>OU015493.1:2468323-2968323 GCA_907164885.2 Dolomedes plantarius
AATAGTTTAAAGTACAAACTAAGCACATATCGGCCCAGCACATAATCAAAAATTCTCTCTGATAGCACTGCACGGACTATAAGGTCAACGACTGCTCCAAGGAGAGGGGGGGAGAAGGGCCAACCCCCCCCCCCAAAAAAAAAAGCCCGGCGTAATTTTTTTCATAGCCTAAAATTATATAATCGTAGACCTGATACTAAATGAGTTTAAATTTAAAATGAGATGTTGTTTATTATATATATATATATATATATACACACACAGTAAAAACTGTTTATAAGAACACCGGTTATAAAAACATATCGCTTAAAAGAACGAAATTATTAGTTACCGGCCAATTCTTATGTGAAATGATGGATATAAAATCCTGTTATAATAACATCGTTAATAAGACACAGACAGACATAAGATAAGACACAAACATAAGATAAGACACTCGCTACAGTTTAAGAACATACTGCTTTTAGTGCCTTAAAATTAATTTGTTTCTGGAAAAATAAATCGCCTATAAGAACATGTTATTTGGAAAGTAACAGCACGTTGTTCTTCAATCATTTTATCCATTTTTTATCTAAAAAAAACGGACTAAAATTAAGAAACTTCGAATAAGTCCACATGCTAACATAGAAGAAGCCTTTTTTCATTGGTTTAAGAATCAAAAGAGTGCCAACATTTCCCTAATCGGACCGATTTTGCATGCGAAAGCAAATGAATTTGCGAAGCTCTTTAAAAATATTATTTCGTTTGTTCAACTTCGTGGATCCAGAGATTTCGGGGGAGGCATTCCATTGTGTTCGGGAGAATCAGTGGAGAATCGAAGGCCGTGCCACCAGGTTTGGTTTGGAGCGCTACGGTCAACTTTTTGCTATACGAGGGCTAATTAGACCCAGACCTACAGTTTAAAGCCAATTCCGAACGGCTACAAACAGCCGTGCCAACAGTGGGACTCGAACCAACAGGATCTCAACCGAATGCAAGCGCCCTAGCCATTCGGCAATCACCTGGCCGCCGTGCCACCAGGAGTTTCTGATAACTGGTTTAAAACCGTTTGGACTACGTTAAGAGAAGGTTATGAAGACCATGAAATCTTCATTCTTAAATAAAAAAAATCGAATTGTTTCCTGCCTTCTGGTTTTCTTAGGGTTCAAAATCCTCCCATTTTTTAAACTCAAGACACTAGAGATGAAACGCTTCAAGACTGGGTTCTAGATTTGCCAATTGAACAAGATTCACTTCAGGAATTTGAAGACATATATTTGGCTCTTGCAACTCATGGGAATGTAAAGGATGGAGATATTGTTGCAGGCGTAAATGCAGAGATTTCTGGCAGACATTATGATATCAACGACAGTGCCAGTTCAGAAGATCTTTTGAACGAGTTTCCTTGTCCGAATTTAAAGAAAAGTTTTCAGCAATCAATACTTTAAATAAATTTTTAGCTTGAAATGACGATTTTGTGAAGGATACGATAAAAAAAATGCTGTCTTAGAACTGGTCGCGATAACCGAAAATTATTTTTACTTACCAAAAAAAAAAAAAAAAAAAAACTAAACAAACAAATATTACTGACTGTTTTCCGGAAAATGAATAAACATGTAAAAACAAAATATTGAATTATGTATGCACATTCATAATAGCTAAATAATTTTATTCACTTTGAAATGAAATGAGCAGTGTGTTTTTCCTTGATTGAACTTGAACCTTTTAACCATTTTTTGAACGTCATGTTTTAGGTGTAAGTAGAAATTATGTGAGAATGAAATAGGTATTTCCAGCAGTTGTAAGTGATCTATCGGATATAAAAACTATCGATTATAAGAACCAGTTTTTTAAAGTCCCCTGAATGTTCTTATAAACGATTTGTACTGTATATATATATATATATATATATATATATATATATATATATATATATATATATATATATATATATATATATATATATATATGTGTGTGTGTGTATATATATATATATATGTATATATATATATGTGTGTGTGTGTGTGTGTGTGTAACATGCAAAATCCAAAAACCTTAACTAATTTCAATTTATAAATTCTTTTAAATTCTCTTGGGTGTAAAGTTAATTGCTCAGTTCGGTTTTAAGAACGAAGGATTCGAGCGTAACCTAAAAACTAAAGTCGGAAATCAACATATCATCCCTTTAAATGCCCAATCTCTCGCGCGAAACTTATATAAGAAAATAGATGGTCTCTGTTCCAGATTCCTAGGTTTAGCCAATAATTCCAGAGCTATAAGGTCATGTGACAAGGGCTCGTAAACTCTATAAAAACTAAAACATGCTTCTTGGAGCGAATTTTGGCGTGACTCTGTTGTTTAATAAACACACAGTAATCTTTCGAGCAGAATGTCAATAAATTTGTATTTGGCGATGTGAAAAACCGAATTATTTTCTTGACACTCGACTACTACTACCCCTTCTGTGGCATGCCGATTCTGGTCACCATTCTCACGGTGCCGAGACGGTATGCTACATATATATATATATATATATATATATATATATATATATATATATATATATATATATATAAATATATATATATATATATATATATATATTATATATACAGTACAAATCGTTTATAAGAACATCCAGGAGACTTTAAAAACTGGTTCTTATAATCGATAGTTTTTATATTCGATAGATAACTTACAACTGCTGGAAATACCAAATTCATTGTCACATAATTCAGGAGTGCGTTCGCATCGTGAGCCCCAAAATCTGCTGACCCTACAAATAATATCCACATGTCTTTTTTTTTCATCTTCGCGTTTAATGCTGAAAGGTGATATTTCTTCCGCACCATTCTTCTGAAATGAACGGATGTACTTATGTCGCTCTCTAATAAACGATTCGGCCCAACTACTTCCAAATTTAATTTTATTCCTTTCAGGCTGAGTCCAGCCATGTAAATATGAGCTAGTTTTACCCTTCATGTTAGAATTTAAGGACGTGATGTAATGGGTATATTATACACACACACACACACACACACACATATATATATATATATATATATATACAGTAACCACCGCTTATAGTGATCAGTGGTTATAAGAATCAACCGTTTATAAGAATCAATATCGCATAAACAAAAACAAATGTATTATTTCCATGTTAAAATTTTCGCTTTAAAGAATCAATCCAACGATTTTAAGAATCAGTTTACACTCTTAGCTTTCCTTTCATTTTTCCAAAAAAGCCCCTTAAACACTCAAAAGGTACGAAGTTCTTTCTTTATTCATTTTAAAAGAAAGAGTGATAAGATGGGATGGAATACAGTAGTAAAATACGTCTATTTCTTTGTTAGACATAACATAATAGTTTCCCCTTAAACGCTTTAGCTCAACACTGTCCTATTATCTTGACCCGGGGGAATCCTAATCGTGCGGATCCTATTTCACTTTTTTCCACTGGCAAACAAAGACAGGGACTCTTTTTTCCCACCTCCCGCAAACTGGTTGCGGCTTCCTGAACCCTGAAACACATAAATCTTCGGGGAAGTGTCCACTATCACATAGGAAAACGTTACATTATTAGATCCAGCACGTTATCAAACCGTGAAACGTAAGCTAGAAGATGACTCTTGGTCTGAGACTATTGGTATTGAAAGAGGTATAAACAGCCTCCAGAAAACTTCATTACGTCCAACTACCATAGAAAACGTTTTCTTGTACCCTTCCTGTAGTTGAAATGTTAAACTGTTAAGCAGGTATGTTGTAACAAATACTGGATTTTTTTCTTCTCTTACTATAATCACGTGTATCTACTTATAGGTCTAGAAATTAAGTTGTATTTTTAAAATTATAAAAATAATTTTAATAAAAGATAATTAACGCAAATTTAAGAGTATTTTATGGTAAATTATATAATATATGTGTATATAGGTGTGTGTGTGTGCCTGTCCAAAACCATAAATTTCGGCTATAAGAATCAACCGCTTATAAGAATCAAAAACAGTAATAAAAAGCGTGATTCTTATAAGCGGAAATCACTGTATATATATATATATATATATATATATATATATATATATAAATAACCCTAAGGCCCGACGTCCCCCCCCTCCCAAATCTATGGACTGGAGCCGCAACTGGGTGCAGCGCCACCCAATATTCTTTGAAATATTTTTTGGGGTTTTTAAACAGTGTTAAAGTAAAGGAAAAAAACAGTGCAAAAAACAGTTGGTTCTTTTCCTTGGACCGTGTTAATTCAAAGCCTTGGGGAAATAAAAAAAAAATCGTGCAAAAAGAGAATTATAATTTATCCTCCAATCGTCTATATTTTAAAAGCAATTTGCTCACAGGTTAAATGCGTAAGCATATTTAAAATTTTTCACTTTAGAGAAACATTCTAAATTAAGAACTATTAGAATAAATAATTCAAAAGAAATTGTCTTTATATACTGTATGAAATCATGTTGACTTATACATTTTAAAATTATTTATAAAATCAGTTAAATATAATGTCAGTTTTCATAAATGACTTTTAACTTTAACTGTTTTAACAAATCTTATAGGAAGAAAGCCCAATCTTCCATTTAAAATTTTATTTTTCTCATTTCTAAATAGTTAACGGGCAAGCTTATCAGTCGATCTACTTAATAAAAAAAACTGATTAAAAAATGGAAATGAAGATTAATATTATTAAAGAAATTTATAAACAAGGCATTACAAAACTGTTAATATATTTGATTAAGCAAAATTCCGGTCTCAGAGCAAGAGCAAAAGATTTCTTTCAAATCGTAGATTGTTGACGTCCAGTCTTCTCACTGATTTGCTGCAAGTTTGTGGAAGGGTGTAAATAGGGGAAGAGGCCTAACCTCGAAAGTCTAGGCTAGGACTAGACCTTGGGCCAGGGCCCGACTTAGCCTAATTGGGGCCCGGGGCAAAAACTTCTTTGGGGCCCCCCTCTGCTTCACTACTTCAGTAATGAAGAACTTAATACTTAATACTAAACTTTCTATTCGATTTGGGGTCCGCCCTCTGATGTGGGGGCCCGGGGCAACTGCCCCGTATGCCCCTGCCTTAGTCAGGCTCTGCCTTGGGCCATACATAGTCATACATATTGACAGCTAACAAAACGCTTGTGTCAACAGTTTCAAATAACAAAGGGATTTCTCCCCCCCCCTCCTCAATTTCGAAAACTATTCCTTCTCTGATTGGCTGCTTTGTTGTCAATCATGTCGACATATTACACGCCTTCGTCTTGAACGTGGGTTTCAGCGAACGCGGAGAAAAAAAATCACTCCAGCGGCCCCTTAATTCCACTTTCCAACGCTCGCTTTATCTGTCGCATAGTAGTGGGGAACTGAAGGGGGTCGCTATCCCCCCTTTCTCCATCTAAATGACAAGGAGAGCGATGGGGGTTCACCCCCTCCCCATTTCGCCGAATCTGAAATTTCCTTCCCCCTCTCGTTGACAAATTCCCCAAAAAGAGGAAAATCATCACCCCCGTTTCACCGACACAAAACTTCCTTCCCCCTTCTCGTTGACAAATGATTATTTACAAACTACACTATGCCCACTCGTAAAGAATTAATCTAGATGTCTAATAAGGCGGTCACACATATCTGCACTGCACAGATTTCAGGGGGAAAACGAGTGATTTATGGGGTGCGGTCTGCATAGCCTCTCTTCAACGGTCCTCCGCTCAGTCGGTTTTTCACACATGATCAAAGAGATTCGATAGACCTTGGGGGTAGGACCGTGACTAATCGACCCCCAAATGTGTCAACAGGTTTCGGGGGACTGCGTGTCTAGATGTGTGTGACTGCAGCATTAAGTAACTTCCAGAAAAAAAATTTTAGAGGCCAAAAATTGTACAGCAAAGTTGGTTGAAGCGCCATCCATTTGGGAAATTGTTACCTAATACTTTGTTTCAGATTTTTTACTGCACGTTTTCTAATAGATTTACGGTTCATAAGAATACATTGTCATACATATACATTTGTCTTTTGAAAATCTATTTTCATAAAACAAGAAATGTTTTTGTAAATGAAAAAAAGTGAAGGATTAAGGATCAAAATTCCTTCGGTAAATGAATAAAAGGCATCAAATCAATGGTTATTGATCAAACATATTTTTAAACATATTATAAACCCTCGCCGACTTGAAATACCTAAATATCTCAAAAGGGGAGCTTGAACGGGAAAAACAGAGCGGAAAGAAATTTCGTGTCGGCGAAATGGAGAAAAAAAGGGGGGGGGGGAGGAAAACAACATTATTCACTACGACAGAAATTGGTTTCGCGAAATGTTTGCACGTGTGGCGAAATGTTTGCAGGTGTGGCGGATAAATGAACTACGTGCATTTTGTATGAGTTCAATGTAATTTCATATTTTAATAATATTAACTACAATGGTGTACAAATGCATTGTACCAAAATGTAGGGGAAACTACAAGAAAGACGGACCAACGTTTGGATTTCCGAAAAAGGAAGATTTATTTCAGAAATGGATGTCTGCTATTCCACGTGATTGTAATATTACGAAGAATTCCAGAGTAAGTATTCGTTTCATTTCATTGCTTGAAAATAAAAATATTTCTATTAAATGAGAGAATATTATTCTATTCCTTAAGCTTTGGAATCATAACTTTATTTTTAATACAATTCTAATATGTTTTAAATTTCGATTACGCTGATGTTTTATTTTTACCAGAATGTAATAGGTATATCAGTTTACTAAAGAAGATTTTACAAAAATAGAGTATGATAGGAGATAACTATTTCTATGTTATGATTATGTTGTGATATGTATATGCCATGTTTTGAATATTTATTTAATCAGCATTTCCATACAGAATAACAATAGTTTAAATATATGAAAATAAATGTACTTATTTGACCATTTGAAAATCATTTTATATGACATTAATCATTTTTTGGTACCAAAATATGAAGAATAACACTTTTACTTGGAATGTAGTAAATATATTGTGTAGAAGAATTTCATTCTTAAGTTTCTATTTATAATAATATTAAAGATATATAGATAGATTGATGAATAAACAAATTTTGAGAAACTTCTAATCTGACATTTACCCAGAGTCATCCAAGTACATAACATTTTTGGGAAACTTATTAAAGAAAACATGACTGAATTTTGTATTATAAGTAATTTCTGAGTTTGATTACACTGTATATAAAATGAAATTAATTTATTAAAATCGAAATTACAATGTGGAACCACTAGCAACAACAACGAAAAGTATACATTTAGTGCTTAGAAATTGTATGTATCATATAGTAGTGATTTTTTATGTTATTATACAATAATCTTTTTAATTATAGGTGTGTGAACTTCATTTCGTAGAACATGACATAAGACGAACAACAGAATATTCTTGTGATAAAACTGGAAAGAGGACGGTTATACAACTGCAGCAACCAAGGTTAAATGAAGGGGGTGTTTAATGGGTGCCCAAAATATTTATCTTCTTATAAAGTTTCGAGAGAGGAACCAGAAGCGCCATCACCACAACAAATATAAACTTGAATCTTTTACTGAACTTGGACAGAAAGTTCATTTAATTGATTTACCTGAAGGATTTAATTCTGTAAGTAGTTGTCAAAATTAATTTTTGTCTTTAGGTAAAATAACTGTAATTGATAATATTCCTCAATATTTAATGTTAATTGTTGATGAAGATCTATGTGCAAATTTTTTAAGGATCATTTGAAGCTAACAAAAGTTGAAGCATTTTGTTTTCCTATGAATATTAAAAATGTACAAGAAATTTCTGCTATTTTACTTGGTTTAAATCAATATTCTTGTAATAATTCAAATAAGAAAGAAAATTTAATATTTTCCGTAACTGACTTGCTAGGTAAATTAGAAAATATAAGTTTACCAAATGAAAAATTGAGTATTAGCTTTATTAAAGAGCAAGTGTCCCTAATTTCCACACAAAAAAATCAAAATAGATATAACTCTGATTTGTTGATCCTTTCATCTATCATGTCATCTATTTCTCCCCATTCATATAATTTCTTAAGAAATAGTGGAGTTTTAATTCTACCACACCCTTCAACTTTAAAAAAAATTATTTAGTTGTTATAATATGAATCCAAAAAATGAAAAAAAGTGATGAAACTTTACATTATGCAAAAGAAAAAATTTCAGTATTTATCTGGTTAGATACTTAGAAAGAAGCACTTTCAGTCACTGGTCGTTTAACACAAGAAACACATCTTGCACTGTCACTGACAACGTATGCAATGCGATAAATTTCTCGTTATTGTACAGAAGAATTGCATATGAACTTTATACTAACAGGTAAATTTAAAACTGATAGTTTAGAGGACCGTTTTGGAAGATATCGACAACTTGCTGGAGGGCAATATGATATTTATGTTACCCAATTATATGAAACTGAAGCAAAATTAAGACTTCAGCAAACATTACCTTTAGTTTTAAAATCCAAATCATTTGGTGATGTAACAGTGGACATTGACAATGATGAACCATTTAGTGATGATGATAAATTTAACCGTGAAAGTAAATTTAATGTAAAAGTTGAAAAAAAAGATTTTGAACAAATTAACAGTATTATGCCCTTTCTTGTATATATTGCTGGTTATTCTGTACATTCTGTGTTAAAATAGATTGATAATTGCATTTTTTGTAAACAGTATTTAACAAAGAAGAATGAAATATTTTTTCAGCACAATCACATTTTAATACACCATAAAGATCGAGGTGGTTTCAACTATCCAAATGATGATGTAATCACTATTGTTTCTTATAGTTACATAAAGTAACAAAACTGTTATCTGAATATGAAGAAGAATTTTTAAATGTGCAAAATCAATGAAAAATTTCAATGAGGATTGCTTGCAATCTTTTATCAATAGAAGAAAAATATTTAAATTTTGAGATTTGTGATAATAAACATTCTTCTGGGGTTCTACAAAAATTGATAATTAAAAAGGTCACTAACATATTACTGAATAATTATTGCAAATTAAAGAATGATAGTATTTCATATGCCTCACATTCAAAAGCAAAGGAAAGAAAACTTAAAACTTTAACCAAATTGAAAGATTCTAAACCATGAAATTTTTAATTTCATGAAAACTTGTCCTGTATATGAAACATGCAATCCTAATTGTAATTTCTCTTTCATCTCAATGAGTTATCCTTGCATCATTTAAACATATTTTTTGGTCAAAATACTAAATTTTAAAATTTTTTATTCTGAAGTTTCAGATAATTGGGTCTACATCATAAGTTCATGCAAGTTATAAATAAAGCACACATATTCATCAACAAATTTAAAAATGAGGATATATTAGCTTGTGTTTGAATTATTGTTATTCATGTAGTTTTATCATTTATTTTACTATGATTGTGAATAATTTCTTTTAAGTACAAATTATTTTGTGCAATTGTTTTTATTTTGTTATAAAAAAATTTAATTGTGAATAGAAAAAACAGTTAATTTCAATTATCAGATTACTGTAAAAAATATGTACTAACTGTATTCTGTAAATAATGATCAGTAATAAATAAATTATAATTTAAGTTTCTTTTGTTCTTGTTTGTTTATCTATTTGTAACAACACTACTATGTTTAAATATTACAATTTAATGATACAGCCAAAATATTAATAATAAATTTTAAAAATAATTCTTCCATGAAGGAAGGAATATTGTCTGAATCTAAACAATAAAAAAAGTGTCAATATTTCTTGCAAGCCATACTTTTTTTATCATTTGACTGTTTTCAGAATTCCCATTACAACAATGGTATATTTTAAAATCAAAGGAAAGTAGTAATTAAATTTTTGCATATTAATTTTCAATTATTTAGTGTTTTCTGAGATGAAAAACCATTCTATCAAATTAAATTAAAATAGGTTTTATTAACATTTTCATTTTTTAATTGATGTAAATGTGTTCAATATATTCCAACATAATTGTGGGGTTTTATGAAAATATTTTAAATTGAAAATTATAGATGAAATGAAAATTGATTTTATCCACAGTTGTACTCAGTATTTTGATGCTTTAAACAATGTTTATGGAAATTGCAACAGAAAGAAAAACGTTTGGCGGGGAAATTGGAAATATGTTAACAATAAGGTAATTCGAAGGCGAGCGGCCTAACTACGTGACGTCACATTTTCCGTGCTACGGCTTGTTCGCTAATGGTGCATATACATTGGTGCAGAGTTCTCTGCCTGTGCCTTGGGGAATCCAGTGATTTATGTTCACTCTGTACTCTGTATATGCTTGGATCGCCTCCTCTGGCGGTCTGGATACATAGCATCAAAGAAAGGGTGGGGGGTCAGCGGGTTAAATGGTGTCGAGCGGGGTCGGGGGAGACACCAGATCACAGAAACGCGAGAGACCTTGGGGGCGGGAATGGGGGTGATTCTAAATACCGTGTCTAATGTTACCGTGACCAATGTGATGACAGGAGTCGGGGGTCTGCAGGCAGAGAACTCTGCACCAATGAATATGCACCATTAGGAGGTGTTGTCTGGGATCGTTGCAGAGCAACTGCCCCATAAATCTTATGCTACAGTCACACACATCTAGACACGCAGTCCCCCGACACTTGTTGACACATTTGGGGGTCGATTAGTTATGGTCCTCCCCCCAAGGTCCCTCGAATCTCTTTGATCATCTGCTTGAATACCGACTCAGGGCAGGATCGCTGCAGAGAGACTTTGCAGAGCGCTGCCCATAAATCACTCGTTTTTCCCCTCTGTACTGTGCAGGGTATATATATATATATATATATATATATATATATATATATGTGTGTGATCGGATGTCAGTCAGTCTTCATCACACATCGCTTTTTTAAACTAGCAGCACGTGGTTTTCTTTATTTCACGCAAAAATGGAGTGGAATAACGCTGGTGTTTTGAAATATAGCTAAACGAACTTTGGCTGGTATTGGCTTTCTCGAATTAGTTTCTTCTTTTTTAATTATTGGTTGGATTTTACTCAATAGATAATTAAAATCAGATGGTGACATTCTACAAAAATTTGTGAATTCTCCAGAGTCTTAACAAAGCATTTCTCGAAACATGCTTTCCATACTCTGTCTGTAACAAAACAGCAGCAAATAATTTTATGCAATTATTAATTTGCAGTAGGAACATTTAGTATTTCAAAAAAATAGTCTTTTTTCAAATTTAATATCTTTTTCAAATTTAAGGGAAAGGTGGATCTTTATTTGAGCAAATATTTTGATTGTAATATTGATTGTGTTATTGTAAAAAAAAGTATATATGTATGTAGGTTAATAGTACCAAAATAGTTTTGGTACTGCAAGTATTAACCAAAAAGTAAAAAAAAAAACATTTATGAAGCTTCTACGAAGTAATTTATAAAGGATAAGTAATAAATTTTAAGTCGGGTAAGTAATAATTTATAAGTATGGTAATAAACTTTGAATCGGTTTTTCTCAAAACAGATTTTTCAAGGTTTTTTAGATTTTTTAAATGCTTTATGCGATTTAATTTTTGATAAAAATTCATGAAATTGATAAGGAAGAATCCTGATACTGTTTGATACTGAATCCTGAAACTGGGTGTGCATTTTACAATTCAACTTCATTAAGGTAATTAAATTTGATTTATGACTTATTAAAAGGCAAAATTTTGATGAAAATCGGGAAGGAATTCAGAAAAAAAATCTCGCAAAAATTAATTATTCAAGGGATTAAATAATCGATACCCAGATTTGTTTGCTATACAGTTTAAAATGCAAAATCGAGGACATATCTCAAAATTTAAGTCACAATATTTTTAAAATATGTAAATATTGGAATAAAATGCATTTACAATATGTCATTGAAAGGAAAACTTGGTGGCTTTAAAAAAGTAAATATTAAAGGAAGGTGGTAAAAAACTATCTTTTAAATGGCTCTTTCTATAAGTGCGTAATTTCCAGATTTGCAAGTCTTTGAAATACTCCTTGCTTCATAATTTTTGACGAAACTTTATAAAATTTATAATAAAGACTTCTCTAATACATCAAAATGAAGTTATGTATCCATTTCAGGTTTCGACATCATTTAGATTATCAAAGTTTAACTTAAGTGCAGAAAAGTACAAATATTTCCCGAAAATTCAATGTACAAGCATAAAAATATTTACTAAAAAATTAATTATTCAACGAAAGTACAAAGTAATTCATAACTCTGTTCAACACAATAAGAAATGGATCGCAAGGAGCATTTTAAAAACCATAATAAAAATTTCAACTTTTAAAATATGAAATTTCTTTTAAATATTTGTAAAATTTTATAAGGTGTTTGATATAGTAGTACTTTGATGAATATATATGCAAAATTTTATATCTCTGAGGTAAAAATTTAAAAAATCTCTTTGTAATATCCACCTTCCTCTTAATAATAATTAAAAAGACTTACATAGTCATGTTACTATCCGCCATCTTGTCCTCGTCGAGCATGACTGATGTCTCGTGAATGTCTTCCGGGGGACTAAGGGTAGCTCATTCGCGGCTGTGCAAATGCGGGGTCGGGTGTAGGGGTGAAGTGAAGGGGGTCGCTATCCACCTTTCCCCATCTAAATGACAGCTCAGAAGAGCGATGGGGAAAATCATAAAGTGGTGACATCAATAGGAATCAAAGCCTATTTCTTTTGCTTTCAACTCTAATCTGGAATATATAATGGGGGAATATCTGGAAGACACGTGTTCATTGGAATGGGGGTGGTTCTAAATACCGTGTCTAATGTTACCGTAACTAATGTTGACAGGAGAGTCGGGGAGACGGCTCTGTCGAATGTGAATGCACCATAAAGGATGTCTCGCCATAACCATGACGTAATGAATAAAATGGATTTTATACAATTATGATACAGCTCTTTTTTTTATTTTAACATATTTTGTGATCATGCAGGATTAAGCCACGTGCCATTATTTTTCTTAAAGCGTTCTAGGGAATGGAATGCCATGAATTATTTATCTACTTTAAAGAAATGTTTTTTCGCCTTGTTGTGTGGAAATTTTTCTTAAATAACTATTCAGCCAAAATATTTTCAGATCTTTTTTCTGGGGGGGGGGGTCTTTTTTTATATTGCGCTGCAAATTTTAAATAACCTGTCGTACAGGGCAAACGGAAGTTCAGCATTTACAACATTTAAGTGCTTCAGATTTATACAGACCACTGTAATAATGCCCCGGAAGGGGGAAAGAGAATAAAATACCTCAGAGTAATGAAGTTTCTTTCTAGAAAGGAATTTGTTGTCACTGTGTGACACAATAAGTTTTCATTTTTTGTGTTTAAAACTAGATAGTTTATAATCTAAAGGGATTGTTGATGGATTTGAATTTCTTTTAAATTCTTTTTTCAAAACTTCATTGTGTTCTTTATCACTGCAATCAGCTTATAATGAAACAATGCTTTATGACACAAAGGCCAGTGCGGGAAGTCACGGTAACAGGGTAAATGAGGGAAGTCAGTGTCTTCCAAATCGTGCTCCTTGAGGTCCCCTGCTTTCGCTCGCAGATCATTCTGCAGGGAAAATATCGAACGTTATGATATGGCCACCCTTTAATGGTTTGCAAAGTTTGTAATGACTCTTTTTCGTCCCCAAAGAAAATAATTGCTGGTAAATTTACTTCATGTTTTGCTATTTTACAACATTTTTGGTGTTTTGGTAACTTTTGGTTTATCAATTCTGACCCTTTTTCTTCTAAATTTTTTCTATGTTTTTAGAAGTTATCGAGAACAACAGTTTCGATTTTGCTCACTTTTAATAGCAGATTTACCAGTCAATGTCACTCGATTTTAAAAATAATGAGGAGAACAAATTCAGCTAGAGTTACAAAAAAGGGAGATTGAACTTGAGAGCAATTTTGGTAGAGCAAAATTAGAGAAACCCTAGCACATTAGACCGTAATAAACTAGGAAAGAAGTTCAGTTTGCGAATTTCGAAAGCTGATTCAGCTTTCTTCCTCAGAGGCAGCCCAGATCATCCACACAGAAAGCTAACATGGGTAAAATGGTCCCCGAGGAGTGTTGCCATTCCGTTTATGTGGAAACTGCCGACACGAGAAGAAACCACAGATAATGAAATTCTTTAAAAAAAAAATACCGGCCAAAATATGCAAAGGAAGGAGGATCAATAGCCCATCACTATACTTGTATATAACGGTCAAAACTAGTCACCAAGTTTTTAGTAATATGAGTGGCGTATAATCCTTTCCAGAATCCGGGACTACATCATTAGTGAAAAAAGGGAATCCGAAGGAAGGGAGTCGACATATAAATTGATTTTTATAGCTCTTGTTATCCTCAGGGCGTTCCAACCCGGGGGTGCCAGGGGTGCGGGGCACACGGGCGGCAAGTCAAGGGGGGCGCCAAGTCAGCTGCCCGGTTGAAAAAAATTTAAAACTAATTTATTAGTAAAATATTCAATATAAATATATCATTATGCTAGGTAACTACTTAGAGTTAAAAATGAATTTTACAAGTATAACTGGAAACCACATTGGTTTTAAAAACACTGCTCCACGTCGCAACCAGTTGGGAAATAAATTGTTCGTTTTTGTTTTAACCCATCATCCCATCAAATCGAGCCGCATCTCCGGCATCGCGTAGGTGCGGGCGATATTTGTCAGGTTGCAGGAAAATACTCGTTTATGCCCTGAGCCTATAAATACAAGAACCGGGATATTTGCTTTATATTAATTTTGAACGTGTCCATCTCAACAACTTAAAAACAAAGCTTTATGTCTCGAATTTTTGTGCTCGATTTTGTGATTGCTGACCAATACAAATATTTCACAGGTAAGTGAACTTGATATTCTTTCTTTTGCGAGGTTAGCGGTCCGAAATTGAAATAATACATCTATGGTTTGATATTTGTTTTGCAAAAAAAAAAAAAAAAAAAAAAAGCTAGGATTTATTACTTAATTCTACTTTAAATCTTTTTTTTTTATTTTGCAAATGTTAAACATATACTACAGGAACAAGTGTAAACTTGGATTTTTGAACTGCATCACCTTATTTCTTTAACAGGTGAGTGAAATATGGCAAATTTTTCAGAAATCGGGAAAATACGATTTTTTTTATTAAAGTAAACGTAGGGGGAATTGTATTTAAAATATGAACAAAATTAAAATAAAATCGATTTGGAACGTTTCTTTGCAAAAGTCAATCTTTATCGAGAAACAGCTTAACTTACATTGCGCCCTTTTTCTAAGTTCTTTATTTGACTACGATTGTAAAGATGAGGCCCCAAAAAATCCAGAAGACCAATTCAAAATGAATTTTTACTTTGTAATATTGGACACCGCATTATCAAAAATAGAAGAAAGGTTCGAACAAATAAAACAACATCACACAGTTTTCAGTTTTCTCAACGACCTAAATAATTTCCTTGAAACAGATAAATCAAAAAGGTCTACAAAATGTAAATATGTGAAAAGTATGTTACGTGATCCATTTAAGAATGAAAAAGATGTTATAGCTGAAGATTTATGCGATAAAATTGACAACGTTACACCCTATATTTCCCCTGAAATGAAGGCGTTAAATGTGATTCTATACCTATTTACAATAACCTCATTTATCTGTTTCCGAATTTAGTGATTGTCATACGAATCTTTTTAAACATTACCTGTGACTGTGGCTAGCGGGGAAAGAAGCTGTTCAAAACTTAAAATAATAAAAAATTATTTGAGATCCACAATGGGACAAGAAAGGCTTTCAGACTTATGTATTATTAGTATCGAAAAGGACATTTCGGAAGATATAGATGTATCAGATATTATAACAGAATTTGCATTAAAAAAGGCAAGAAAAGCAAAGATTATTTAAGCTTTTTGACTGACTTATTAAGTATACGTATTAATAGATATGTGTTGTATGTATTTAATATAACGTATTCATTTGGCTATTATATCAATACATTAATAATTATTATGTTAGGCTGTAAAATTAAAAAATAAACTGAATTTATAATATTTTCTGCAATTCGTTGTTTCATTTAAGGTAAATAATTTCAGAGAAATTTCAATTAATCTATACGGTATGAGGGGGGGGGGGTGACAAAATTATTCTCGCACACGGGCGGCAAAAAATAAAAGAGCTTCTCTGAGTTTGGCGATGTAGCCAAGGTTGCAATCCCACCGAGTGAAAAAAGTACCCAAGCACTTATGAAGAGGGATACTGTAGGATCTTCCAATGAACGAGATGGCAGACTATTAATGGTTTTGAAAGTAACCTCTGAACTGATACTACCAAGCAGAAAGGAAAATTCGGACCCGTTTTGGCTACAAATCGGGTCGCTATAAACTCTAATTTTTTTTTTACTGATCCGTCGTCCTATCTCTCTTTTAACCACTGGACCAAGGCCATCGACAAGTCAGTAAGGTGAAATAAAAGTAGTAATTTTTTACAAGTTCATGGAATTTGGTTGTATCTACTTTACGCTCAGCCCAGTATTGGATTCCAAAAAATTATCCGTATATTTTGGTTATCAATGAACTAATTTTACTGAACTTATCAGAAAAAGGCTCCCATGCGTGTCACGTATTTCTTTAATTTTTCCCAACTGACTATTTCCAGTGGGGTTTAATAAATCAAGCATTACAAAACGGTTAATATATTTCCTTAAAAATCAAAATTCTGGTCTCAGAACAGGAGCGAAATATTTCATTCAAATCGTTGGACAGCTAACGAAACACTTGTGTCAACATTTTCAAATAGCAAGTGCATTACCACTCTCTTCAACTCCGAAAACTATTCCTTCTCTGATTGGCTACTTTGCTGTCAGTCATGTCAACATAGTACACGCTTTCGTCTTGAACGTGGGTTTCAGCGAACGCAGATAAAAAATCACTCCAGCGGCCCCCTAATTCGACTGTACATCGATCGCTCTATCTGTCGCGGCTGTGTAAATGCGGGGCGACCCCGCATTTACTCGCTTCGGGAGCGGTTTTTCTGGCCCAAGTCAAAGGGACGAGGGCACGTCTTCCCCACGTTGGGGGGGGGGGGGTCGAAGGGGGAATAGTGATCGGATGTTAGTCAGTGTTCATCGCACATCACTTTTTTAAACTAGCAGCAAGTGGTTTTTCTTTATTTTACTCAAAAATGAGGTGGAATAACGCTGGTGTTTTGAAATATAGCTAAACGAACTTTGGCTGGTATTGGCTTTCTCCAATTAGTTTTTCTTTTTTAATTATTGGTTTGATTTTATTCAATAGATAATTAAAATCAGATGGTGACATTCTACGAAAATTTGAGAATTCTCCAGAGTCTTAACAAAGCATTTCTTGAAACATGCTTTCCATATTTTGTCTGTAACAAAACAGCAGCAAATAACTTTGTGCAATTCTTAATTTGCAGTAGGAACATTTAGTATTTTTAAAAAAATAGTCTTTTTTCAAATTTAATATCTGTTTTCAAATTTAAGTTAAAGGTGGACCTTTATTTGAGCAAATATTTTGATTATAATATTGATTGTGTTATTGTAAAAAAAAAAGTATATATTTCTGTAGGTTAGCAGTACCAAAATAGATTTTTCAAGTAAAAAAACATTTATGAAGCTTCTACGAAGTGATTTATTAAGGTTAAGTAATAAACTTTAAGTCGGGTAAGTAATAATTTATAAGTGTGGTATTAAACTTTAAATCGGTTTTTCTCAAAACAGATTTTTCAAGGATTTTTAGATTTTTTAAATG
Source organism: Dolomedes plantarius (assembly GCA_907164885.2). Taxonomy (NCBI): domain Eukaryota; kingdom Metazoa; phylum Arthropoda; class Arachnida; order Araneae; family Dolomedidae; genus Dolomedes; species Dolomedes plantarius. Next base: position 2,486,023 of record OU015493.1, read on the forward strand.
TTTCATGCGACTTAATTTTTGATAAAAATTTATGAAATTGATAACGAAGAATCCTGATACTGTTTACAAAGAGACTGGGTGTGCATTTTACAATTCGACTTCATTAAGGTAATTAAATTTGATTTATAACTTATTAAAAGGCAAAATTTTGATGAAAATCGGGATGGAATTCAGAAAAAAAATATCTCAAAACTTAATTATTCAAGGGATTAAATAATCGATACCCAGATTTTTTTGCTATACAGTTTAAAATGATTAAAATTCAAAATCGAGGACATATCTCAAAATTTAAGTCACAATATTTTTAAAATATGTAAATATTGGAAAAAAATGCATTTACAATATGTGATGAAAATTAAAAGGAAAACTTGGTGGCTTTAACCCTTTACATGCCGCACTATGATCAAGGAATAAAAGACACAACTAATTCATCAAATTCACATTAGAATACACCCATAGAGACTATAAAACAAAAAAAATTGCCATAAAAAATTTTTTGTCTATGATTTCCCGGATGTTCAATTTTTGGAACATTGGCATGTAACGCTATCTTTTCTCTTTTTTTTTTCGCTTCATGAAAACAAAGAGTTGCATGATGAATCTTTTAAAATTTTATGCTGTAATAATGGTTTACTGAACCATTTGATGTGAAATTACTAAAATTTAAGTATAACTCATTAAAAAAATTTACATAAGTTTCAATTAGCGTAATATTTTATATGAAATACAAAGCAAAAAGTATAAAGAAACAAAAAGAACAATTTTACGCTTACACAAACTTGGCTAAAAATATACATAATATGAATAAATGCGATTTGAAAAATGTAAAATACCTTTCCAATAAAAAATAAAGTATTTTCTCCTTTAGAAGGTGCGTGGGATTTAAACCAGTAGTACAAAAATTATAAAACATTCTAAAACAATAATTTTTTGTAATTTTTTTTGGCAGTTTCTCAGTATCCATGATATGGTGGAAAGCAGTGTACATGGAGCCTTTCCTTGCTTCCAAAACACATGTTTGTAGTGTTTTTTTTGGCACACTACACAACGCCCTTGTGATGATGTAACTATATAATGTGCATCTGATTTTCTTGTAGACGTCGACTGATGGGGACGGGGTCCAGGTATAACTTGAATTTTAGGTTGAAGCAAATTCAAAGTAATTTCTCTACTAAAATTCAGACGAGTCATTTCCAATGTGGTGATTTTGTGTAAATCAGTGTGTAAGATCAACCCATCAGCCACAACCATATTCAGTGCGTTGATAAATAAGTTCCAGTACCATTATTTGCTGCGTAATTTTGGTCGGTGACTTCCAAGAAGTCGGTCTAACAGGTCTACTCCACCCATTCCTTCATTATATAATTTTATAATGTATGATTGGGGAACATGAACTTTGTTTTTTTGAGCTCGGACATATCGTTTTGCTCTTCCTAATGGTTCGTGTGAAAGATAAAATTTTATGCAATAGTTACAACAGAACTAACGTTCCAACGGCACATATAAACTTCTCTATCGCATCGGTAATCAAATTCTTCACGTTGAAATTTCGACATTTCTTTCGGTGTTTTAAGGGGACATTGTCCCGTTCTAGAATCTCGTAAACAAACAAATCCTTGCAAAGCACACGTGGTCATTTCTAACAAAAGAAACAAGCAGCTATCGGAGCTCAAAACAGGGAAATACAGCTGAAACCAATTACCACCCGCCCTTGGTGAGAGAGATGAGGACACCCCCCCCTCCCCTCCTTTCTTCAGAAATAAATAAAACATCGTTAATGCCTTTCAAAAAAGGCATGTTTACGAGATATGAGCACTGAATGTATTTAAATCTAATAAAGCAAAATATACGTGATATCACTGATTTTGTATATCGTTACATGTTCCTTTTTTGGAACATTGCATTTTTACTCAATCCTGATAAGGCGGTCACACACATCTGCCCTGCACAGTACACAGGGGGAAAACGAGTGATTTATGGGCAGCGATCCTGCCCTCAGTCGGTTTTTAAACAGATCACCAAAGAGATTCGAGGGACCTTGAAGGGAGGACCGTGACAAATCGACCCCTAAATGTGTCAACAAGTGTCGGGTGGCTGCATACTGTAGAATTGTCTAGATGTGTATTATTGCAGCATGAGAAACTATTTCTTGTTATTATTTGAATTTCTTATATTAACTCATTAAACTTGTCCTTTGCAAGTACTATGGGGAAATGTTTGGGTGGATTTGAATTTTTAGGAATTTTATAGAATTTTTTTCTTGCGTACTGTAAAAATTGTAAAAAAGCCGATTTTTAGAAATTTTTGTACGCTGAAACATTCATATCTGAAAAATAAATTTTATGTCAAAAAATAAAAATACCTTCTATAATAAACGATATTTTTTTCAAACTGACAGATATGACAGTTTATTTTTAAAAAAATATTAAACATGATGTTCCAAAAATGGAACATTGGCATGTAAAAGGTTATAAAAGTAAATAGTAAAGGAAGGTGGTAAAAAATATCTTCCAAATGGCTCTTTCTATAAATGCGTAATTTCCAGATTTGCAAGTCTTTGAAATGCTCCTTGCTTCATAATTTTTGACGAAACTTTATAAAATTTATAATAAAGACTTCTCTAATACATAAAAATTAAGTTATGTATCCATTTCAGGTTTCGACATCATTCAGATTATCAAAGTTTAACTTAAGTGTAGAAAAGTACAAAAATTTCCCGAAAATTCAATGTACAAGCATAAAAATATTTACTTAATATTAATTATTTAACGAAAGTACAAAGTAATTCATATCTCTGTTCAAAATGTTAAAAACTGGATAGCAAGGAGCATTTTAAATACTATAATAAAAATTTCAACTTTTAAAATATAAAATTTTTTTAAATATTTATAAAATTTTATAAGGTGTTTGATATTTTAATACTTGAATGAATATATATGCAAAATTTCTTATCTCTGAGGTAAAAATTTAAAAAATCTCTTTGTAATATCCACCTTCCTCTTAACCCATTAACCGCTGGTGTTGCGTTGACGCAACGGTCGAAATAAATGCGTATAAAAATTTAGCTATCAAATAATTTTTATATTAATAGTAGTTTTTGAGTAGGGTTAATATTCGAATAGAAAAATATTTGCCTTCAACTGTTCTTTTAATTTAATAACGGTTTTCTTAATTTAGACAGTTAGTTAAGCATTTTTGAACGAGAATCTTTTTCGCCGGAATAAATATAGGGAGACAAACATGAGCTCAGGGGTGATCTATTTTTAGCCAAGGTCAATGTTTCTCAGAAAATTCCATCAATCGGTTGCTTTTGTTTGGGTGGGGGAGGAAGAGAAAACAGGTGTTGCGTTGGCGCATCGTCAGCGGGAATAGGGTAGTTTCCCATTATTCACTTGTGGCGTTCGACTTTGTGGAACTTTTACCCATTCTGTACTTATAGAAATACCTAAAACTAGATACTTTACGTTTAAAAAAGCTCTTCAAACAATTTTCGATGAAGATTCAGATGAAGATTTAATGATGACGAGAATGAAACTCATATTGTTGTTATTCCACCAGAAACAGCAGAAGTTAGTGATGAAGAAGAAGAATTGATAATATTTTGAATAATGACAATGATGATTTTCCATGCGATACTACTGTCGAAATTGAAGTGAGAGTAAAAAAGAAGTTTTTGCCTCCTAAAATCAGTACAAGTCATTCGAAAAAATTTAAAAACTGAAGTTAAACTGAAAATTTAAACACCTTCTCTCAGCGGAGAGAAGGTGTTGGTTGGGTTCGACATTGCAAGAAATAGTTCTGGGAACTAGATTGCAGGCACAAGTGCACAAACACATGGTGAATTGGAATGTTTTGATTTTGCGTCGAATTCTTTGGTTTGTGTCTAATTTCTTGGGTTTTGCGTCGAACTTCATTGATTTTGAGATAAAATGAGCGACATATCTTTCATTAAATCACAACGTGGCGGAAATTTAGTGGAGTACCAAAATTTCCTTTTCCGCATAGAAAGAAAAAGAGAAAATTTGAGCTACTGGAAGCTCCTCGCTTTTGCTCCTCGGATTCAAAATGTAAAGCTCGTATAGTTCTACAGAAAGATATTTTTAAGAGTTCTTCCGGATTTCATGCACACGGTGGCTATTAAAGAAATCCAACAAAAAACTTTTTCTTCAAAACTGAAAGAAAGAGCCGTCACAGAAATGACAGTTCCAGTTCCAAGAATATATAAGTAACTATATATTTATACGTAAGCCAAAGCATATTTAGTCTATATTATGAACTAAGGAATATTCCACTTCGTCAAAAATTGTGACTCAAGGAGCATTTCAAAGACTTGCAAATCTGGAAATGACTCATTTTGATAAAAAGCCCTTTAAAAGATATTTTTTTCACCTACCTTTAATATTTACTTTTCTAAAACCACCAAGTTTTCATTTTACTTTTCATTATATATTTTAAATGCATTTTATTCCAATATTTACATATTTTAAAAATATCAATACACCCCAAAAAAATCCAGTTTTTGTTCGATTTTTGGTAATTTGAAAGTCCACCATCCCCTAAGACATCTAAATTTCTTCTTTATGAGTATGCATAGCAGTGGTGTAGCTACATATTCAGCACACTGGAGCAAGTACAATCAGTGCGCCCCCTTGTTTCTCGGAAGAGTTCTGGCGAAATTTGTTTTCTATCTGATCCTCTTATTTCGATTTAAAATCTTACTTAATAACACTTAAATTGAAATTAAAGACATTTCGACAATAAGATATTCAATTTAATAAATATTACTATAATAATAAAACAAATTATTATTCTTTAAGTACGGAGTATCTACTTATATTTACTACATATTTTATAAACTGCATTGTCAAAATGCACTTATACATGTTTAGTTTCCACATAAAAAAAAAAAAAAACTTAAATTGTCGTTTTCTCACTTTTTCGTTTGCAAATCGATCAATCAATTTCTCCAGTTCAAGTTGGAAAGTTATTGTTTTTCAATTTATATAGTGGTCAATGAGTTAAGACGGTGTTGTGACATGATGCTTCTAAAATGTTTTGATTAATTTTAACTTTGAAAAACTTCTTTCTGCTGTCGTCATCGTCACCGGTAAAGTGAAAATATCAGGCAAGCTCTAATTATGTCAAAGAAGCTATTTGAGTCTGCGGTGTGAATTAAAAGTAGTTCAGCAGTTTCGCGTATTAAAGTAATTTGTTTTAATTGAATATAAAAGCACATTTTAAATCGAAGCAATCGAGGTCCAAAATTAGGTGAAATATTGGAAAGATATGCCGATTGTAACAATTCTAATCCTTCCAGAATACTTTTATCAAGTGACGCGGCGAGATATGCAAGTGATAAACATTTAAAAAGTGTACATAACTGTCGAACGGATTCAAATCTGATAGTAAATTGATTAATTATTAAATCCATTACTTTATAAAACACCTCGACTTTGAAACATCGTTCACTGTCTTCAATGAGTTCATCTACTTGTAATTAAGCAAAGAATTTTTTCACAAGAGGCATCTTTTTGGGGGAAAACAAGGTTTAATATCCCATACAGCTGATAACTCAAGGGTATCTTTTTTTAACAAACTCCCAATTATTAATTTGTCGTGTACTAAATAATTTGTCGTGTACTAAAACTTTCGTACCGACATTAACCTTTTAAACTCCGCACTATGATCGGAGATCAATCAGTGCTATTAATTCATAAAAATTACGTTTAGAGACAATTATAAGAACTATGGAAGAAAAAAATTCCGGAAAAAAAATTTTTATCCCTGATTTTCAGCATGTTCCCATTTGGGAACATTGGCGTGTAACGCTATACTTTTCAACATGTTTTCGGTCGTAAAGCACTCGGTTTAAAACTTAGTTTCTTTACACAAAATTTAAATTGTTATAACTATAAACTTTTAATTTATTATAGAATTACACATTTTAAGCTTAAAAAATCTATAAACTATATTATAAATTTGTTTTTAAATGTACCTATAAAAGAAAATATAAATAAGAAAAATGAAAACACAGGTTTTTCTATACAAATTTTAAACAGTTCTATATAAAATTTTAAGGTTTATTATAAAAATGACACAAGTTAAATTTATATCATACATAAATTTAGCTATACAATTATTTATCAATACAATTACAAAAAAAATGTAGAAATGAAAAAATATGAAAGCAGATGCAATTATAGACTAAAATTACAGGAAATATTTCACACTAGTGTATAAAAACTAATAAGTATAAAAACTAAAATATAAGAAATAGAAAAACAACAATCTTACCGACCGTTTCACAAGATACTTTCTTTTTTTACATTTAAAAAAAAATTTTGTTTACTGTCCGTGGTACTGGGGAAAACAGTTTACGTGCAATCTTTTTTCGCATTCATAGCACCCTTTTCTTGTGTTTTTTTGGCACACAACACAACGTCCCTGAGAAAAGTCTACAATATAATGTGCATCAGATTTTCTTAAAGATTTTGACTGATGCACACGAGGTCCAGGAATGGTATGAATTTTTGGTTTCATCCGTAGTAAATTTAAAGTTACTTCTCTCCGAAAATTGAGATGTGACAATACTTGTGCTGTGTTCTTGTGTGCATATGTGTGTAGAATCCATCCAGCAACAACAGCCATGTTCAAGGCATTGTTAAACAAATTCCAGTACCATTTTTTGCTGCGAAACTGGGGTCTGTAAGTCCCAAGAAGTCTATCTAATAAATCGACGCCTCCCATTCCTTCATTATACATCTTTATAAGATGTGGCTGAGGGATATCAGTTTTTTTCTTTTGAACTCGACAAAAGCGTTTTGCTTTGCTTAGAGGTTCATGGGATGAATAATTGGATGCTATAGTTACTACAGCACTGTCTTTCCAACGGCACATGTATACTTTGCCGTCACTTCGAAAATCAAACCCTCCCCTTTGCCATTTTGAAACTACCTTAGAAGATACTAGAGGGCATCTTCCTGTTCGATTTTCTCGAATCGTTCCAGTAGCTTTGAAGCCCTTATCGGATAAGTCACTCATGAGCTTATGTGAAGTAAAAAAATTATCAAAAAACACTTGGTGTTTTTCAGGGTTTCTAACATGGGATAAAAGTTCCCATACGACTCGTGATCCAAGTGGTGAATTTTCATTTTCAGAACTTCTTCCACTATATATATTCATTGCATAGGGATAACCACTTGCAGAACAAAGCATCCAAATTTTATAACCAAAACGTATTGGTTTACCCTTGATAAACATTTTGGCCGAATGATGACCATAATAAGGCACCATCGACTCATCAATACTCAGCTTATCATGGAACACGCCAAACTGACGAAAATTTTTCTGAAGTTCTTCATAAATGGGAGAAATTTTTCCCATTTTATCGCCAGGAACCAACTTTGTATTATCCACAATATGAAAGTATTTTTTTAATTTTCTAAATCTGTTCCTTGGCATAACAGATGGCACAATTGGAATCATAAGATCGTCTTGTGTGCTCCAATATAAATCCTCGCCTGGTAAGCTATGGTACCCACTAAACAGCAGTAGTCCGAAAAACTGACCTATATCATTTTCATCCAAATCCAGTGTTTCACCTTTCTGTAAGGCATATAGTTCTGTCATTTTCGCCAAATGAATGAAATAGTCTATGGGTAAAAATTTATGAAAAATTTCAATTGGGGAAAGGGTAACAATCTCTGGGAAAACTTGACATATATCTTCAATGCCTGCATTTTCCACACTTTTCTTTTCAAAAGTTGTAGATTTATTCCAGCGATAGTCGGTGCTTTTCTGTGTACCCGATAATCGTTTTCTCTTAGATTTTGGCTGTTCTTTCGAAGTTGAAGGAACATCCGCATATCCTATGGAATCGTTATCCGAAATGTTCGCGAAAACTTCAACTTCTCCACAAACATCTGCAGGCATAACGCATTCAAAAGTTTCCTCATTTATATCTTCTTCATCTGTGATGCATCCACTTTCTTCAGGGGGGAATTGGCATATATCAATAACATCTCCATCAGAGTCATCTGATAAAGTTTCCAGGTAATCTAAAGCCTCTTCAACAGTTAAAAATCGCTTTGGATTCGGCATGTCCGACCCAGAGAAGTATAGATTCCAAAATGCTGTGGCGGTGTATTTAGAAAGAGAAAAGAAAAAAACAATCACGAGGTTTCCCCATGAACGCTGTTCTTAAATGTCCTATTCCATGATAGGAGAAAAGAAAATATAAAAAGCAAAGTTTGCCGTGAAATAAACAAGAGTTTCACAGCTGCAGCCATAAACACTCTTTACCCCTTCCGCCCAAACCCCCCCCTCCCCCCCGAGACGTGGGTGTGGGGAGACACAGGGGAACATGAAACAACAACTAGACACGTTTTCCATAGTGTATTGAACCACGTAATACTTTATTTGAAGTTTTAAACATTTTTTTCAACAGTTTCATTGAGATTTAAAAAACATGTACTTTTCTACTACTTTACACGCCAATGTTCCCTTTTGGGAACATTCAACTTTGGTTTCTTATATAAAGCGCATTTTTTCTCCGAATTTCGATATCTATTTTTTTATCATTAAAGTGAACCCTTATAAGAATAGTTTACGTTATTTTAAAAAATTTAGTTTATTTTTCTATTTTTGGAGAATTTTTAAGTAATGCCATGTCGAAAGTGCTAAAAAAGCTGTTTTTTGCGAATTTCTGTACACTACTGATTTTATTTTTGGAACATAATTCTTATGTCAAAAAATCAAGTATGTCTTTATTTGTAATGAGAAATTTTTACAAGACTGATATAATGAAACTTTTTTTTTTAATTGAATTTTAAACTGTATGTTCCCATTTGGGAACATTGGCGTGTAAAAGGTTAATATGGATCCTAAAAAGTGAAAAGTTGACAGGGAAAATAAAGTTTCTGAGTGGACTGAACAATATTGTTTTACGCTGCCTGATAGGCCTAAACCGGTTCCAGTTTGCCTCATATGCAACAAAACTGTCGCAATTGTTAAAAGTGTCAATTTAAAGCGGCACTACGAAACAACTCATCAGCAGTTCCACAAAAACTTTCCTCTTGGCAGAGAAGTTCGCAAAGAAAAACTCCAAGCATATCTAACTTCTTACAAAAAAAGCACGGTCTTACTAGTTCGCTGCATGAGCAAGAAAAATCCGCAGCAGAATTGCGTGTGTGTTGGAGGCTTAATAAACTACAGAAGCCATTTTCAGACTCTGAGATAGTAAAAGATTGCATGTTGGAAGTGGACACAGCACTTTTTGAAGAGAAAAAGGATATTGTCGCCGTAATTCAAGGTATTTTACTGTCGGCAAGAAGTAATACAAGAAGAACCGAAATATTAGCTGCTGACAACAAAAGTAGTTTGCTCGAATTTCTGCAGAAGGCACCTTGCTTAGCCATAGCACTTGATGAATCATGTGATAATGTTGAGGATGAACAAATGCCTATTTTCGTGAGATTTTTTTACATTGAAAGTAAAGCGTTCAGGGAAGAATTGCTAGCAATATTGCCGTTTAAAGGTAAGACTCGAGAAGAAGATTTATTCAAGACTTTTGATGAAGTCATAACAAAATCAAATATTAGTTATGATAAAATGGTGTCCCTTTCAAGTTACGGGGCCCCTAGCGATGATTGGAAAAGAAAAAGGATTAGTAAAGAGAATCAAGGATAAGAATGCAGGCCTAATATCTTATCAGTGCATAATTCACCAGACAGTCCTTTGTGGAAAACTTAGTGCTACTCCGAAAGAAGTAATGGACAGCTTGGTCAAGTTGATCAATTTTATCAGGTCTCGTTCTGCTCTTCAGCACCGACAGTTCAAGGAGTTTCTTTCTGAATGTGATTCGGCGTATTCTGACTCACTGCAACACAAAAATGTTAGTTGGCTAAGTAAAGGTCAAGTTATTGAACGTTTCTGGCAAATAAAAGAAGAAGTAACCTTCTTCTTGCAAAACTTGGATACGCAGGAAGCAAGGAATCACTTGATAGTTCATAACAAACGAACGCAATATACTAGCTGTGGCTTTCCTGAAAGACATTCTGAATTATTTAAATATGCTCAACATCGAGTTACAAGGAAATGGAAAATTAATATGTGATCTGATACAAAGTGTGTCTGCTTTCCGTCGCAAGCTGGATATCTTTGAAAAAGATATTGCAAGTCAAGAATTTATTCATTTCCCGACAATTCTTAAATATAAAATGAACAACTCTGAAGAAGGCATTGCAATATTTTTAAGGTTTATATCAGATCTTGGGAAGGAATTTGCTGCAAGATTCCAAGACTTTGCAGAGATAGGGAAGCTGTCTCAATTCTTTAAATCGCCTTATGAAGTTGCTGTAGCGGCAGAATGGACTAGCGTGGCTGCGAAGTTATTCAGTCTTTCAGAGCCTTTACTTCAAAAGGAGATAATTGACTTGCAAGAAGATATTTCCTTGCAAATGTATAAAACTGCATCCACTGAAGAATTTTGGGGTAAGCATGTTTCAGAAAAGTATGAAAATTGCAAAAAACTAGCTATCAACTTGGTTACTATGTTTGGATCCACATATGTATGTGAATCATCTTTTCAAAATTGAATTTTTTGAAGAATAAATATCTTTCGAGATTAACGGATCCCCACCTTGAAGACATTCTTCGCATTAGCTTTTCCCCGCGTGCACCAAACTATAAAAAACTGGCGCAAGACCGCAGGTGTAATTTCTCGCATTAATTTTTAAGAATACCTACGTATTGTGTTTTATATAATTACTTAAATGAATCAAAATAAAAATTTAAAACTCGTATGTATTATGAGTTATTGTTTCTGGACCTCGATAAAAATTTTCAATAGTATCCGGACCCCACTTAAAATTACTTGCCGACCCCTGCTCTATATCTTCATGAGTACCTTGCAGCATTTTCGAGACTGTATTAATAGGTTCGAGTATTTTACTTTGCACAATTATCAAAATAATTGTTCCGAAAATTTTTCTTTTTCAGACGAGTCTATTTCTATATCAATGTGTTGTGGAAGAATTTCACTTTCTGTTTGAATTGTTTCAGGCGCAGAAATATTCGTAATATCTGTATCTGTTTTGTCTGGAGAATTATTGCCTTGAGCTTGCGATTTGTCTCCATTAAAATTCAACGAGTGCATTATTTGAATCGACCGTTTAAAAAAATGTTCATATTTTAGCAACTTTCATTAAAATTTAATTTTCGGCTTCTTACATTTCTATTCTTCTTTTTCTGAACTGAGCTCCACTCAGTTTTTTTTGACATCTCTAACTACCTACAATACATATATAAATAATATGGTATTTATTAACAGAATTTAATTAACAGAATATATATAAATCTATCTGTTAATTGTTGATAATTTTTTATTTATTACTTTTAGAAATTTTAAAAAACATTTTATTTTCTTACGTTATAAAACTAAATATTATTCTGTATGTTGCAACCTCAATTAACATAATAATTTATAAACAAACCATTTACTTTAAAAATTATACGTCGATGAATCCAAAAGCACACTGTATATAAGTAATTTAGTAAAATAGTCATAAATTTTACAAAGTCAATTAAACGGATCAATAAATTACAATCACCAGTGCACTCAATAAGTTTTAAAAATTATATAACACACAATCATTCCAGAATAAACTTCAAATCCTTACACCGTACAAAATAAACAAAGGGAATATGAAACTCTAAATACTACGCTTGCTTTAAGAAAAACCCGAATATTTGCCTCGATTCTGCGCCGATGTTAACTTGCGCTCGTGGGATTCCCCGGATGCATGCAACTTTTTTGCTATAAAACGCAACTTACGATACGCATAGTAAATGCCTACAGTAGTGATTTCAAACATTCTTAGCAATCATCATGCATTTTTATAGGTCTATAAAATGTTAAATTTATAATGAATATTTTCTGAAATCAAAGTTATGATTTCAGTCAAGTGCATACTAATATATTTAAAAGCTTTGTTTTATTTATCTAAAAAATATTTAATTTATCTTTTGTATATTTCATAGAAAATCTGACAAATCGAATTTTTTATACAAAAGTTTTCATAAATTTTTATTTCACCCTTTCTAATTTTGCACCCCCATGATTCGTGCGTCTGTAGCTTGTAAATAAACATTTGTCAACGAGAAGGAGGAAGGCATTTTTGTGTCGGCGAAACGGTTGTGGTGATTTTCCTCTTTTTGGGGATTTTTCCAACGAGAGGGGGAAGGAAATTTCAGTGTCTTCGAAACGGGGGGTGAACCCAAGTCCGCATCGAGCGTGACTGATGTCTCGCGAATGTCTTCCGGGGGACGAGGGGTGGCTCGTTCGCCGCTGTGCAAATGCGGTGTCGGGTGTAGGGGTGAACTGAAGGGGGTTGTTATCCCCCCTTCCCCATCTAATGGTGCATATACATTGGTACAGAGTTCTCTCCCCGACACTTGTCATCACATTAGTCACGGTAACATTAGACACGGTATTTAGAACCACCCCCATTCCCGCCCGCAAGATTTCTTTGATGTGGTGTGTCCCCCGACCCCACTCGACACCATTTGACCCTCTGACCCCCCACTCTTTCTTTGATGGACCGCCAGAGGAGGCGATCCACACATAGTAGAGAGTACAGAGAGACATAAATCACTGGCAGATGCAGATAACTCTGTACCAATCTGTATGCGCTATAAATGACAGTTCAAAAGATCGATGGAGAAAATCATAAAGATCAGGGTGGTGAGATAAATAGGAATCAACGCCTATTTCTTTTGCTTTCAACTCTAAAAATTCAAAATATTAGAATACTTCATAACATGGTTCAAAAAATTAGAATAATGTAAATATATTGTACACAATTTAATATACTGTAAATATATTAAATTGTGTATTTAATTTGTGTAATTAATTTGTGTACAATTTAATATATTTAATATATTGTAAATATATTGTACTTTTCACATTTAATATCCCACAATTCACTAAACTTTTTAACTTCCTCTATTAAAAGTTCTGTGTCTACACTTTCAGCCATTTTGTTTTTGCGGCAAAATGTCGTCCGTGTGAATTGCGCAGTTGAAATGAAGGTACTTCTAAGCCGTTGTCGTTCATGCGATGAAGCAGTACTCGGGGTAAAAAAAACCGGTCGTTGCGAAGCCTACGTCCGTGTGAATCGGTTAGTTCAACTCTATGTACTTCTGATCGCAACTGCGGTGCCGCATGCGATCCGGTGCCGGTGTGAATTCGCATCGGTGCCGCAGGCTTCAATTCACACGAGAGGCGATCCCGTTGCGGTTTGGGCTGTTCTGTGAAATTCACGTGACAGACAGGTGGTGTACACGAGCGAACAATTAGAGAACGCGAGCTGTAACATTGAGGACACGAGAATTGGAAGCGTACTCAAGAAAAAGAGTTGTGTTTTCGTACTTTGTTTATAAGTATTTAAAATACAGAAAAAGAAATTATTGGGTCCACCCACTGGTGAGTTCGAGGTTGTTAAAAGGGACATTTTCCTTATTATATGAAGACTTGTGTCATGACGAAACAAAGTTTTTTTAATTACTTCCGAATGAGCAAACAGTCGTTTGAAGAAGTGGTTCATTATACTTCAACTACAAACATTATTTTTCTGTGGTGTTTTTAGCAATTGCTGATTCACAATATAACTTTTTGTATGTAGATATTGGCTCCTATGGCAAAGATTCGGATAGTTTAATTTTCAAAAATAGCTCTTTCAATAAAAAAAATTAGAAAGCGGAGGCGTGAAAATACTAACAGGTAAACCCCTGCCTGGGATGGATCACCCAGTCCTGCCCTACGTGTTTGTTGGAGATGAAGCATTTTCCTTGTCAAGAAAGGTTTTGAGACCGTACAGCGGCAAATTTTTGTCCCCCCCCCCAAAAAAAAATAAAAAAATAAAAAAAATAAAAAATTAACTACCGACTATCTCGAGCTCGAAGATATGTCGAATGTTCGTTTGGAATTTTGAGCAACAAATGACGAATTCTACATAGGCCTCTAAACGTGAAACCTGATTTTGCTATAAGCATCATCAAAACGTGTTGTGGCCTTCATAATTATGTTCTCAATAGAGATTGATATAAATTTGAAGATACATTATGTATGGAAGGATTTTATGACAGCGGCCAAAATCAAGGATCCCATCAAAATCAAGGAGGGATCAATTTAAATCAGATCAGAAATACATGGGCGGACTATTTCATTAGTGATGTCGGAAAACTGCCATGGCAAAATGACTGCATTTAACAATAAATGCGAGTGGAAAATGCGATATTTAAAAATAACAATAAGTATTTAAAATTTTAATAAATGGAAATTAATAAAAGTTTAATAAATCAAAAAAAAATTATTTTACTTTCTAGCATATTGTTTAGATTTGTGTTTAATTTTTAATTAAGTTATATACTGCTATGCTCTGCTGTTTTTATCTAATTACATTTAAGAAAACATCAAAAATTAATACGAGACTGAAATATGACTAATGTAAATTTATCTGAAATATTGTAAACCTGATCATCGTGATCCGTTAAATAAATGTCACCTGGCACCTCCAGGCATGCGTTCCTTTTTGTCAGCCTGACACCCCGGGCCTTGAATTGTCTCTTTGTGGTCTTTTCCTAAAAATTGACCCCTTTTTCCACTTAGGGAAGTGGCCCACCATTATGTATTTAACGGTCTGCTAGATTCCTTTAACAAAAAATTGCATCTGTACTGAATTTTCCAAAGGTAGGATTGAGTCTGTTTTCAGACTACAGCTCCGATTAAAAAAATTAGAATAATGAAAGAAAATATGGTCAAGGGAATTGCAAATCTAATTTATCAAATAAATAATCAATGATATCAAATATAAATTATCATAATACAAATCTGCATATTTTGTAGATTATAAAAATATGAACATATTACAATGAAATAGAAAATATATTTAAAACAGCAAGTGAAAAAAAAATTCAAAATATTAGAATACTTCATAACATGGTTAAAAAAATTAGAATAATGTAAATATATTGCACACAATTTAACATATTGTAAATATATTAAATTGTGTATTTAATTTGTGTAATTAATTTGTGTACAATTTAATATATTGTAAATATATTGTACTTTTCACATTTAATATCCCACAATTCACTAAACTTTTTAACTTCCTCTATTAAAAGTTCTGTGTCTACACTTTCAGCCATTTTATTTTTGCGGCAAAATGTCGTCCGTGTGAATAGCGCAGTTGAAATGAAGGTACTTCTAAGCCGTTGTCGTTCGTGCGATGAAGCAGTACACGGGGTAGAAAAACCGGTCGTTGCCAGGCCGCAGCGACGCCAACGTCCGTGTGAATCTGTTAGTTCACCTCTATGTACTTCTAATCGCAACTGCGATGCCGCATCGCTCGTGTGCACCGAGCCTTAGGATGTCAAGATATCTCTTTTCTCGACATAACCATGACATAATGAATAAAATGGATTTTATACAATTATATTTAATTATGATAAAGCTCTTTTTTTGATTTAACATATTTTGTGATCGTGCAGGATTAAGCCACGTGCAATTATTTTTCTTAAAGCGTTCTAAGGAATAGAATGCCATAAAATTTTTAACTACTTTAAAGAAATATTTTTTCGCTCTGTTGTGTGGAAATTTTTCTTAAAATCTATTCAGCAAAAATATTTTCAGATCTTTTTACTATGAGAACAATCCAAACCTTACTTTGTGAAAATAAATGCAAAAATAAAGAAGTGGAAAAAAATATATTAGTCTTTGTCAATGTCATTTGGTTTTAATCAGTAATTTACCAAATTGAAAGTAATGCCTCTAGTTCAAAAACTGTAATCTAAGATACTTCAGTGATTTTTTTTTCACAGGGAATATAATTCAAAGAATTGTGGAATTAATTACTGAATATTAAATACTGAATTGACTTCCCCCTAAATTAGTCAAGAGTGGAATTTCTTTTACGATTATTGGGTGAGAATCTTACTTTTCTTTGCAAAAGCTGTTTTGTATAACGTATTGTTCTTATCAATCTGTAAATAAAAATAATGTTCATATATTACTGAGTGTGTGTGTTTAGTGTGTTTAGCTATCATTTTTTAATGCACTCAACCATATTTAACAAACTGTAAATATAAATAATACTCTTTTTCTACTTTATTATTTATCGATATAATACTAAAATCCAGAGTTTCCTTGTCTGTAAATTAATACAAAACCCAAGGGTCATAATATCTCCATATAAAGATTTCTTTGTGTAGCACTGAAATCAGTTTTTAAGAGATTTAAATTACAGGTTTCTTCCGCTCTCTGAAAATAAAACTTTTTCTAAAATCGTTCGTTAATTGAAATGACATACAGTATTGAAAAAAAATTATCGTTTAATTGTTGAGGAAAAACTTAACTTTTTAAATCTCTATATTAATTGATAAAATAATAAAATAAAATAAACTCCCTGTAAAAAATTTAAAAAAAGGAATGTGTGATGGACACGTAATATTTGGAAATTAAAGTGAGGAAAATGTATAGGAAGTTTCCAATTTTTTTCTTCGTAACCATTATATTGCGATGTTGAAATTTCTTCTAAAGCAAAAATGACAAACAAGGACTCCGAAAAAAAAAAATGTTAAAGTCAGTTTTGAGAAGTTACAGAGAAGCAGTTTCTTATTTTAAACAACAGAGAATAAAATTTCCCATTCAATTAGTTCGTGTTGTATAGCAGTACAAAATTTATTTGCACAAACAAAATCAGAAGGTAGGGATATCATCCCTTAAAGATTTTGAGGATTTTAAAAAAGTGTTTCAGAAATTTGAAAATGATAAGGAAGATAACTAGTTGCATGCTGCACTTGATGTGTAACCTATCTACTCAACAAAATAATTAGTATTTAGAGGACATGTGTCATTAAAATGCATGAATATTAATTTACACGTGTTATTTATGCAATGAAGGAAACAGAAGCTATAATAACTTTTTAGGAAATATGGATACAGTATTTAGAAAGGAAAAACAAGAAAATAAAATGGATGGATGTAAGTGTAAAAGCCTTATAAATTAATCAAAAGTGAAGAACATGTGGAATTCACCATAATATTTAAAACCTTTTTTTCCTAGTGAAGGGGAAACTCTTGTACCTAGGGCCATCGTGTACCTAGGGCCACCATGCTTAATATAAATAATTATTATTTTAAAGTATTTTTACTCATTGGAGTGAGTGACAACACTGTTTCAAATCATAACAGCCATTTTTGATGAAAGCAAGAAGAAGCTATAGTTAAATAGAAAAGAAAGTCTTGATTGGATGATCAAAACTAAATTTTTTCACTTCAATTTGAAGTCTTGTTTTGTGAAAGTAAGTGAAAACTTACGTTTTAATGTACAGCAGATAATTTTTGTAATCATTAAAGGAAAAAATGATATAAAAACAAAGTTTGGTTTCTGCATGTCTTTGGCTATGGAAGCCATTTTGCCAAAAACAACAACATCTTGTACCTAGGACCATAATCTTATCTTGTACCTAGGGCCATGGCCTCTGGTAGAAAAGAGGTGACCGAAAACTTGGCAAGTGTAAAATTCTCACTGATACTCCCGAGAAAAATGAAATTCAAGCACAAATATTGAAAAAGGTAATTGTTAAAAAAAAAAGGTTACGAAATCTGTGTTTGAAACAGAAAATTTATGTGGGATCATTAAGAATACAACGGAGAAAAACATACATTAGAAAGTGATGAAATAATAAACATTACTTCCTTTAAGACACTGCCTACAATTAACATTTCTTCCTTACGAAGATTTTAGAAGTTGTGCATGAAGGAAATAATGCATAGAAATTGTTTTTTTTTTTATCGTACACAACAATTTCAGTTTTTGGAAATAACTGACCCTAGGTACAATAGTGTTATTGTATCTAGGACCATTTGTAATTTTTTTTTTAAATTTTCAAAATCATTTTCAAAATATTTTTTTCTACACTTGATGTGATTTTTATTTAAAGAGAATAAAGCACGTAATGTATACAAGCTATTTTTCTTATTGTAAGTTAGTTATAAGTATAGATACTGCCATTTGAAAATAGCCGGCTCTAGGTACAAGAGTTTCCCCTACAATCTGTTGAATATTTTTTCCCTCCTTGTTCTGCCTGCTTTCATTTGAACTATCTGTGAATATTTTCAGTTCACTGCGGAAAAGGCTGTTATTCTTCCCAAAATATAGAGTCTATTCACGAGGCTTGAAACTAGGTACTCGATCTAAATCGCAACTGAAATCGGAGGCAAATAAAATTCTGGAATTCGGAAGCACTTTCAGGGAAATATCCGAGGCTGGAAGTTAATGCGCGAAACAATTCTTCGAAAGCGTAAGGCCGCATTTGAGTTTTATAACTGTTTCTTCTATGAATCCCTCCTGAAGTAATTCCAGCAGTACTAAAGAACTTCTCAAGAGGCCACATGGGCTTGATTTTAAATTCATACCATTACAAATTCATTTCATTGATAGTAACCCTTCAGCATTTGTATGATATTATTGACTTGGGTCGAGTTGAAAAACTGCCACCTTTAGCAAAATCTCGATACAGGAACTAAAGTAAAATTATTTTTTAAGATTATCAAGGGATAATTTAAAGATATTGGAATATGGGATCTATCATGCGAATTATTCTGTAGGAGCCGCAGTATCATCGGACTCACAGTCACGGTAACTAATCACACATATTGGAAGCTACGCAACCGTGATTGATGTTATAAATATCTCTTATTAGCTGCGTTTACATGGACAACAATAATACCCGGGATTTACCCGCTAATAGGGAAAACCTTCGAAGTCCGTTTACATGGGACCACATTTTCACCCTGCTTTTACCCGTCTTACCGGAAGTAAAGGCCGTCACATGATTCGGCGGAAATGATCCTCATACACCATCATTCCTTGTAAATTACGTTATGGGTTCGATCCCAGCCAGTGTCATACTTTTCCAAATTCTCTGTATTGCTATTTTTAGCTTTCCAACTTCGAACTCCGCATTTATATCGTTACGAAGTGCATGGTCCTTATTACTTAATGTTTTAATGAATCCTTTTATAAAATCAAAATGTAATTTTGATTTCAATTTTGTTTCAGTAATTTTTAGTCTTGTATAAATAAAAAAATCATAAATAGATATAAATAAATTTTTATCTGTGAATTCTAAAATAATTAATTTATAAATAAATTTTAATGTTACTTTTAATTATAGATAATACTTATTAAATTTATTAATTTTACCATAACACTTTAAATGAAAATGTTACAGAAATTTTATTGAAATGAAATTTTATTTCTTATTTTACATACTAGATGGCAGTACCATTCTATTTATAATGCAATTGGAGATGGGTTTTTTTTTTTAAAACTAGATGGTCAGATCAAGAAATAAATGAAATCCTCCGGAAAAAAATAGGCACTTTTCTACTGTTTTCTTGAAAATTATGCGATCGTTAAGGGGTTCCAGATCCTTCCATCTATCATTTAGCTGCATTTTCATGGATTCACACAAGTTCAAACCCGCCATGTTATTTACTCCCAGCTTCGAAATGCATCATGGGTAATTAGCGGGTTTTATCCTGGGTCGAAGCAGGGTCGAAAATCAACCCTGCATTTTTCCCTATCGTAGGGAAAAAGTAAGAAACGACCCTGCTTTTACCCGGGTTTTTGGCACATGTAAACGGCACTAGTATGGCACAATATTGGACATAAAATCACAAATAGACGTAATCCAACAGCAACCACTAAAGAAAATCTTAAATTTCGGACTTCGTCGGTGCGGTGCTGTTTCATGACCACCGTACCACATTCCTCCTAACACACCGAAAAAACATGAATTTAGAAGGAATTGATAGAATTTGTTACCTCGTGTTTTAGAAAAGTATTCATATGTATGTAGAAAAATATGTATATCGAGACTGAATAACTAACAAGTGAATATTAGCAGGTATAATGTATGTGGGATGGGGAGGGATTTGACCGCTGCATTAAAGCAGGTTTAGAGGGATCTGAGATACGAAATTTTTTAAAAGTATAGCCCATTTCTACCGTCTCGCCTCGAAATATTCTATAGAAATTTTTAAAATAAATAACACATATTAGGTGCTTCTAAGATGGTACCAATATCGATATGTTGTACAGTCTACCCTAGGGCACCAGTGCGTTGCCTAATGTATACTTGTAATTTTAGTCTATCTCCGTTTGAATTCTCTCCGAATTTGCAGCAGAATCTAAAATAATTTGTAAGGTATGTTCCTTAAAATTGTATCTATTGAAAGTAAAAAAAAAATTTGATTTTTTTTTCCCAAAAAGAGAAGACAGATTTTTTTGTCCCTTAAGAGTAATTTTAAATTTTGCAATTTTTCCAATCTTTAAATTGAATAAATTAATTTAAAACGTTGCCCACGCACTTAAGTGAAAACATTTTTATAGAACTTTTAATTCGGCAGATTCGTCGAAAACGACATATATACATAAAGTTTTAAATTATACAAAGACTCAATTGCTGAAAAAAAAATCACTACAAAAATAACTATTAGAAAAAAAATAATAAATTTCTCTCTTCGACAAACGGAGCTCCATGAGCTGACACCAGATGGGTCAGTCAAGGCCCCGACGCCCATTGTCACCCGGTGATGGCCCGACGCCCGGGCCATCACCCGGTTTCCAGGCTGGACTGCGTGGAAGAAGCAGACGCCTTGATGGTGATACAGTGACATACTCAGAGGATCCCACACCCCCCAGGAGACTCACAAACGCACTCTCCCTTACCAAACGCCTTGGTTCTCACAACGAAACTTGGAGCAAAAGCCACACCAACCCGACTCAGGTTCCCCGACCCGACCAACATTTAGTAAAGAGAACTACGTTTAATTGTGTTCGCGTCTGTAATTTCAGTCATATGCCAGTCTTAAACTACAGTTACGCACACAGTAAATCACTGTTAAAATTTGCAGTGGCGAAGTAAAACTCAATCAAAGCATCATCTCTATGTACTCTGCTCTCAAGCGATAAAACCCAAAGGCTTAGTGTGTACAAAACATGTGATGAGTTAGGAGGTAGAGCAATAAATATCTCTTGAGACTATGAGTCCCACTGATGGTGTAGAGTCTCGCGGTGTCGGCTGCTACTCGGAATCGGACTAAAAATATAGGTCTGGGTTTTCAGAAGAAAACCTTAGATTCCTAAAGCAACCCATTACTGATTGGATGGACCTTAAAAAGTCAGTTATCCGAACTAGGGATGCGACATCGATGTCGATGTTTTCAAAACATCGATGTTTTGATAAAAACATCGATGTTTTAAACATCGATTTATTGAAGCCGATGTTTTTTTAACATCGATGTTTTGTAGTCGATGTTTTACGTTGTCTCGATGTTATTTTTTAATGAAAAAGTACCGTAATAAAAAAAAATTACCACGTAGCATAATTTTCAAACTCAGTAAATGTAAGTCTGAATTCTGAAAAGGACAAATACAAAAGGGGGAATGATTCCTTAGCAAACAGACAAATGGCAATTAACAACCAATGAACCAATCAGAGCGCTTGGAATGTTCCTGGCACTCCAGAACTTTCCATGGCGTTTTATTTTACAAATAGTATATACACGACTGCATCCATTTAAGTTTTTGTTTTGTTCTGGTTTTATATAAGTTGACGTTAATATTATTAGTAAGATGCCTCCCAAAAATACTGTTTAGAAATATTTTTACAAAACCTCTGACAAATTGGCGAAATGCAATATTTGCCTTAAGTCCTTCCAAACTTCTGGCAATACCACGAATTTATCTGGACATTTGAAGGCAAAACATGGCGGTATTTACAACGAGAATTTTGAGCCATCAATGTAGTCCAAAGCAACCAGGTTTTTGTCATTTGTGTCTGCCCAATCAAAGAGTAAAATTAAATCACCCCCTACCCCCACGACTAACGGAATTAACATTAATGTTAGAGATTACTAAAACAGTTTTGAAAAATGGATGTTCTAAAACATCGATGTTTGAACATATCGATGGTTTTTGGGCGATGTTTTATTAGCATCGATGTTTTAATATTGAATATCGATGTTTCAAAACATCGATGATTTGTTATCGATGTCGCATCACTAATCCGAACGAAGAATTCACACAATTTTCCACTTGTAGCATCCATAAGGCTTTAACAAGCTTCGAAGCCGGAGAATATTGGAACACGCTGGCGATGTACATTGAAAAATAAATTGATTTGAAAAATGGCTAACTTAAAGATAAATTGATTTTATGACACTTTTAAAGGCCATCCTTTTAGTTAGCCAGTCACATTTATTGCACAAGCTGTTTTTGGTCATTATCGGTATCTCATTATGCGAAGTTATGGATAAATTTTCGGGATTCTCTAGAAAGCGAGGGGAAAAAGGGAAGACAGGGGAAAAGGTAGAGGCAAAGAATACGTCTCAAGGCACACAAATGCTGCGGTACCAGCTCGTCAAATCGGTGAGCAATGCAGCTGCCAGTATTTTTTGATTGCGTAAAAATGTAATGTTCTTTTTTGGAACATTGCATTTTTACGCAATCTTGAGGAACTACTTCTTGTTATTATTTTAATTTCTTTTATTCACTCATTAAACTTGTCCTTTGCAAGTACGATGGGGAAATTTTTGGGTGGATTTGAATTTTTAGGAATTTTATAGAATTTTATTTCTTAAGTACTGTAAAAATTGCAAAAAAGCCGATTTTCAGAAATTTTTCTACTCTGAAATATTTATGTTTGAAAAATAAATTTCATGTCAAAAAATCAATCATACCTTCTATAATAAACGATATTTTTTTCAAACTGACAGATATCACAGTTTATTTTTTTTAAATATTAAACATGATGTTCCTAAAAAGGAACATTGGCATGTAAAAGGTTTTAAACCCTTTCAAATTACATTAATTTTTTTTTCTTGTTGTGCATCTAGGGCTTAAGAGGAACCACCATACAAAATTTAAGCTTCCAAGACCTTACGGTTCCAGAGATAGTTTTTTTTTTTTGGGGGGGGGGGGAGGCGGGGAGGCTTTATCCTTTAAAAATCCAAATTTTTGGAAAAGATTTCTTAGCGAGAACCTTAGGCCTAGGAGGAATAACCATAGAAATTTTCAGTTTTCTAAGACTTACTAAGACTCTAGTTTTCTTAGTTCCGGAGATACAGTGATCAGTCCGTCAGTCAGTTAGTGGTACAGTAGTACCTCGACTTACGAGTGTCCCGACTTAAGAGATTTTTGAGATATGAGATGTCTCTCGGTCGATTTTTTGCTTTGAGTCGGTAGCTAAAATTCGGGTTACGAGCCAACTTCAGCTACCCCACCGCTACTTTGGGCACTCACCCCTACTTTGGTTACGTTCTCGTCAAATGAACACACGAGAAACTTATAACATTTACAACTTTTATGTACAATTATTATACAGTCATATATTATTCTAAAACTATTTTCCAGTCTAAAACCCAGAGATTAACTCTCAACAATTATCATACGGGGCAGCTTGCTCTGCCCGCTATAATATCGAAAAGGGATTATATGTATATATTTTTTATATAGAAATGTGTGTGTGGTTTTGTCTGTGTAATGTTTCAGATTAGCGTCCCGAATGGAGCCATTACGGACAGGATGTTCATCTCCCTAATCGGGAACACTATGGTACTTCCGGACAGCGGAAGTCCCCTAATGTCCGACAGAGTTTGGATTTCCGGCGAAACATTAAAAGTGCCAAAACAACTGGAAATTGACTCGAAACAGGTGGTAAAACCGCAAGCTCAATCATGGGAAATTCTTGATAAAAGATTCTTGACAACTCCAGAAAAGTGGCATATGATAAAAGGGGCGACTCCGACGGATGCGGGGAGCAGAGAGACAGACCTTTTTCGACTGATCGGCCGAGCTGCTGCTCTCTGAGGCAGGGGCGTTTTGAGCTAGCCTTTAGCCTTGATAGCGAATGAACTGTTGTGTATTCAATTAAAATAATTTTGTATTCTGTACACATAGAAGTGAAGAGGTCTGAATAAAGACTAGTTAATAATTTAAACTAAGTCTCTGTCCCCGATGTGTACGATATAAATTCCTCATCGAAATACTTGGTTGCTGTGGGCCACTCTACCACACCGCCCTTGTAGAGCCTTCAAAACTGAACAGCGTCGGAGCTCTCACTTTAAAAACATTCTGAAAAGGGGGGGGGGAGAAAAAGACCTCATTGGACAAGATTTTATCAAAAACCCCTGCCAATGAAAGTGAGGAAAGCGTGACGAAAAGGGCAAAAATCAGTGAATAAGATTCAATTATGCAGTTCATCCTTTCTCCTTCCCCTCCGACAGCAACTTCAAGTCGTATGATCCTCAAGGCAATTGTTGTGCATTATCTATATAAATAAAAGAAAACTTTGTCTGTCGGTCAGTCGGTCGACGGAACAATTCCGGGTAGACCGTTTCCGGTATGGCATCCATTATGAAAATCGGCCATGTTTGAAAATGTGGAAATCGATGTATTTTTTTAATGAAAGTACATAAATGTTACATATTTGGAAAGAGCTTTAAAAACTGATATTTTTTCTGCGTACACTTAATCTGTTACTTCAATAGTTTTAGAGTTATTTGGAATCTAATGAGGCGTCTCATGTGAGATCATCCATCTTTGACGATGTAAACAAAGCGTGATTCTCACTAAAAAATGAATCACTGAAAATAAATGTTTTATCGTGTGTCTAATTTTTAATTATTTTTCTATATTTCATACTTTTAATTCAAACATTTTAATCATAAATACATCATATGAAGATGTACTGATTTTTTGGCAATTAAAAGTGAAAAAAAAATTTAAATTGAAGTAAACGACGATTCGAGTGTCAAGTGATTCGATAGCTGGGTGAAGCCCGGCTAGTACTTAATAAAACCAGTTTAATGCAATACATTCTATTTTGTTGTGTTTTATACAATATTCGTTATTTATAAGTACATTTTTCTTATTGAAATACATGTAAAAAAATTACTGTGTTTTGTGGAGGGGGGGGGGCGGATCAATGGCATTTTTTCTATTCATTTCAATAGGGAAAAATGCTTTGACATTAGAGTAATTCGAATTACGAGCTCCGTCGCGGAACAAATTAAAATCGTAAGTCAATTCACCACTGTATTTGCCTTTGTATTCATAGATTTATTAAATTAAATAATATAATTTAAAGTTACCCCATTTTTCTCCCTTGATGTTTATTTTTAATAAGTAAGTATCTTTATAATGTAGTTTAAAGATAAATATTAAAATTAATGAATTAAAATAACTATTTTAAAGATTAAATATTAAACTAAGAATTTCATTCAAAAACTCGGTCAATTAATGTTTTACGTGCGTAATATTTTTCTGACGGACAGTTTGAGAATTTTACCTATACATCCGAAACCGGTTTCCTTTTTTAATATGCATTTAGGAAAATTCATTAACTAAGTTATCTTCCCTTCAGAGTTTCATGCATATAATATTTTAATGCGGGAATGAAGAATTTTTTTGTTTGTACGAAGGTGGCCGAATGCTATAATTTCTGCAATGAGATTATAGCGATATCGTAGAACAGGCATGGCCAACACGCGGCCCGACACGTTAAACTGTACGGCCCGCCGGGCGATTTCATATTTTTGATGAAAGTTTTGGTTCTCGTTGTATGTATGCAAAATATTTTATATAAAGGAAAATTTACATGTGTCATGGTTATAATGCGCAAGTGCAACTACGAACTCCAGTTCTATATTTGATATCTGCCGCCCACATAGCGTAGTGGTTAGCTTTCTCAGCTGCACGCAGTGGGCTTGGGTTAAAATCTCGAATAACGCTTAGCCGGTTCCGTATTGTCTCCCTCACAGGGAGCAATGCTGACTCACCTAGATGGGGCTTCCATAATAAAGAAGCCAGCAAACCAGCAATGAATTACAAAATGTCAATCGATACCTAAACTCCAAAACCTCTCAACTGAAAAATTGCAAATTTTACAGGAGAGCCAAAAAACATTTTAACAAATAAGTCACAGCTGTAGATAAATACGCCACAAATAAGTCACAGCTGCTCCTTAAAATGCCTTTAGAATGAGCTTAACACTATTTATTGAATTTTCTTATGCATCAATAGATGGAAGGATCCCCACATAAAATGCAAATAACAAAAAATAGTAGTTGAGAGGTTTTGGAGTTTAGAAAATTATTGTTTAATTTTGCTTCCGCGTTAGGAAATTATTCGAATGCCAAAAGAATCGTTTTCGTTAGGCAACTATCGGTAACGTTCATCTGTAATTTGCAATAAAGAACCAATTTTGCTCTTAGTAACGTGAGGCGCTGTTTGGGTCCGTCATCGGTTCGTTATTCACTGCATGAGCGATTATTTCAAGTAAATCTCTGTTTATGTGTTAGGTTTATTTTTGACTTACTGTGTGTGGTGCTGATAGTTGAATATAAGTGACATCTGAACACATCAGATAGTACTTTTACATAATTATAATAGCAAACAAGAATACTAAATTTACTTAGAAAAGTAAATTTTGTTGCTCTGTGTAATTGCTAGTATACCAATATTTCCAACTAACATTTATTTGAAATTTTTTTCAAACCATTCAGAATGAATTCAAAGAAAAGAAAAGTTGTTGATGAAAACAGGAAATTTAACGATCAGTCGGAAAAAATATTACTTTTTCATGATGCAGAACTCAGAATTAACGTGTTTTATTTGTAGAGAGACAGTCGCTGTATTTAAGGACATAATGTTAAACGGCATCATGAGAGAAAACATATTGAATATGTAACTTTCAGTAAAGAAGTAAATAGTTTTAAGTTAACTGCGCTTAAATTGCAACTGAATACTCAGCAAACGGTGTTTGGTTCTTTATTACAACAACCATCTACCCTTTTCAAAGTAAGTTATTCTGTTGCCACGATGATCGCAAAGAAAATGAAACCATTTTCGGATGGTGAACTGGTGAAGTACTGTTTGGAAGCAGTTATAAAAGATGTTTTTTTGCCCGATAAAAGGAAATTATTTTCAAGTATCAATCTTTCACGCCAAACTATAGTTCGTCGCATTGATAATATTTCAGATGAAATAGTTGTAACTTTGAGAGATAAAATTAGCCAGTTCAAAGCTAATTCTTTGGCATTTGATGAAAGTACAGATATCTCAGACACATCTCAACTTGTGATATTTATTCGCGGTGTGAGGTTCCCCGGGTTGCCCAAATTGGTCGGCAAATCTGTACTGTCCGTTCGGTGCTCAGGCTCATAAAAATTACCCGAACAGGTGAAATTCACCCTCTGCTGAGTTTGCTGGAATTGCTACGCAGCGTCTGGTCTTCAGGTTCACATTTGTCGTATGGACTAACCATCCCGGCCGACGTATCCTTGTTGAATTATTCGCGGTGTGAATGATTAATTCCAAGTGACAGAAGAAAAGTTAAATCTTTTAAATTTAAAAGATACAACTAGAAGAGAATATGTTTTCCAGGCGATTGAAAAATGTTTAGCCGAAAATAGCTTAAATTTTGAGGATCTTTCCGGATTAAGAACAGATGGAGCACCTGCTTCGGTAGGTAAAAATAAGGGAGCTGTAAAATTACTTATGGATAAGCTAGATTGCAGAGGCATTAAAACCAATATTTTTACTATTTACTGTTTGATACATCAACAAAATTTATGTCCTCGAGTATTATCCATGGATCACTTTATAAACGTAGTTATAAAGATAATGAATTACATTCGTTCACATGCTCTTCAGCATTGGCAATTCCAAGAATTCCTCAGCGAATTATCTTATGAATATCATGATGTCGTATACTTTATTAATGTTAGATGGCTAGGTCGCGGAAAATGTTTTAAAAGTTTTTTTTTTTTTTAAATTTACGGTAGGAATTAGATATATGTTTATGAACGAGAAACAAGAATCTGTTCCTGAATTCCTTGATGATGATTGGTTGTTAGACCCATGTTTTTAGTGGATATAACAGAAAAACTTAATCAGCTAAATAAGGACTTGCAAGGGCAAGATAATTTAATAATTGATGCTTGTAATTTCCTCAAAGCTTTTAATAAGAAATTATTGTTACTCGAGTACCAATTTAAAAATAATAATGCTCATCATTTTCCGCTGTTAAATATCTTTCCAAAAAAGCCAACCTAAGAATTTTTCGCAATATGCTAATGAAATAAAGAAACTTATAACTGCATTTTATAGTCGTTTCTCAGAATTAGCAAAATATGATAAAATGTTTGAAATATGCACAAACCCATTTCATGTTGACGTGAACAGTGTTCCTGAAAATCTGCAAATGGAGATAATTTAGTTACAGTGCAACAATAAAAGGAAACAAATTTTTGCGTCCACATCAGAAATAAATTTTTGCAAATCTTATATTACATCCGAGAGATATTCCAACTTAAGATATTTTGCACAACGAGTTGCAAATGCTTTTGGATCCATATATGTTTGTGAAACATTTTTTTCGAAGTTGAAATTCACAAAGAGTTCATCATGTGCTTCATTTTCTGATGCAACTTTAGAAAACAAGCTAAGATGTACAACATCGAACAGAAATATAGAATCGCAAAAATTAAGTGAAAGGAAGTATAAACAAGCATCTCATTAATTAAGAATCGAGAGTTAATTATATTGAATCATAGTAAAACAGTAATGTTTTATGCATTTTGTAATTGTATTACATATTTTTAAAAGAATGTCTACCTAAAGTGCGGCCCTCTGTAACGTTACGCGTCATCAAAGTGGCCCGTGAAACCATTTTGGTTGGCCCGGCCTGTTGTATAGCATGCTTTGTGTATATATAAGTTTATGCATAAACTAGCTGAAAACCCGCGCTTCGCTACGGAGTGCATTCAAATTAAATACAACGGTCAACGTATGCAATTAATGACAAAAAAATAAATGTATATATATATATATTTATAATAAATGAGACGATCAATATATACAATTGATGTAAAAAAATATTTATATATATATATATTTATAAAAAAATCATAAGGAATATTTATTTTTTTTTGGATAATATCCAATCGTCTGCTGCATTAGAAAGAAAAAATGTTTTTTTTTGTCTATTTAGTTGTTACGCACGTGACGATAAATTTATTGAAAGTACCAGAAAAAGAAATCACGTGATCGGCATTTAATAAATTAAATTCTAAAAATTAATCTTTAAAAATTCACCAAAAATCAGAAAATGGAGGTAAAAATTCGAAAAAGATTTCATTTTGAAGGAATTTTTATGATCTTTCTCGTGATATAAATTTTATAACCCTCAATGTATTATTTTAAATGCAAACGTAAAAAAGGTTTAAAAAACAGCTTAAAAATTTAATTTAAAACAATCTAAGAAGAATTTTTGAAAAATCTTTCTGAGTGCACCCCTACACTATTAGAAGAATCGCCATGCAAAATTTCAGCCCTTTAGGTCCAGCGGTTTGGTCTGTGCGTTGTATGTCAGTCAGTCAGTCAGTCAGTCAGTGAATGAATGAGTCAGTTACGGAACTGTTTTATATATATAGATTATTTTTGAGCGGAATGATTTATCTAAACGTCATTAATTCTACGGAATTCCTGTGTACATATGAATTTTTATAAGGATTGTTTTAGCCTGTCATCTATAACAAATATGAAAAAAATGTCACAAAATACAACAAATATAATGTTGAAAATCTCTCTGCATTCCCTTAAGTCTTGCATCACATCTACTGTTTATTTATTTGGCCATGTATGAAGCATGTACAAATAGTGGACGAAAGCGCTAAAGTACATAATAATATTTCTGGAGAATCAATGCAAATTTAGTATAATGAATGGTAGGCCTTCAAAAAATGACATTTCCTTTATTTTGTTTTCCGCATAAATCCTGAAATATACGAATTGACGCCCTATTCCGAAATAAATTCAATTTCTCATTGCGATTTTTCTACACAAGTCATGCTAGAGTAGAAATCTTGTTGTGAAAAAGGGGGTTTTAATCATAGAATAGGTCCCGATGTGCTCTATATTGACACAAAATGCTAAACAGTTTACGGCCCAAAGTGCCCCATCGCAAAGAATTTCAGATAAGCTTGCACTGTTTGTTCATGCAAGACTTTTCTTTTAATGGGCAAGTATGAATTTTTGTTACTCTTCGCATTTCTGTTGAGTGAGGAGTTTAGGGCTTTATATCTTCTTTTGAGATTAAAACAAATGCTGAGACCTTCAGAAATTCGTACTTATTGCCTACATTGTATTTATCTCAGTCACTAAGAAATACGATAAAAGATGCATTTCCCTAAATAAAAAAAAATCGATTCCAATGATTTCTGGTATTTACGTTGAATCTCACATAATCTAATAGGATTTAAAATGGGGTCCCTAACGGAATTTCTTTACCAGTGTCAATTGGCATTGTAATTTCAGTGTTGAAATGTCACCATTAGGCATGTTTCAGAGAAATCCTTTCTTGACTGAACTGTACTGCCCTCATTTACTCAGAGAGAAGTTAAAAGGTGTGTATCTCAATGTCAAAAATCCTAAAAAAGTATGGGGCATTAGATGCAATGACGTTTTGTCAGTTACTCTGAATTTTGTACAATTTAATGTGATTTCTTTATCGGTTTCTATTACATTCTCCATATTTAAGTAGTGTCAGTGCAAAAAGTGGAACAATGCTCGTGAGTGAGAAATTCTTTCTTGACCAAATTGTGTCGGCTTAAATTTCCCGGGGGAAAGTAAAAAAGGTGTATTTCCCTCAATAAGGAAATGCTGCTTTACCAAAAAAAAATGAGAAAAAACTGAACTTTTCATTCATGACCTTCTTAGAGCTGCGGTGAATATTAAGAATTTCTGTGGGATTTCTTGACCAGTTCTTCCTATTAAATTGTCGATTCTCCATATGAAGTTTTGCTTGCTAAAATGTCAAAAGTAGTCGTATCTTAAGGAATTCCTTGTTGAATAAACCAAATTGTCTTCAATTTCTTAGAAAGAAGTTAGAAGAGGTATTTCCCAAAGTGAAAAAAAATTAATTCAACGCAACGACTTTTGTAGGCTATGCAGAATTTTAACATTTCTGGGCGATTTTTTTTCATCGGTTCCTGTGAATATTTTCCTTATTAAAATGCCGACAAATCTGGAAAAAGGTGTTTAAAATGAGAAGTTTTCTCCAGCATTGCTTTACAGGAAGAGAACACATCTCGATAAGAAGAGAAGCGACTTCGATAGCTAGTCTTACCAATCATGAATTACAGTAGTGGCCGACCACTGGACAAAAATGATAATGGATCATGAAGCAAACATTTTATATAAATTAAAAAATCTGCACAGGCGAAAAATTTATGTAACTACATTAAAATTACAGTACAGTTTTAACGGCCTGTGTCATTGGCTAAACAAAAGAGAATAACAGATGCGAAGAAAGACCTTCAAAATAAGATCTTCATCTTAGCTGAGACATTTAGATTAGAGAACCCCCTCCCAACCTTGAACATTGAAGACCGACATGGGGACCGAAGCTCGACAACCGTTTTTCACGGTAAGCCATTACAGTGGTTCAGTTCAGTGGTGGCAAATGCGTATGATTAAAACGAAGAGAGAAAAAAATTCTACCTATTAAGCCGAAAATAGGCATGAATTTGTTCTAGAAATTTAATTTAATCAAAAGCCCCCACCCCACCCCCAAAAAAACAAAAACAAACAACTTGAAACGGCATTTAATGTTTCGATACTTAAAGTACTGCTTTAACAAGGAGGTTATATTTTAACTGGAACTCCGTGTGATGTCGAAATTCATTGTCTTCAAATGTTTTTCAGAACTGCACGCATTTCTGGCGAAGCAAAAACAATGTTTTGGATCTACGTCGAATAATTACCGTAAAACCATGAGCAATTTACTGAAATACAAATCGGACGGTATTATTTCCCCACTCTCTTCTTACTCTAATTTTGGGCAAAAAACAAACTGTGAAACGGTTCTTTCCTTTTCGCTGTTATTTGCTATAGGGGTCTTTACATCAGTCACGAATAAAGTGTGAACGAACCCGCCAAACAATCCCCCCCACCCCACCTTTTTTTATTTTTATTACCCCTCTTTACAGCCCCAAGCCAGTGACAGAACAGATTACGATTGGCATGTCTGAGGGTAAATCAGACGATAACAAAAAAATTTCGTTGCTAAGGCTACGGCCACTCGAGCGATTTTTCCCGCTGGGAATTTTCCCTCAGCTTGAAAATCTACACAAACCGCGAGAAAAATAGGTCTCGTTCTATCCTCCAGCGACCGACCTTGAGATCGCTACAGATCGAACGAGAAAAACAGCTGCGTTTGGCCACCCCTATGTTACAGAAGCTTATCTATATTTTGGTGCTTGTTTTCTCGTTGCGGTTGTGAGGGAAAAATCGCTCGTGTGGCCGTAGCCTAAAATTAATTTATTTGATACCGTTAAATAATCTTATGCAATATAACTAATATAAGGAGTTTAATGTAATTTATTATTTTCTATTATTTTTAAATATGAAATGCAAATTGAGATGCACATTATGACTCTCATTTTGTATCTTTTATTTAACTGATACTTAAGCTTTCTAAGGTATTTTATAGGTAAATTCCCTCTGTGATCGATATAAAAGCAAAAGACCGATCACATTCATTCTTGCTGGTTTGATTAGGAGCGCTACGGTCACTTTTTGATACACGAGGGCTCATTAGACCCGGAATTACTGCTTAAAGCTGATTCGGAACGGCTACAAACGTCCATGCCAAGAGTGGGACTCGAACCCATGGACTCAGATACCGAATGCCAGAGCCCTAGAAATTCGGCCCAAATGAAATCAAATCCCTTTCATTCACACAGTGAGGTGGGTTAAAATTTCTTCTATCAAGTGTTATGCTCGCAAATGCAGCATTACGAAGACTTGAAGAGATATTTCAATTTTGCGAAAAAGTTTCATCAAAGAAGAGTGGTTTGACACATTACTAAGGACTCATAATTTCCAGTTATAATCGAAAAGTTGTACTTTTATGACCAACCCTGAACAAGCGCTGGGGCGGAAATGGATCGATTTATGGGAAATATTGCCAGGAAATGGGAAAATTTTTCTGTCCTTATCTACCGGTTTTTGGCCTTCCAACCGCGAAATCCATTTGTTGATAAACAAGTTATGATGCCCCCATTCCCCTAAAGAACCTCAAAATGAGAAAAATGTATAAGATACATGTTTCAGAATTCAGTTTTCAGTGTCTAGTTGAATATAATTTTTGCAGTTTTCCCAACACTTTTTGAGCTGTTTCGTATCAGATGTTAATATCCGCAGATTTCCATAGAAAACTTTTAAATAAGAGATATATTTATTTATTTATTACATCCTCTTGACACGCTTTAATGCAGAACTGGCAGTTGAAGATTTAAAAAAAATATCTTCACTTAATGTGAGTACGTGAAAAATATCTAACTGTTGCGTTTTGGTTCCAAAGAACTTTCTGTTTCATCTGTACGAGGAACGTCCTGTGCCGTTTGACCTATACAGTTAGTTTTTCTACATTATGCGAGTTAAGAAAAAATTGTAAAGAAGTCTAAAGTTGAAAAAATTGTAAAAATATTCTTTCCGAGTAGTTTTTACTCTAGGGAAAATATCTTTAAAATTGTGCTCTAAATCCAAAATCCTGAAGAGAATTTAATGAAAGTAGGACGCTTTAGAAAAATATACTGCGATACGTTGCAAGGAATTTCATCAGATTTTCCGATCATTTTCATTAAATTCCGATTTCAACTGATCCGTAATTTTATCCTATTCCTATTATGTATTGAAATATCATAGAAAAAAAGCACAAACACCTCTGAGATTTTCTAACTGCGCCCCGGTTTGTCGAGGATGTAAAAGTCATCCTTTGGTGACATTATGGGTTTCTGAAAACTTTGTATTTTATATTATAAAGTCTTTCCGTCTCTGTCTCTCTCAGACATGCATTTTTAAAAATTTTCGAACTAGATTTAATTGTTATAAAGCTTTCTTTAAATTTTTCATTTAAGGAGATGAAAACATCTCCTTAATTTTTTCAAATTAAGGAGTTGTTTTCAAAGAAGCATTTTTTTCGTATTCTTTATTCAATTGTCTAAAAATATATTCATTTTAATACTTTTCAAACTGATGTAGTGCTCTTTTAAGATAATAAGGAATTGTATGTAGTGAGTTTGTATCAAAACTTTAAGGGGTCAGGTACCTTTTAAAAGCTAAGAGACTCGACAGAGATAATCTTTTTTTAAATCATCAGTAGTTATGAAAATCTTTTATTCAGGAATATGAAAATTTTACTGTGAGTTAAACACACTTTCTTCTTTATAAATGTGGATCTTAATTTTTTCTAGCTTGAAGATTAACTTTTAATTTTTTTAAAATTTCAACCATTGTTTTTTACAATGTTATGTCATTGCGCGCAGACTTGTGTCCGTATATTAATGAATATACATATTTTTTTTATTTTAAAATTAAGTTGCACAATATATCTTTAAAATGACGAACGTTGAAATCAAAATTCTTAGTTCTTCCTAGAAAATAAATTTCTTTTTATTTTTTATTTCAGAAATTTTATTGATAAATTTTATTGTAATTCAAATTTTTATGGTAGGAATGACATAATTGTTCGTCATTTTAATGATACATGTTTATATTGAACGTGTATAAAATTTCATGGCATTCTAGCCAACTGTTCTGGGGATATCATGCGGGCAATCACATAACAATGAAAAAAACAATGGTTAACATTTTTAAAAAATTTAAAAAATTTTCTTCAAGCTACAAAAAATTGAGTGCAATATGTATAAAGAATAAAGAGTGTTTAACTTACAGTAAAATTTTCATATTTCTTAATAAATTATTTTAGTAACTACTGGTGATTTAAAATAGGTATATGTTTGTCGAGTCTCTTGGTCTTTAAAAGGTACCTGACCCCTTAAGAAAGCGCAGAAAAAATATTAAACATGTTGCAAATATTACAAAATGTTTTGAGCTCTTGCACTCTCCAAACGGCGAAAAATGTTGAAAGGAATTTCCTCTCCATATATTTTGAATTGTTTAATTAAAAATAATAATTTTAATAGAATTCTTGAACATCAGATTCAGTCTTTATTGCTCTTTAAGGTTTAGCATCAGCATTCTAAGTTAAGCATTATTATAATTTTTTTAATAATTCTTCCTATATGCTGTTTTGTTGGTCATCTAAGTCTCAGCTTTGAGTTAATGTGCCATTTTGTATCTCATCCAGCTGAATAAAATCGACTCCTGTGAGTTAAGCATTATTTAGAAAATATTTTAGCCTTCTATTTCGCCAAGATCTTCTATTAAAGTTTTGAGTTGATGTCGTCACTTACGACTAATGAAAGAAAATAGACTTTGCAGGAGGTAAGGTCCAATATTGATGAATGGCGAAATACATTTTCTAATGACGCGTTCACTAATGAATATTTTTGGAATTCTTGTTTTGGCATCTGAAAAAACACTTTTAAAATAAGTGCTCTGCTTTACTATTTTTTTAAAAAATATTCAAAACTTTTTTTTTTTTTTAATCCAGTAAAATTTTCAAAATTCCAAAACGAGAGACATCAATTGCTAATCATCTCTGTAACAGAACAACTAACAAAAATTTAAAAAATTGGAAAACTATTTCAAATCTTGAAACTTCAGACTTTTTTAAAGATGTTTTTTGTTTTTTTCTGCTAATTAGTAATTAGTATTCAAAATATGAATTATGTGTTTCGTATTCTAAAACGCGAGTTTTCGCCTAAAACTTCTGCTCTTAAAGCTAGCGGGGAAGTTGGCTTTCTTCACCCTCGGATTCCAATAAGGTAGAAGTCTCCAGATATGCAGCAGAAAAAGAGGATGTCATTTTCTGGAATTGTTGGGGATGTGGAGACACCATTCCTGTCAATGAACCCTTAACTTTGATTTATTGAACAGAATTTTCTTTGCACCACTTCAATCTTATTCTCTCACTAGTAACACTCCAATCTTATTCTCTCTTTATGTACAGTGAAACCTCTAACTATCGTTCTTAAAGGGACCTATCGCACTAAACGGAAAATGCGGGAAAACTATAGATGTGGGAATATAACAAGTAAATATTATCATCGGTATTGTATGAAATAATGGACGCGTACGGGAAAATGATTATCCGAGAAGATTCGAGATCGATCGAGTCTCCACCGTGTATGAAAGCATGTATGTACATACATACATACATGCTTTCATACACGGTGGAGACTCGATATATATATATATATATATATATATATATATATATATATATATATATATATATATGGGACCCTGAAAGGCCGCTGCCTAGCGCACTCCCCACCGCCGAGAGCGATACGGTCGGACCAGGAGAAGGGCAGATAAGATTTGGAGGCGAACGAGAGCAGAGTTTAGGAAGGAGTTCCTAAGAGCGAACGGGGAAGAGACCCCCGGAGATTGGGCCTAGCTTGTAGCTACGTTCCGAAGGGAGGCGATAGTGAGCTCCCGTGTTGAGGGTCTGAGTGACTCCAGAAGTCCAGGCCGATTGGGTGCTTGGCACTATTGTTTTTACCTTAAGAGGTCAACCGTTATATGTTAAATGTAATTGTGAATCGTCTTGTCAACTTTAAATAAATATTCGTTGTTACTGTTCGTGAGAGACTATTTATGAGTTATCATGAGTCTTGTATTGAATGTGGGGTGCTAGATTGCTATATCAGACGACTAGTTTAGCTTAATCTAAAGGAGGCATCCCACATATATATACATACATACATGCTTTCATACACGGCGGAGACGATACAAGTTAAAATTAAAGTTCAAGATTACGTGTTCATTTTATTTTAAATTACAAATCTACATCTTTTCAACTAAATAATCCTTGTCATTTATTATACTAACTATGACACATATCTGTATAAAAGAATATACAAATATACCTACAAAGCAGTTTTGTTTTCGCCGAAAATCTGCTGTACATAGAATGTTATCTAAAATAAATGAAAGGTGCAGCGGAAATCGGCAGTTGTCCAAAAGGATGAATTTACATGAGAACAGACTGAATACATTGTAAGCAAACTAATTCAAGAAACACTTGAAAAAAGAAACCATTTTCCCATGTAACCTTCAAATAAATTAATCTTAATTAAGTAAAACAATTATAAAAACTTAGCAGATTCCATTCCAATTTCTTGGGCTATTTCTTCCCAATTCAGCAATTTTAATTTAATTTTTAAATAGTCCGCATGTGACGTATCGTATAGTACTGTTCTCCTTCGAACTGCCTCTATTAATTTTTCCTCCATCGTGGACTTTCAACACAACTTTTCACTCGCAGGTCGTAGTCACTAGTGACAAACTGCGGAACGAGCGCAAACCTTCGCAGCTCCCGGACGCTCTGAAACTGCTTCACCTCACCCTGCCTGTGTAGCATTCGCTTCTTTGTTTCACAAAATCTCACGGTGAGTCACCTCAACTCACCTCACCTCACCAAGCTGCGTCTCAACTTGCTCCCGGCCTTAAGGGAGAGTAATTAAACATTTTTTTTACTCTAAATCAAAAATAGTGAATTCCTGAGGACACATGACAATTTTTTTTAAGAAAAAGCTTATGTGTGATGTCTTCGTCCAAAACACATTACAAAAATTTGAGAATCAAAGATCGCCAACCCCATGTTTCTATGATGATTGTATTACGAAATACAACACATACACTATTGGCCAAAAGTATTGCAAGTTTGAAAAAATCTAACATTTTTTCAAGAATAAGCTCCCCAAAATAATATTTTTTCAATGCAACTGATATTTTTTAATGTCAATATGTTAAATTAGTTTAAAGACAAGCTATGATTAAGTTACTGAACAAAAATAATTATTTAATTTGATAAAAAAAATAGCATACAGAAAATGTACACGTTATCACAAATCGGAATCCATTTTGGTTCCCCGGAATAATATATATATATATATATATATATATAAACAATAAATAGTTTCAAGTTCTTAGCAGAAAAGATAATGAATGAGTGCAATTGAACCGAAAAGCATTTAATATGTTGTTGGGCCGCCTCTGGCTTTGATCACAGCAGCCACTCTTTTAGGCATGGAATTCACAAGGTTTTGCAACGCTTCTTTCGGTATTTCATAGTGCCAAATTTTAATTATTGTTTTCCGAAGCTCTCGTTTTGTTCTGGGATGATTTTGAGATATTTCCCATCCAATTATAGTCCATAAATTCTCAAAAGGATTTAAATCTGGCGAGTTTTCTGGCCATGGGAAAACATTAATACCATGTTTTGCAAATTCAGCCTTAACCTAAAATAAGGAATGTTTAGATTAGAGTTCAGAGTTGAACTATAAGGAAATTTAATTTAATTTTAATGTTCTTCTTGCCTTTTTCAGTGTATTGCCGGGTGCTAGTTCTTGCTGAAATAAACATTTCTGCCTTCGGAACATGTCATGAGCACTAGAAAGCAATCGATCCTTCAGCACACTAATATACTGGCCACTCTTCATAGTTCCCGGTACTAAATAGAGTCGTCCAGTTCAATTATATGACATGCAGCTCCACACATTTGACTTTCTGGGCGTTTTGCTGTACGAACCAGGTAGTCTGGACTCATGCTATCTTTTGCTTTAAGCCAAACGTGGGCAGGTTTGTCAAACATTAAAGAAAATCGACTTTCGTTGCTGAACAAAACTTGTCTCCATTTCGAAATACTCCAATTCTTGTGAACCTTGGCCCAGTCCAATCGTTTTTCCCAATTGCTTTCCTCAGAACTGGTTTTTTCCCAGGCACATGTGCCTTGAAACCAGCTTCACGGAGTCTCCAGCGAACTGCTCTGGAACTGGCAATGACAGAAGTCGACTCACTACATTCTCTTGCTAGTGTAGCAGAACTTGCAAACCCATATTTTCGGCATAATAGTGTCAAGGAAGCATCAGCACGTTCCGAAGATAACCTCGGACGACCACTTCTAGGCTTCTTATCTACGGTTCCTTCTGTTAAATCTTTTTATGAGACGTGAAACAGTCGACTCACTGCTGCCCCGCCGATGAGCAATTCTAACATTTGAAATGCTTTCTTAATGCATTAAAATAATAGCCTGGCGCTTCCGGGGAGTTCCTTCACACATTTTAAAAGAAAATCACAGTTCACTTTTAAAAGAAATGTGCAGCGGTACGCACTTCAGCAGCGCAAAAAAATCAAATGAAATTCAACACATTCGGCTCGTTTTTATAATAAACATCCGGGATGACCCAATTGTTGGTAAAAATTGCATCGCAAAGTATGACACAATAGATTGAGACTTCTCCACCACTTTTGAACTAAAAAAAATCAGTTTAATTGAAAAAAAATATTATTTTTGGGCTTATTCTCGAAAAAATGATAGATTTCTCAAACTTGCAATACTTTTGGCTAGTAGTGTATATGCTATATTGATGTCCTGGGAAATGTTCTTTTTTGTCCTCTTATGTATATTGATCTTGGACTTCGAAAATGTCCTTTTTTGTACTCTTTGGTTTACGTCTTAGGATGTCCTAGGAAAAGTGTTCCTATTTGTACTCTCTGGTTAATTTTCCTCGGTCCTAAAGAAATAACTTTTTTTGTACTCTTACTTTTTTCTCGGTCTTAAGAAATGTCCTTTAATTTTCTCAAGTATATTTAGCTCTTGTCTTAGGATTTGTCTTAGTAAATGTTCTTTTATGTACTCTAAAAGATCCTTTAACATATAGCAAATCCTTTAAATGATGGTAAACCACATAAAATTGCATTCCGAGGTAAATAAACATACGAAAATAAAAATTCCTAAGACATCAGTGCAGGATATAAGAGTTTTGTTCGGTAACACAATCCTCGTAGAAGCATGCGGTTAGTGTTGTTATATTCTGAAAGATTTACAGCGTGTTTCATGCGAATAAATAACACCCGAACTTTTTTCTTTTTTTGACATTTTTTGTAACGCACACTTTTAAATAAAAAGAAAGGTGATAATTGAGACTGTAAATCAGATTAGTAGAAAATACACGCTGATGAAAACCAAAATAATTTAAAACGGTGAATAGTATCAGTTTCGAAGCAACACGTGCAACTCT
The DNA here is from genome assembly GCA_907164885.2 of Dolomedes plantarius. Classification (NCBI taxonomy): domain Eukaryota; kingdom Metazoa; phylum Arthropoda; class Arachnida; order Araneae; family Dolomedidae; genus Dolomedes; species Dolomedes plantarius. The sequence goes on from OU015493.1 coordinate 2,526,152, forward strand.
TTGTCGGGACGGAGAATTGGATACAATTGTCACGTGGGATAAATTGAAAATGCTAACAATGGACTGTTATTCAATACAAGATTGTGAGGTATTGAATCAAAATTAACCCCCCCCCCTCTGGTTTAAATAAATCGCCTTTTGAAGAAGAAAAAACGAATGCAAATGAGCGGCGCTTTTCTACTAGATGGGAATCCCCGTGGAAGCGGACACTCGCAACAGTGAGAGAAGAAACGCCACGAGGCGAGGTCGGACGGAAGTGAGCGGCGAACAAGAAACAATTGAAGAAGTGAAGATCGCTTTGCCGTACAGAGTCCGGAAATTATCAAGCTTACCGAAGGTGTTTTGAAGTTTGCTATCGTTCCAGCGACCTGGTGATAAAGTGAAGACAGAAAGGTTAATGGGGCTTATGTACAAATAGTGGTGTGGCTGAATTCTGGCAAGGTTTTCGTAATATAGTCTAATTGTGTTATAATAAATAGATTTTAGTGTAGAAAACCTCGTCGCATCTTGTTAATGATGAGTTCATTGTTTTAGTATGTACGTTACCGCAAATTAAGGTATTGAACACAGCTGAACTTCACAAGATTAAAACTGGTAAATTCTGTATTGGGCTCTTAAGCGAGCAAGCTGGCATGTTTGAGAAGACACTAATGTACACGTGACGGTGGAAGGGGTGACAAAGCAAGCCCACGTGTCTCTAAGGGGAGGGGAAAATAGATCGATACGGACTTCGAGAGATATCGACTTGAGAAATATCGCTCGAGTAAAAGTGGTGAAAAATTTGGGTAAAAGAAAACTGAAAATTATTGTTGAGAGGATAATTAAGAAGGAAGGTACAGAAAAAGCAATGTTAACAAAATACACTAGTTATCAAAAATTTAGGAAAAATCACAAAAAGAGGGATAACACGTTAAAAAGTAGGCCAATCTATTTAAAATTTGAATATATCGTTAAATAAAAGGTGCTGAACAATACTACATTACGCATAATACTAGTGCTGCAGTCGGAATACGTCATTTGCGAGGAGCATAAAAGTGCATGCCTCAGAGCAAGGCGGTAATTGTCGCTGCGAGGCTGAGATTAGACATCTGGCATAGCCAAATTGTAACAATAACCTCCATTCTTCATTTGACAAAAGAACTGCGATGGCGAGGTATTGGGAGACTAGAGGCAGGACAAAGTCAGACAGCAGTGGCCAGATGGCTTAATGTGAGTCCGTCTGTGGTTCATAGACTTTGGCAACAGTTTCTAACCACGAATTCGGCATCCAGGAGGTTCAGCCAAAGACGGCCATACGCTACGACGAGTGCCGATGACCAACATTTGTCATTATACGCACGAAGGAATAGAACCGCAACTTTGTCTTAACTCCGTCTGAACAGATCCTCCCTCGCTGCAAGCTCCGGGAGGTTGGTATCAACGTCAACCGTGCGTAGAAGGCTACAAGAAGGTGGTCTTTTTACGAGACGACCAGCCATTTGCGTCCCGCTCACGTCACGCCATAGGCGGGAGCGTTTGCAGTGGGCATGTTAACATGTCCACTGGACGCGTGATCAATGAAGGGTTGTTCTCTTTACGGATGAGTCCAGGTTTAGCCTCCAAAGCGATAGTAGGCGTATTTTGATTTGGAGAGAACCTGGAACTCGTTTTCATCCATCACACATCCGTGAAAGAGATACATACGGATCAGGCAGTGTCTGTGTTTGGGGGGTATCTCTTTGGGGGGACGCACAGACCTCGATGTCTTTCCCCGTGGAAATGTGAATGCTCACACCTGTGGAGATGACATCCTTGATGCTTATGCTCGCCCTTATGCTGGGGCAATAGGTGATGCTTTCGTGCTACAGGACGATAACGCGAGACCGCACAGGACTCGCATCGTGGATGCTTATCTTGAGCAGGAAACAATTCAGCGCGTGGAGTGGCCAGCTCGACCACCGGACCTGAATCCTATCGAGCATGTTTGGGACGCTTTAAGACTACGTACAGCTGCTCGCAATCCTCCTCCTAGGACCCTAGCTACGATTTCAACTGCTTTGTAAGAGCAATGGCTCTCACTTCCAACCGAACTCATAGACCGCATAATTGACAGCATCACACATCGCTGTATGTGATGTATTGCTTCTCGGGGGGACCATATTAAAGCTAATTTTCCTATACCAAACTGGCAGATCCGATTTGTTCATTGTATACATATGCTAGTTCCTATAACACCATAACTGTCTGGCGATTTCTTTTTATGCTATTTTATACCTACCTATGTGTTGTATTATGTGTATAAGTTTCATTAAATTCTTCATGTAACTTTTTGAGTAATCGCTATTTTTGTGTATTTTCCTAAATTTTTGATAACCAGTGTAATTAGAACAGAGAAAATGATCAAACGGCCGGGTATTACGAGAGCAAACAGTGGACATTTGGTAAAAGATCCTAAATACCCTTGAAATAATGAGAATTTAACGAACCGATTGAAATAAATAAATAAATAAAAAAAATAAAATAAAACAATAAAAAGCACGCCAAGTAATTTTATCGTCACAGCATTTTAACTTATACCGGAACTCGCAGAAGTGCAGGGGTTTTACCTTCGGCTTATCTGATATTCACCTTGTAAGTATTAATGCATGCCAAAGTGTGCATAGTTTTGTCTTGTGAGACGGCTGTTTATGACTTCAGAACTTATGAAACTGTATTTTCTTAACATATTTCAATCAGTGTAAAGTTATAAAATTAAATTCGATAAATACATTTTCAACTACATTGTCAATGTGTTTGTGAGGTACTGAATCAAAATTAACCCCCCTGGTTAATTAAATCGCCGTGTGAAGAAGAAGCAAAAATGCAAATAAGCAACGGTTGACGTCACAGTCCTTTCTCTTACACATGTTTCCGTATAATGAAAACGGATCGACAGCGTACACCCAGTGAGAGGAAGAACGCCACAAGGCAAGGACGGAGGACGGTGAGCTTCGAACGAAAAGTGAAGAAGTTAAGATCCTTGTTGCTCTGTAATAGTTACGCCATCGTCCTCTCCTCTCCCCGCTTGAAGCAGTACACGCATGCGCGGGGTAACGCGGAGAGTGAATAGAAGACTGGTATTTTTAAGTGCGGTGTAATGGCAACCAAAATTCCTCGTCTTTCACCTATTTATAAAACGCATAGTTTTGCGGGCGACAGCTGTTCACAGCATTTGCAGTCATCAGTATTGTACGCGATAAGTCTTGTACATGTAAGATATGTTTATGTATAAGCTCGGCGAAGAGCTAAGGACTTTTTACGTAATAATTTTTTTTTTTGAAGTTATAAAGAACTGTTACTACTCATCGGCCTCGTTTTTGCCTGGATTTCCTTTTTTTAGTTACCACATTTGGCGAGCTCCCCAGGATTCGGATATCAATTGATTTCCATGACTGATGAGTTTTAACTTCCGATTTATACGGTGTTAAAATACGCTTAATTTTCAATGGATGCTGCCAAGCAAAAAAGGACTGCCCTAAGAAGTGAATTCACGCGGACAGCCAATAATTTAGAGACTTTCATTAGCGAAGCGGATCCAGACATTATGGAAGTCGAAGTATGTTTAGAGCAGTTAAGTGACAAGAGTAAGCTACTAGCTGAATCAGATGAAAAGTTTTTAAGTTCGTATCAAGTTAAGTGTTCTCAAAAGGAGTACGAAGCCGAATTTTAATCAGCTGAAGAATACCAAGATAAATTTATTCGGTTAAAAATGAAAGCGAAGAACATAATTGCGGTATCAAATGCGATGAAAGAGCTTGATGTGGAAGCGAAGGTGGAACCGGATAAGTTTCCTGTTTCCACACAATATAAATTACCTAAGATAGAACTACAGAAATTTGGAGGTGACTGTAAGGAATGGCTAGCTTTTTGGCACCAGTTTTCAGAAATACACGAAGATCCTAATTTAGATGAGAGAGATAAATTTTCGTATCTTATTCAGTCTACGGTACCGGGGTAAAAACCAAGAGAAACTGGGCAAAGTTTTCCTACTACTGCTGAAAATTATCCCAAAGCTGTGGAATACCTGAAAGAGCGATTTGGAAACGAAATCGTACGCATTGAAGTTTATATTCGGGAGTTGTTACATTTAGTGGTAAGGGAGAATAGAGGGATGGATCTGTCAACGCTTTACGATAAATTACAAACCCAGCTAATGGCGTTAGATTCATTAGGTCTTACAAAAGACAAATACGCATATATAATCTTTCCTTTAGTAGAGTCTTGTTTGCCTAGTGAAATTCTAAAAGCTTGGGAACGATCCCGATTTTCTGCGTCACCGACAGTTCCAGGTCAGAATGACTTAGATTTATTAATCGCTTTTTTGAAACATGAGGTAGAGTCAGAGTCAAGAATGAAAATGGCTCGTACTACTTTTTCTTCAGAAAAGTTAAATAAAAAGAGCGTTAAGAGTATGGAATTTGATAACACTATACCTAATGCTTCAGAATTATTAAGTACTAACAGAACTGTATATAAAGAACATTCTAAACCCTTTAAGAAGTACGAAAACTGTCTTTTTTGTGTTAGATATTATCCATCTGAAAGTTGTAAGGATATTTCCATTTCTAAAATGTCTTTAGATGACAAAAAAAATTAGTTAAGAGTAAAAATGCCTTTTTCGTGTGCCTGAAAAAGTCACACAGGGCAGCTTATTGTAAGTCAAATGTTAAATGTCATACTTGCCAAAAAAGGCATTTCCCTATTTTGTGTCCAGATTTGGCTGCCAAGGTTAGTAAAAATTGCGAGGATAATGCGAGTGATGTGAAAGTGCAAGGAACTAGTACGTTAAATAACCATGTACAGCTTTCGGATGTATATCTCCAAACTTTAGCTGTAAGATTGTATAATGGTAAGAAAGAAATGATAGTACACACAATTTTTGATGCGGGAAGTATGAAATCTTACGTCAGTTCTGATATTGCAATAAGTATGAATTATAAACCTATAAGTGAAGTTAAGTTAATGCAATCACTGTTCGGTGGTTTAGAAACTGTTGAAAGTGTATAAGAATTATGATATTGTAGTAAGTGATGTTGATAATAGTTTTAAGTGTAAGTTTGAAGGTCTTTGCCAAAAACGCATTTGTTCTGAGATTAAGCAACTCCCGTCTGATCCGTGGTTAAATCAGTTTAAAATACACGGTATTAAAATTACGAATTCGGAAAGAAATACCTTTAAAGTTGATAGGGAAATAAAGTTATTAATTGGCGCCGATGTATTGGGTAAATTGTTAACGGGTGAAATCACAACTCTTAAGTCTAATTTGACGGCAGTGCACACTCGATTACGGTGGACGATTTTAGGAAAGTTTTTTGAAACAGAGCCAACCGTTAAAAATCATTCTCTCATGGTTTCTTCCTTGTTAATACAAAATCAGTGTATAAGTGACCTTTGGAAATTAGATGTGTTGGGGATTACGGATCCTACTCATCACAAATCTAGGATAGTTAGAAGAAGAAACTAATAAGTATTTCAAAGAAACTCTTTGTGTTAACTCTAAGGGTAGATACGAAGTCGCGTTACCATGGGTAGTAGATAGTGATTCCTTGCCCGAAAATTTAAAAAATGGCGGGAAAAAGTTTATTAAGTACGAAAAGGAAATTAACGAGTACCGGTAAATTAGAAACTTATAGCGACGTTTTTAAAAACTGGTTGCACCTTGGTATAATTGAAAAAAGCACCAGACGAAGATCCGGCACGAGTACATTATTTACCCCATAGGCCAGTTTTTAAGGAAAATAGTAATACGAGTTTAAGACCAATATTTAACGCAAGTTCACATTCAGTAGGTAGTCCACCATTAAATAACTGTTTATCTACTGAACCCAATTCGATAGAAATCATTCCGACGGTTCATAATCGATTCCGTTGGAACTACGTCGCAATTATAGCGGATATAGAAAAGGCGTTCTTACAGATTTCGATTAGAGAAAGGGCTCGCGATTTTTTACGTTTTCTGTGGTTCAGGAAATATTCCCCAGAACAAATGGAAATTTACAGGCATCGAAGGGTAGTTTTTGGTTTAACCTGTAGTCCATATTTGTTGGGCCGCTACATTACAACATCATTTAGGTAATGTACCAGAGAATTAAAGTCGTACTGCTGAAACTCTTAAGAACGCATTTTATGTTGATAACTGTGTGACTAGTCTAAATTATGAGTCAGAAATAAAAAAATGTTTATCATAGAGTCGCAAATAATGACTTCAGGCAACTTTAATTTGCGTGGTTGGAAGTCTAATATACGTAGTGTGGTTCCTTCGGATGATGCATCGACGGATGATAATATCACAGTTTTAGGTCTTGAATGGCATATGAACTCGGATACGTTATCTTGCAAAATATCGCCAACGGGTAGATCCAGAAAAACCCATTACGAAGAGGTTAGTTTTAGCTATGGCTCATCGGGTTTTCGATCCGATAGGTTTTACGGCACCCGTAATGTTGATACCTAAGTTGATTTTGCAGGAAACGTGGGAATTAAAACTTAAGTGGGACGAAATTCTTCTCGATAACCTAATAAGAAAATCCAGATCGTGGTATCAACAATTAAGTTCAATATCGGAAATAAGATTATGGAGGTGGTTAAACATTTCTCCAACAGGCGAATCATTCAGTTTACATGTATTTTGTGACGCAAGTCAGCGAGCTTACGCTGCGTGCGTGTATTTAAGAGTAATTCGAAATCATGAAATAATAATTAATTTAGTACACTCCAGAAATAGAATAGCACCATTAAAACTTCTCACTATACCTCGTCTAGAACTTCTCGCCTGTTTAATCGGCACAAGATTACTGTCATCTGTGATTAGAGATCTCCAACTTTACGATGTTAATATTTATTGCTGGACCGTCTCAACTACCGCTTTGTGTTGGATACGGAGAAAGCAAAATTGGGAGACTTTTGTTCAAAACCGAGTACGAGAAATACGTTCTCGTACTTCTACCATTGTGTGGCGACACGTTCCCGGAACACACAATATTCCCGACTTAGCATCTCAGGGGTGTTCTGTAGAACAGCTGCGAACACAACAATGGTGGCAGGGACCAAAGTGGTTCCGTGACAATGAGGAAAATTGGCCAAAATCTGACGATAATCCAGACGTGGGGGTGGTTAGCTCAGAAATGCGAAAAACTATTGTAATAACGTTAACTAAAACCAACGGTACTGCTAATTGGTAGAACTTTTCATCTATAAAAAAGATTGTACTTATATTAGCTTGGATATTTAGGTTTTATTTTAAATTACGAAAAACTAGTAATGATTGTACAAAGCATTTATCTCTTTCAGAGCTTGAAAGAGCTGAAATATCTCTTATGCTGATGATTCAAAAAGAATCCTTTAACAATGTAAATTATGATAAACTTAAGAAACTCAGACCAATAGTTGATTGTAACGGTCTAATTAGAGCTAAAACTAATGTTGCTTATCGGGATGATACTGATGACTTTAAATTTACAATAATTTTACCATCTGTTCGTACAGTAGTTAAGTGATTGATAATGAATGCTCATAATGACCTACATCATGCGGGTACTTCTATGTTAATGTCACATTTACGAGAGAAATACTGGATCATTAAAGCTCGTAAGACTATACGAAATTGCATAAGACAGTGTGTGAAGTGTCAAATATTTTAGTCTAAAAGATGTGAAGTGAGTCCAGGAATTTTACCAAACGACAGGGTACGAGATGCCGCTATTTTTGAAATCGTAGGGGTCGATTCTACAGGACCACTTTACCTTAAAGATGAGAAAAAAGCTTATATAGCCATCTATACTTGCACAGTTTATAGAACTATGCATCTTGAGTTAATAACATCTTTAAAAACTGAGATTTTTCTTCAGTCATTAAGGCGTTTTATCGCATGACGTGGAAGATCATATACAATATATTCAGATAACGGGACAAATTTCAGGGGAGCAGAGAGACTTCTTCATGAACTTGATTGGGATTGTCTACGTTCAAAGGCTGCCGATCAAAGTATACAATGGAAGTTTAACACTCTAACTGCCGCCTGGTGGGAACTCTTCGTGCAAATGGTGAAACAAATTTTAGGGGAAAATTTAGGTCCTGCGGCTCTTGACTATGAAGAGCTACTTACAGTACTATGTGACTGTGAAAGAATTATCAATGCAAGACCACTTACGTACGTATCCGAAGACGTCCAAGACTTTAACACCAGAATTGTTTCTTCGAGAAATTCCGACGTCTGGAGTGCCCGATATCGATATTGTGGATAAGGATAAATTAAGTAGCGGAGCTAAGTATCTCCAGAAAATAAGGGAAGACGATTCCGGTCGGAGTATCTGGGACATTTACGCCAGCTGTCTGTTAACAAGTTAAAACCTCTGAGAAATACGTAGTTCTTCTAGAAGATGATAAAAAAGCGTGCTTTTTGAAATTTACCTCGAGTGGTAAAACTGATTCCTGGACGGGATGGACAAGTAAGACTTGCCCTTGTTAGAACGGAAAATACTGAATTCTTAAGGCCGATTCAAAAATTATTCAGATTGGAGTTGATTGGGTCAATCGTAGAGCAACCATGGACCACATGTTTTCTATCGGCGAAAGATCCGGAGAGCGAGGCGGCCAGGGAAGCAATTCAATCTGGCGATTGACGAAGAACCATTGGACAATGCGTGCCACGTGTGGTCGCGCATTATCCTGTTGAAATATGGCTGTGGGCAAGCCCTGAAGGTAAGGAAGGACAACTGGCTCCAACACCTCGGAGATGAAGCGCTGGCTGTTTAAAGTACCGGCAATGCGTACTAGAGGTGTGCGAGAGTGATATCCAATACCGCCCCATACCATAATACCCGGTGCAGGACCAGTGTGGCGGTGCATAACGCAGCTGTTCAGCATCCTCTCTTCACGGTGTCTCCAGACTCGAATGCGACCATCGTGGTGTTGCAGACAGAAGCGTGACTCGTCAGTAAAGACAATTTCATTCCATTCTGCCGTCCACATCCTTCTGTCATCGCACCATTGGCGGCTTAGACGTCTGTGGTTCTGCGTCAAGGGTAGACAAAGCAATGGACGTCTTGCGGACAGACCACTCTGCTGTAAACGGCGTCGAATGGTACGCGCAGACACTGGATGATGCGTTACAGACTGCATGTGCTGTGCTATGGTTCGTGATGTGACTGAGCGACCCGTCACTGCCATGCGCACAATTTGCCTGTCATCACGTGAAGTGGTGCGCTGAGGTGGATGCGATCGAACACGCCGGTCCGTCGTACCCTCCTGCATCCAACGTTCACATATCCGCATTGTAGTTGTTTGGTTTCGTCCAACACGACTACCGATTTCCCTGAAAGATAATCCACAATCTCGGTAGGCCACTATCCTTCCTCTGTCGAACTCGAATACTTGATCAAAAGATGATCGCTGTTTTCAACGAAGAAAAACACAATTGCCGAACTTGAAATCGTCAAAATCTCCAAGCCTTAAATAGCGCTTTGAAGTGGCGCCACAGGCGCGAGTGATGTGCGTCTGCACTGAAATTCTAATCATTTGCATATCTCACCTCCGCTAATGCATGTTGTAAATTTCATATTATTTACGTGTTTCCTTCAGGGTGTTGCATTTACAGTGGCCAGCAGTGTAAAAGAAAAATATCAATATTAAAGATAATGATTCTAGTAAGGTATTATATGGTGTGAAATGTTCAAATGTTAAACTTAGACGTCGTATAAATTTTGGACTTAGAAATTGTTTAAGTGTAGGTCATGCATCTGATTTGTGAGATAACTTGAATTTTTTTTTGTTATTGTTAGTACATGTACATTTTACAATTGATGTGGTGTCAATATTAGTATTTTGAACTGTTAAAATACGGAACCTGAATTCGTAGCTAACATGTAGACAATGGTAACAGCAATGCAGCTCGCATTTGTGAAACCATTTGAGGGCGCATTTAATGTCGCGGGGGTGCCAGCGCGAGATTCTTAGCCGATGTAGAGTCATACTTTAGAGGTAATAACATCCCCGAAAATAAGAAATTGAGTATCGTGATAGGAGCATTAAAAGGCCAGGCGAAAGCATCAGATGAAATGTGGAAATCGCTGATTTTTTAGCATAAAAAAAACATTTTATCAAAGTCATTCCAAAGGTAATAAACCCTGTCGCTATTGAAAGTGAAATCTCTTCGCACAAGCGAAGACGAAACCACAAAAAACTTTGCGTTAAGGAAAATTAGGTTATGTCAGCAACACATTGAAGGACACACAGACGGACGGATTATGGAGATAGTAAAACAGCGTCTAGTGCCGTTAGCTCATGATTTTTTTGGACGCTAGAACAGTCGCAACATTTCCTGACTACAAGAAAACTCAACCCCTTCAATCTCTTTTAGGCAAAGTACACCCCCTCAATTTAGAAGCTAGCGAAACTCAAATCGTGTGCGGTTGTCCACACCGTCAGTAGAAAGCCTTCCGGCTAAAATAAATATAATTAAGTTGCAGAATGTAGCTTTACCGAGTGTGCACATTCAATTAGATAACATGTCGGCTACGGCAATAATTGACACGGGAAGGGGGAAAAGTTTTCTATCAGCCGTAGTTTTATATAAAGTCCAGTAACTTACAGATTTACAGAGCTGGCAAACAACGTTTTGGAAGATTGTGCAGGATGGGCACAGAAAAATATGATGGATTTTACTGTAGAAAAATCAAATTATATCATCATACCGTATAAAGGCGAGGTTACGAGGAAACCGGCTATAAAATTAATGAATAAAAATATTAGATACAACGACGCATTGAAATATCTGGGTGTGTATATCGATGAAAAGTTGAATTTTATTAAACATATAACCATCAAAAGAGAAAAACCCTGAAGTTCATTTATGGTATTAACAGAATTTATTAAAGGACTTGGGACCTTAAGGGCGAAAATATTAAAGAGCTATATTTAAGAGTTATGGGAAATATTTTGTTACATGGAGCTCAGGCCTGGTATGATGATAAGACTTTGATGAATACCAAGTTGCGACAGATGCAAAGGCCTTTCCTACAAATGATAACAAAATGTTATCGCACCGTATCGACAGACGCTCTAGCGATATTGGCGGGATGTTTACCCCTTGATTTAAAAGCGAAAATGGATAAGATCTGGTATAAGATCTATAATGAGGGTGACGAGATTTGGTTGGGGAATGAATGCTTCAATAGCCAAACTTGTGAATTAAATTCCAGGGATCTCAGAAAAATAAAGGATATAATAAGCTTCAATTGGTCTTATAGACTAGAACCCGTTGCGAAGAATACGTATTTTACGGATGGTTCCAAGATTAACGGAAAAGTTGGGTTGGCCTTTATTAGGTATCATGAGGGTCAGAAGATCGACACTAAACGGAGAAGAAACCCTGATAACGCAACATCATAAAGTGCTGAGGTTACGGTCATTTCTATGGCAATTGACGATGCTAGGGAAAAAGGTCTAAGTGAAATTGACATCTTTAGCGATTCGAGGAGTGCTTTGCAGGCGCTTGGGTCCTTATATAAGGGTGAGATTATTGAGGAATTGAAACACAAGATCAAAAATAATGGTGTGGTCGTGCATTTCCACTGGATAAAAGCACATATTGGGATCAGACAGAATGAGAAAGTTGACACTGCCGCTAAAGAAGCCACGGAACTGGACATAATTGATGTTAACTACAAAATGACCAGGCAACAAGTAAAGGCAAAGATTAAAGCATATGGAATGAAAGTCTGGCAAGAAAGGTGGGCCGATAGTGAATTGGGGAGGCCGGTTCATAAAATCTACCCTCAGGTTTCCTTAGATTAATATCGAATCTCTATATAAATCAAGCTATTACTCAACATGGAAGCGTGGGCTCATATCAAAGATTTTTGTGAAGAGTGACATTTGTGCTTGCGGAGAGGTCCAGACAATAGAGCATTGTTTATTTAATTGTGTAACATGGAGATATTTGCGATAGAGTTTACCGAGGGAAATAACTAAATGGTCACCACATAAATTCTATAATGACTACTATTGTAGAAAATTCATTTTGGCTGCGATGAAAGACCTTATGGACTTTCATTACCCCTTTTTGGGTCATTGATAATTTTGTTGTTTGTTTGTTACGGTGTATATAATTGTTTTTCATTGCATGTATTTATTTTGTATTGCATGGAACGCGTGTATTTATTTTGTATTATATAGTCCTAATCAAGCTGATTGCCATTGCGAAATTTGTCGTCTCTCTAAATCATCCGTATACCTTCAGGAAGGACGGACTATCTTTTGGACTTATATCCTCCAACTTCTTTTACGCACATTACAAACGTGCACGGCTAATTAAAGATCGCGTGATTGCAATGTCAGCTCAAGGGAAGCAGTATGAAATACTCGGGTCATTTGTAGCAACAGTGAAATTACAATCCGAACTCAGTAAAGTAGTTTTTTAAGTCATGGAAAATTTCCTACATGACATACTACTAGGACGCGACTTTTGCCGCCCAGTACAAATTAAGTTAAATTTTAAAGACGAAGCTGTCGATTTAGAACTAGAAATATCAGAGTTAAGGAAATGTACTGATGAAATAGAATTTAGCGCAATAAAAAATCAAATGATTATTAGTGTTAATGATTTAAAAGAAGAAATTAAGTCTAAAGAATGTTTGCTTGCAAATAAAGATGTAGTGTTAAATTCTATTACTTATGAACTCGAAAAATCTAGAAGTAAAATTAAATGTCTTACTGATGAGTTAAACATCCTAAGGGGATTAAAGTTGAAACTAAGTAAAATAGTTGTTCCTGTAAAAAATATAAATCAAAACGTGAGGAATTAAGAATTTTCTTGCAGGAAACAGAAAAAAGTGTTTGGTGCAACTCAAAAGGATTTAATCAAAAATGAGAATTTAAAAGAAGGGTTACAGTGTAAAGAATCAATAGTATTTGATAAGGAAGCGAATGTAGATCAAATTAAACCATGCATAGTGTGGGCCAACATACAATTATTTCAAAACCGAATAAGCGTACAAAGAGTGCCAGAAGGCCACTTGTGGATGAAGTTTATTCATTTCAAGGTAAAATGTGCATAGTACGATACAGTGTACATATCTCTCTTGTCCATCTCTGGAAAAGATTTTGTGATGTCGAACGTGTTCGTTCCTATTTAAAGAATAAATATGAAATCAAAATGTTATTGAGTATTGTAATATTGTTATTTTAAAAGTCAATGGAAATCTTGACCATAAATTGGTTTTAGATAAGCTTAAAATTTTGAAATATATTCTGGGAAGTTAAATTTTACGAAGGAATGTTTTTCCCTGTCGTAATTTTTATTTTCCTTGTGAATATTGTACTCCTTGCATTTTGTTGCCTTGTAAAATGTGGCACGTAATGCTGGCAGGCACGTGTTTTTTATGTGAAATTAAAATCGCCGGCCTGTTTTCGACTGGTGCTTGTTATTTTTTAAGGGGGAGGAGAGTGAGGTACTGAATGAAAATTAACCCCCCTGGTTGAAACAAATCGCCGTGTGAAGAAGAGAAAATTCAAATGAGCAACGGTTGACGTCAGTCCTTTCGCTTACATATGAGGCGGTGAAAGGCAAAGTGGTGTAAGTCAGTAGAGTTTAACTGCAAAAACTACAAACAATTCCACCATAAATTGAACAAATTATAATTCATAACAATTATTACAATACTGCAAATAATAACTATTTACAATTCCACTATAAATTGAACATGGATATTACATATTTGCCCTCAAATGAAAAAAGTTGAAAATGTAACTTGCACCACTTTGCCTTTCAACGCCTCATATGTTCCCGTATAATGAAAATGGATCTAGAGCAGGAATTCCAAAAGTGGGCGATACCGCCCCCCCCCGGGGGCGGTGGAACGATCCAAGGGGGCGGTAGTAGCCTGGGATGACTATTGGGGGGGTGAACGAAAATAGGGGGCGGTGAAAGCATAAAGAAAAAAGACGAGACAATTCTAAAACATTCCGCAGAAACCGGACGCAGAGTGTACGGGAAAGACCTAGGCAGGAACAATCATGTATTGTGATACTTGTTGCGTATCCAGTGAATTAATTTTCCATTTTTGGTCTACTGAGCATCTTGGGAAGTACCCCTCATTCTGTATTTTGCACCACTTGTACTTCCATTCTCTTCCTGCTGTTTATTAAACACTAGCCCGGCTTCGGTCATCCGTCCACCAGACAGACGGGTTTGAATTGATTCAGTGAGAGGGAGAATTTTCATAACAGGCACTAATAATTTGCGACCCCACAAATAGAAAAATTTCTTATTCGTATCAACACCCACCACCACCTGGTATGATATGAGCATACCTGCATTACAAAAAGATAAAATTTCATGTGTCTGTCTGGAATTGAATTCTAACGGAACAGCATTAACCTCTTGGGACTCGAGCAAAATAAAATTTAAATATTTTTTGTAATTATAGTTTATTAAAACAAACGGGCATTAAAAAGCTTGTTTTTCAAGAAATTAATGAATTTAAATAATTTTAATATTTCAGGGGAGCACATCCGTTTTATTGGATGTTGAGGTCATAAACACGATAAATAATGACAAACCCCTCACAAAAACGTTTAAGCAGAAAATTTTATTTAGGTAAACTAATAAACTTTATAAAATTAATACTAATTATTGAATTTTAAACTGAAATTTAGTTAAAAAGTTAATTATTGAATTTTAAAAGTGTATTACTAATAGTTAGTAGCAGTTAATTACTTATCAATTTTCATTAAGATTCGTGAAAACTTTAAAACAAGCTCTTTCGTCAGTAATACACAAAAACATTTTGCAAACTGTACCACTAATAGCTATAATGTAATAATGTCAAATTGTGTAATAAAAGTTAACCAACATCAATTTAAAAACTAAACACAGTATAAATAACATAAGAAAAAAAACATGTGGAATGTTATACGCATGAATAGAAAGAAAACCCAATAAAAAATCGCACATATTCTGCTTCACAATCCTTAAAGACTTGTTAGAACAGCAAAAAATAATACAATCAGCATTTTTTTTCATTATTAAAGAATCGTTGCCATTCTGCAAGCAAACGATAATCAAAATTGATGCGCGTTATAAAATAAAATTGATATTTGAAAACTAAATTTCAATTCCCAGTTTCTGAAGTATATTTGTGGAGTGATTCCTTAATCACTCTTCACTTGATTAAAGGGACAGCTTCAAAGTGGAAACTCTAGAGTTTCAGAAATCCAGTCAGGAACTGATCCTGCTAATTGGCATCACTGTAGAGGAAAAGATAACCCTGCGGATTACATATCTCGAGGAGCGACCGTTGAAAGACTTATGTCCAGTCCGGTTTGGCTTCAAGGACCGGAATGGACGTAGGAAAAGTGGCCAAAGGGCTTTAATCACGAAATTTCTACAGAAGTATCTTGTGAAAGAGGAACTGAACTAGATGAAATATCATCATTCGGTGGTGAAGTTCAGTCAAATATGGCATAGGCTCTTGACCTGAACGAGTAACTTGCGAAAATTATATCGTGTTACATGTTGGGTACTATGATTTATCTACAACACTAGAAATAAAAATAAACGATGCCATGAACTAAGTGCTGAAGAACTTGATGGTGCCGAAAGGATTTGGGTAAAAACCATTCGGGGAGAAGTTTTTGCTGAAGAACTGACAAGGCACAACAATTTCAGAATTAGAGTGAAGAAATACTAACCCAAAGCGATTCAGCCCAATTTTTTCCATGTTTTTATTAACTAGCTTTCTTGTTTGTTTGTGTGTGTGTTTGTCCAGTACAAATCTTGCAATCGTTTTTTAACTCACTTCCCGACTAGCTAGACATTTGAAACTTTTAGAATAGCTCAGAACACGGTGACAAATCATTATTTTAATATTTTTAGCCATCTTTAAGCAGCATTGAATTCATTTTCAGTTAATTTTGTTTTGTAGAATGATGCAGCCATCTATCTGCCGGGACGGCAGTGAAAAGTTAAACGCAAGTTAATTTCCAATTCTCGAGCTAAACGTTTGATTAAGCATTTGATCATTTTCTTTCAAGTTGATGGGATAATTCCTCAAAAAAAATTTTTTTTAAGTATTTATTAATACATAGAATTGTCTAGTTTATATGATTCAACAGAAAATTTAAAAACATAGTATATAAAAAGTTCTTTTTATCTTGTAATTATTTTCTTTTTGTACATCCAATGGGTAACGAAAAAAAAAATGAGCAGGTGTGCTTTCAGTTCTGGTGACTACAGTCAACAACAAAACAGTAAATTAAGACTTTTGAAAGAAATACAGTGTGTAACAAAATTATAAGACCACTGTGGATTTTGTGAATTTTACTATAAATAGTATAATTTTTTAAAAATTAAATTAGGTCGATGTTAATAAATGAAATATAAAATGTATGTATATTATTTTTAAGAGATATTTAAATATACTAATTATTTTATCAACAATTTCAAATTTTTCCAATCAAATATCTGTAGCAAAATTATAAGACCAGTAATTAAAACAAATTTTTTTAATAAAACTAATATGATGTTGATCCACCATTTTTCTGAATAACTTCAAATACTCGATTTTTCATTGAATTAATTAGGTTTTCGAGCAAATATTTGGGAATTTTGTCCCATTCATCCATGATAGCTAGTTCCAATTCATACACAGAATCATACTGACGGTTATTTGCATACACTTGACGAGCCAAATGGCCCCACAAGTTTTCGGTGGGATTCAGGTCTGGACTAAGGCTTGGCCAGTTTAAGACCTCGATTTTTTCTTTTTGAAACCATATTTTAGTTTATTTAGACACATGGCATGGCTCATTGTCTTGCTGAAATTCCCAGTTTGATCCTCCTAAAAATGGGCCAAAAGGTATAAAGTGTTGGTAAAGCAGTTGTTGATAACAAATGGAATCCATTTTTCCAAGAACTCGCTGCAGATCACATTTCCCATCATATGCAAAAGCTCCCCACACCATCACAGAGCCACCACCCATCTGTCTACTGAAGAAAACTCGAGGTTCCGTTCGTAAATCATGCCAGTAGGAAATATTACCGTCCGGGCCATCCAAATTAAATTTTTTTCGTCGGAAAAAAATAATATTTTTCCAAGCAGCATCCCAGGTCATGACTTCCTTTGCCCACTTCAGCCTTCCTTCTTTATGATGCTTTAACAGTCTTGGTTTTCTTTGTATTTCCGAAGAGCAACATTTGAATTTGATCTTAAAGTGCGCCAGACTGTCATATGTGAAATAGTTTTACTTGTCTGCTGTGTTATTTTACGAGTAGACAAGTTCTGTTTCGTTGCAATCTTGAAAATTTGTCTAATATCGCGAGCTGATAATTTACTCTTTCTGCCAGATCTTTTATATTTTCCATAAAAATCTATTTTACTTAAAACGTTATGAATAGCAGTTTTAGAACGTTTAAGTATCTTACTTATTTCATGTTCCGATTTTCCAGAGCCCTTATAAAACCAAATTTTTCGAACTTCTAGTTCAGATAATTATCTTCCACGCGGCATTGTGAATTTCCTCATAAAAACAAACAAATTAAATTCTATTTCTTTTACAATATTATCGTTTGGACTTTTTTGTGATGTAAAGTTACAGTTTATCTATGATTTTGAAAGAAATAATAAAATAGTTTTAAAAACGCAGATGATTTTAAATAAAAAAATAAGTGGTCTTATATTTATGTTACACCGAGATTTAAAAAAATCTTTTGCTGTGTGAAATTAACTCAATTTCTTTTCCTTTAAGCGATTTATTTGAGAAAATATAACTTTTTTCATTTGCTTCAAACTTTAAAATTATTCATTTTATGCAGTGTAATATTAAAAGTGATATTTTGGGTGGTCTTATAATTTTGTTACACACTGTACGTCGGTTATAAGATAATACATCTAGGTATACGTCAAATTTTAAAAAAAAATAAGAAAAATTTTGAATTGAAATTCTTTCGATAATCTCAAAGGAAAAATTCTGATCCAGAAACCTAAATATCCCATCCAATTTGTCGTCTCAACTTAGAATTGCCCTGTCGAGAAACTGATCTCCCAAAACTGAGATGAGCCTGAATTGTGCCAACTCATCCTCTTTTGGCGACCGTAAGCAATATCTGGTCCAAATTTTTTGCGTATAAAACGTAAAACAACCGATATCCGACGAAACCTTTCAATTTTCTTAAAATATTGCTCCTGGAAAGAAGGGTTTTAAATTATTTTTAAACCCTTGCCCAAATACCCAGCTTACGTTAATCTAAACACATTTCTTTCGATTTAAAGAATTAATAAATACTGACTTTAAAGAGGAGAAAATATCGTCTAAATTTTCTCTATGGGCTGGGAGCGACAATTCTTGTCTCCAAAGCTGATATTGACGTCATACTTTGATTGCGTATTTCGTTCAGCATAATCGTTTTCACGGTAAAATAATGCATGTATGTGTGTAAAAAAATTTAACATAAATGTTCCCTACGAGCGTTATCATGGGAAGTGAAAATTCTTGTCTCCAAAGCTTGGAAAGTGACGTCACACACTGACGGCTTACATTTTATAGTCAAAATCGTATTCCTGCTAATCAATTAATTGTATATATGTAAAAAATTAATCGTAATATTATTTCTATGGAAGTGGGCGTTAAAATGGGAGGTGATCTTGTCTCTAAAGATTGGAAAGTGATGTCACACACCAATGGAGTACAATGGAGTGCATCAATGGTACATTCATAATCGTATTCACACTAATCAAAAGTATCTAGGTGAAAAAACAATCTCTTTTTCAATCAAGAACTGTAGAATGGGAAGCTACAGTTCTTGTCTCCAACACTGAACATGACGTCAAAATCCGATAGCACATAATTTTTATTTATAATCGTTTTCATGCAAAAAAATTGACAAGTACTGCATGGCATCAGTTTTACGATAATTAAGTAATTAGTTTGTTCTATAAAGATCATTCGGCATTTGTATGGGAATTCAATTTGTGTGGGATACTATGAAGTAAAGTCCTAAAGGTAAATCCGTCCTTCCTAAAGGTAAACTAGTTAGTTAGTTAGTTAGTTAGTTAGTTAGTTAGTTAGTTAGTTAGTTAGTTAGTTAGTTGGTTGGTTGGTTGGTTGGTTGGTTGGTTGGTTGGTTGGTTGGTTGGTTGGTTGGTTGGTTGGTTGGTTGGTTGGTTGGTTGGTTGGTTGGTTGGTTGGTTGGTTGGTTGGTTGGTTGGTTGGTTGGTTGGTTGGTTGGTTGGTTGGTTGGTTGGTTGGTTGGTTGGTTGGTTGGTTGGTTGGTTGGTTGGTTGGTTGGTTGGTTGGTTGGTTGGTTGGTTGGTTGGTTGGTTGGTTGGTTGGTTGGTTGGTTGGTTGGTTGGTTGGTTGGTTGGTTGGTTGGTTGGTTGGTTGGTTGGTTGGTTGGTTGGTTGGTTGGTTGGTTGGTTGGTTGGTTGGTTGGTTGGTTGGTTGGTTGGTTGGTTGGTTGGTTGGTTGGTTGGTTGGTTGGTTGGTTGGTTGGTTGGTTGGTTGGTTGGTTGGTTGGTTGGTTGGTTGGTTGGTTGGTTGGTTGGTTGGTTGGTTGGTTGGTTGGTTGGTTGGTTGGTTGGTTGGTTGGTTGGTTGGTTGGTTGGTTGGTTGGTTGGTTGGTTGGTTGGTTGGTTGGTTGGTTGGTTGGTTGGTTGGTTGGTTGGTTGGTTGGTTGGTTGGTTGGTTGGTTGGTTGGTTGGTTGGTTGGTTGGTTGGTTGGTTGGTTGGTTGGTTGGTTGGTTGGTTGGTTGGTTGGTGGTTGGTTGGTTGGTTGGTTGGTTGGTTGGTTGGTTGGTCGGTCGGTCGGTCGGTCGGTCGGTCGGTCGGTCGGTCGGTCGGTCGGTCGGTCGGTCGGTCGGTCGGTCGGTCGGTCGGTCGGTCGGTCGGTCGGTCGGTCGGTCGGTCGGTCGGTCGGTCGGTCGGTCGGTCGGTCGGTCGGTCGGTCGGTCGGTCGGTCGGTCGGTCGGTCGGTCGGTCGGTCGGTCGGTCGGTCGGTCGGTCGGTCGGTCGGTCGGTCGGTCGGTCGGTCGGTCGGTCAATCAGTCAGTCAGTCAGTATGTAAAATTCAATAACATTACCATATCCCTTTGCGACGTTTTAGTTGTATATTAATATACAACTAAAACTTGAAAAATATGTAGTAAAATGTGTCAGATACTTGATATTTATATGTATATCTATCAAGATCCAGGGGTTCCCAAAGTGGGTGATACTGCCCCCCGAGGGGCGGTGGAACGATCCACGGGGGCAGTAGTAGCCCCGGGTGACAATTGGGGGGCGGTGTACGAAAATAGGTGGGCGGTGAAAGAATAAAGAAAGAAGACGAGACAATTCTAAAACATTCCTCAGAAATCGGACACAGAGTGTACGGGAAAGACCTAGGCAGTTAAACAATCATGTATTGTGATATTTGTTACGTATTCAGTGAATTAATTTTCCATTTTTGGTCTACTGAGAATCTTGGGAATTGAAATTCTTTCGATAATCGCAAAGGAAAAATTCTGATCCTGAAACATAAATATCCCATCTAATTTGTCGTCTCAACTTAGAATTGCTCTGGCAAGATACTGATCTCCCAAAACTGAGATGAGCCTGAATTGTGCCAACTCATCCGCCCTTGGCGACCGTAAACAATATCTGGTCCAAAATGTTTGCGCAAAAAACGTTAAACATCCGATATCCGACGAAATCTCCTAAATTCTCTCTAAAAAATATCATCTAAATTATCTCTATGAGCGGGGAGCGATAATTTTTGCCTCCAAAGCTGAGATTGACGTCATACTTCGATTGCGTATTTCGTTCAGAATAATCGTCTTCACGGTAAAATCATGCATGTATGCGTGTAAAAAGTATGCGTGTAAAAAAAATTTATCATTAATGTTCCCTACTAATTTTAACATGGGAAGTGACAATTCTTGTCTCCAAAGCCTGTAAACTGACGTCAAATACTGACGGCGTACATTTTATAATTGGAAAGTGACGTCACACACCAATGGAGTACAATGGAGTACACCAATGGCACAGTCATAATCGTATTCACACTAATAAAAAGCATGTAGGTAAAACAACAATCTCATTTTTTTTTTCCATGAACATTAGTATTTGAAGCGACAGTTCTTGTCTCCAAAGCTGAAAATGACGTCACAATCCGATAGCACATAATTTTTATTCATAATTGTTTTCATGCAAAGAATTTTCAAGTACAGTATGGCATCAGTTATACGATAATCAAATAATTAATTTGTTCTAAAAGATCAACCGGCATTTGAATGGGAATTCAATTTGTGTGGGATACTAGGTGGTAAAGTCCAAAAGATAATCCGTCATTCCCAAATGTATGCTGCGAGGCTAAAAAAAAAAGGTTGCTTTTTTAAATTCAGTGTATGTATGTATGTATGTGTGTGTGTGTGTGTGTGTGTATGTATGTATGTATGTATGTTGGTTGGTTGGTTGGTTGGTTGGAAAGAGCAGCTTGGCACTGATCGAACCAAGCCACAACAACAACAACACATGTATGTATAATTAAAGTCCTCGGAATTCAGCTACATTTAGCCTTTCATCATTGGAGTAAATAAAAAAAAACCTGAAAAGTAAAACATAAAATATACATTTAGAATGAACTAGGCGTTTGGTTGTTCTGTATTTTGGTTGTCCAGGTGTTAAACAACACGAACATTTACTGAGAATTTGAAAAAAAGTACTTTTCCGTTATAAGCACTTCAGTCATTTTGACACCAATGTGGCGCATTTTTAAAAATTGCCGCAACGAGAGAAAAGTAACGCGAAATAATCACACTAATAACTGTCAAATTACAGTATTCAAATATACAAATCGTGAGATTCAAGGATCACGAGACGATATGAGGACGATTATTACGTGGCCATGGAGATAAAAGACCTCATGGAATGCCGTAATTAAATACGCCTACTTAAGTTTGTAAGGAATTTAGAATCCCTCTGGAAATCTGACCGTATTTTTATGTAATGGATTTTAAAATATGGAATATGCCTAAAGATGAGCAGGCAACGTTTGAGTAACATCCGGAGTTATTTTGAGTTATTTCATTCGCCAATACGATGTGTTGTATCTGTGCGTCGCCAAGATTAAAAATGCGCCAAGTGTAGTGCTTATAACGGAATAGGATACTTTAGGATTATTCCGTCGACCTGTCAACGCTCGCGAAAATACGCAAATCCTTTGGCGCCATCATAATGAAAAGCAATTTTCAAAATAAACATTCTAAACACATTAAATTTATTATGAATACAATAATATTATTAAACACATTATTTATAAAAAAGAATCAAAACAAAGTAAAAACCTCTATTTTTTTTTATAATTACACATTGAATTATTCTTGAATCTAACCATATATATTATTATCAATCATTTCGGCGGCCAAAAGTCCTTGATAGTTTTTAAAGCGCAAACAAACAAGTCATTATCCTTGTGCAGTCGCCATTCACGCACATTTTCTTAGAAGAAATGATTCCATACTAAAATATGCCACTGCACTCTCTTCGGTGCTAGGCAAATTCTAAATTCGAATCATTTTGCAGCGGAGTAAAAAAAAACAGTATATTTCAACACGCTAAAGAACACTAACTCGCGTAGTCAAGGATTACACAGCAAATGTGATAAAATTTGCGGTTATTGGCGCAAAAGCTACCTTTTGGTGATAATATCGGGTTTGGCGAAAATGGTCGACGGGATAATCCCAAAGTACCCGGAAAAGTACCAGAAAAACAAAATATATCACAACGGTAATAAGAGAGGTAATTTGCCAGCTTCTATCACTGACAGCTTTTCCTTGGGGCAAGTGTTGATATTTGTCGAACAGTGAGGATGATTGGCAACAATCCTGGCCATTGGCCAGACGATAGGGTTGAGATCCCGTTGACCCTCACTGTCATTACTTTCTACCCCTCAAGTGACTGCTTGTTGCGAAATCAAATTTTTTTAAATTGCAGTGAACTTGTATCTAGATTTAGTTGAATTTGTAAATATAACAGCAAAAGGTATTTATAATTCCTTTTTTGAATCTCTTGAGAAACAAGGAATGCCATAAAATTTCTTATACAACCTTTGCCCAGAAAGTTCGGTGAATGAGGTCATGGTGCTCACGGTCGTAAGAGTTTGCAACCTTCGCATACCATGCCGGACAGGTGAAGAAACCAACATCGTCCGGTCCCCCACTCCTCTCGGAGTATCGACCAATGGTATAATCTGAAGACCCAGCCGGCCCGAATGGACCCGCAGGTCAGGCACTCAAAAACCTACCATCCAAGTCCAGTTCAGCCAGCGACCCCATTCGCTCTCGCCCTCCACAAGCCAGAGCATCAACAGGGCCAACCCGAAATTAAATTGTCCGTGTCAGTATACAAGTATTACATATTATATCAATTATCCCAATTTAAGTCCGCATCCACCAATCTGCGAACTACATCGCTCATCCCACTTTATTAACTTATAAAGTTACAACTGAAGTCCTGCACAAATCATGCAGGCAAACAAAACTTAAACATACATAAATATTATTATAAGACAAAATCCTTGAAAATCAGTATAACAATGGAAGCTGCACCAACAATATTAATTAGTGTCCAACTTTAAACGTCCCATGGTCAGTTCTGCTGAAGAGCTTTTTTACCTCATGTAGATACCTCGGACATCTGGTGTCCGTAGGTAGATGATTAGTTACAACTTGTAGCTTCTCCTTATCAAATGTACCATCTTTATCAAGATAATGATAACAATTCGCACACTCTGGATTTTCCCTACAGTCTTTCATATTTTCATGCATCTTTCTACACCTCATACAGGTCTTCCTAAATTGTCATACCTTCGCTATATGTCCATAACTCCAACAGTTATAACAAATGACCGGTCGTAAATATTCTTTTATGCTGAATCTTTCCCAATCCAATGTCACCTTCTTAACTCTTTCTATTTTCTTATATGACTCTCCATTTATTTACAGGTGAAGACTGGTCTTAGTTCCTGAGTGGCGGCGCTGCGAGTTAGCTTATCGTGTGGAAACAGTTCATTGTATAGTGAGGGTGTTGTGCGCTCGCACGAAATTCAAAATGGATCAACGAACGAATATGCTGTTCTGTTACAAACTTGGAAAATTAGCAAAAGAGACTCATGAAATGCTGCTAAAAGTTTACGAAGAACATGCTGTCACCTTGAAGTGCATGTATGAGTGGTTTAAACGCTTCTGGGAAGGGCGGGACATTATTGAGGACTCCCCCGAAGCGGTCTGTCCGCAACTGCAGGCACCCCGGACAACGTACAGAGAGTGAAGGAATTGTTGTCCAAGGATCGTCGTGTGACAGTGTGAATGATAGAGGAGGAAGTGGGAATTGGTCGTGAGATGACCCACCTCATACCGACCCAGGATTTGGACAAAAGCAAGATTTGCTCCCGACTTGTGCCCCATATTTTGACGCCGGAACAAATGCAAGTTCGGCTTGACGCCTGTAGAGACTTCATCTACATGTCGGATCGAAACCCAAATTTCCTGAAAACCATTGTCACGGGTTACGAGACCTGGTGACAGAAGTACGACCCCGACGGAAAGCGTCAGAGTATGGAGTGGCGGGGTCCAGGGTTGCCGAAAAGCAAGAAGGTGCGAAGTGAGAAATCCCGCATCAAGACAATGTTCGTGGTGTTCTTCGACTCTGAGGGTCTCATCCCTAAATAAGTCCTCCGTGAGGGCACCACATTAAATGCCGCTAAGTACGTGGATATACAGAAACGTCTGCTGCAACGGATCAATCGGGTACGCCCCCAGTGAGCCAAGCAAGGCAACTGGACCCTGCTTCACGTCAATGCCCGGCCACATACTGCTTTTCTGGTGTAGCAGTTCCTGGCCAACAGGTGAGTTGTGTCCCTGAATCCCCCACTCTACTCTCCAGACTTGTCTCCCCAGGACTTTTTCTTGTTCCCCAAATTGAAATAAGCCCTAAAGGACCACAGGTTTTCGGAAATTTCGGACATCCAACGTAATGCTACGGCCAAGCTGAAGGCCATTCCTAAAGACGACTACGCCAGGAGTTTCCGAGACTTGTACAGCCGTTCCCTGATGCCCATTACCGGCTACGGGGGAAAGGACACGAACTTACTTCGAAGGACATTAACAGCTGTTTCATGTAAGACAACAATCCATTGTAACTATAGACACATTCACCGAACTTTCTGGACAAAGGTTGTATAATAATTTAGTAAGTATTACATGTGACGGTGCAACAGTTTTAATGGGTAAGAAGAAGTAACAGAAGGAGGAATGAATGAGAGATCGATTTTCCTCTTTGATAATTTGGCACTGCGCTAATCGCAGACTCAAACTATCAGTTAATGATACTGTTTAATCTGTTTCCGGTACTGAGAGATTAAAATCATTTATTGACAAGTTTGTGTTGCACAAAGTATGTGGGGAAAATGCTAGATAACTAAAAGAGTGTGCGAGTTAGCTGAATTGAACTAGAACTTGTCGAATTTTAACCACGCGGTGGGTTGCATTAAGTTCTCGAATAGTTTCTGTAGGTTTAAATAACTATGAGGCTTTGGTGAAACATTTTCAATATGCGAACACAAATTACATGAGTGATGCTAAAGAAAGATGTACATATGAAGGATTACAAAAGAAACTACAACATAATTTATCATAGATTTAGGACTAATATGTGATGCGCTTCAAGAACTGAGTGAATTAAGCTTCGATTTACAAGACCTTGATCTTTAATTGTATAAGGCGAATGAAAAAATAAAAACTGTAGCACAGGTTTTTAAAGAAAGAAAAAACACTCCCCGATCATACTACAGATATTCTGTAGAGCGGTCAAAATTTGAAGTTTTTCATGGAATTGAACTTCATGAAGGAGGTTTTAAAAATGACTCTCCCATCAGTCCAGCAGAAATTTATGAAACTTTGAAAAATTCTTAGGAAAATTGATTGCTTGAAAGTGAAAATGCTGAATTAGTACGAGCGGCGAAAATACTTAATTTGAAATTATGGCCTGATGATATTGCATCGGAATTAACATTTGGAGATACCGAAATGCGATAACTGTCTACTAAATTTAAATTAAATGAGAGAGAAATTATGAGTTGATTTTGTGATTACCCTGCTGGCCATTAAAACTGCAACACCAGGAAGGAAAGCAAATAACAAAACTTTACTTTTTGTACGTATACAGCATAGTAGGAAGAAAGCATGATTAACTTTGTGGGTAATTTGGGGGTATACAGGGTCCAAAATTAGTACACACAGCTGCCGCCTCTGGCAGCTAAAACGGCTCTAACACGGTTAGACACCGAGTCCAACTGGGTTTGGATGACAGATACGGGCAAATCATTCCATGCTGCTTCAAGTCTATGCCACACTTCATCGATCGTAGTGGCTGGGGATCGGTGGCAGCTTAGTCTCTCATCAACCCGTGGCCTAGTGTTTTCAATGGGTAAGAGATCTGGTGAACGTGCTGGCCAGGGCAACAGTTGAACACTCTAGGTAAGTAAGAACACGACGGGCACCATGCGGTCTTGCATTATCTTGTCGAAAGATGACGTCTCCGAGGCCTCGAATATAAGGCACAGCCACCGGCCTTAAGATCTCAGAAATGTAACTCTGGCTGTTCAGATGACCGACGATGCGAACAAGAGGTGTTCGTGTCGTGTACCCAGTGGCTGCCCATACCATCATACTAGGTGTAGGGCCCGTAGGACGATATCGAATACAAGCGGGCCACGTACGTTCTCCTCGGTGCCTCCCCCAGACACGGAACATGTTCATCATGATGCGTCACGCAGAACCGGGATTCGTCGACGTGGTGCAACTCCTGTATCCAGTTTCGTCGTTGGGAGCACCACTGTCGCCGCGCGTCTCTATGCTCGCCTCGTGTAAAGGGAAGCCGCAATAATGGTCACCGTGCGGACAGCCCGTGCTGCCCCAGACGTCGTCGCATTGTTCGTACGGATACTTGTGCTGCAGACTAGCCCATTTCCTGACTCAAGGTCCGGGATGTGACTGTACGATCCTGCAAAGTCGACCTGGCAACATGTCTGTCCTCGGGAGCCTTTCTTGCTATCGATTGGGGCAAGGAATATTGCTAATGGCCATAAGGTGGAGACAGTAAAGATAGAAAAGTCAGACACAAATATTTTTTGCCGTAGCCATGCTACGTATTATCTTTAAAATTTTAAAATATTTTATACCGTGCAAGCACGTATTGATTTTTGGGTTATATATATATATATATATATATATATATATATATATATATATATATATATATATATTTAAAAAAAGGAAAGGGAATTAACGAACAAGAACGGCACGAGGCCGTTTCTTATTCTCAGATGCGGCTGGGTCATAGTCGAAGTTTTCCAAAAAGAGTTCGTTATCGATGTTTTCAAAGAAGCTTGTAGCTAATTTTTTACGGTAATTTGGGAGAGTGAGCAGAATTAATTCATTTTGAAGATCAATGTTCCTAAAGTACCATGGTGCGTCAACAATTTGTCTGACAGTTGTGTTTTGGCATACTGTGAGGTGATTTATGCTGGAAACTGCTGCATATGACCAAGCGTACGTTAAAAGAGGTCTTAAGAAGGATTTGTAGATGAGCAATTTATTCTTAATGCATAATTTGCTATTTCGAGCGAGGGGTAAAGAGATCTTCTAGCTGCTCGAAAATTAATCCTGCTCTGTATTATGTGGTGCGAGTCTTTTATCAAGATGGACGCCGAGATGTTTAACAGTGTCTGACCAGGGGATAGTAGTTTCCTATTTTGATATTAATATTACGATATGATGAGGTATTTTTATGAGTGAACATGGCAGCTACGCATTTATCGGTGTTGATTTTCCATTTGTTGAGCCAGGTGGAGATGCGAGTTATGTGTTTGTTAAGAGTGGTAACGGGGTATTTAACATTTTTATTGGTACAGTAAATGGCGGTGTCGTCAGCGAAGATGGCTAGGTTAGAATTAATGGTAAATCGTTAATGTATAAGTTGAACAATTGAGTTGATAAAATCGCACCTTGGGGAACTCCACTAAGAATGGGTTTTTTAATCTGAAATTATATTATTAATTTTGACTTCTAAGGTTCTATTGCTAAGGTAGGAAATGATTAACCTAGTGATGTGCGGGGGAAAGTTATAGTTGATTGTTTTATGAATTAAACCGGGGATGTAAACTTTATCGAATGCACGTTGAATGTCGAGGAAAAGGGCAGAAGTAGAATTTTTGTTTGATTTGGCTTTGGCTAGGTGTTCAGTTATTCTATATACTTGATGGGGGGCCGAAAAAACCAGATTGATATGGGACGATGATATTATTTTCATTAAGGTGGTCATTAATTTCTTTAGCAATAAATTTTTCTGTTAATTTACTGAGGGTGTTGTGTAGGCTAATGGGGCGATAAGACAGGTGGTTTTCCAGGTTTGTGGATGGGAACAATTATAGAATTTTTCTAACGCGGGGTAAAATGAGAAACCCGATGCGTAACTTTCATTTTATACAGAGTTTGAAATGCCGTTTCTCCCTTCTGCGTCCTTCGATTGCACGTAAATTCTAATAACTTGCATATCCCAGCATCTTCTTCTTGCCATGCGATTTTAACGTTTGTATCATGCCTCCTTTATGGTACTGCAATTTTAAAGGCCATCGGTGTATTTATGAGAAAAAAATAGTGTCATAAAATCTATTACTTTTAACAGTTACAATGTCAACAATTCCAGTATCTTCAAGCGAATGCGAGCAAAAGTTTTCAATCGACGAAACTATTTCAGTCCACTTTATTGATTCCAAAAGTGACATGGTCTAATTTGAAAGACTTGTTTAATAGATTCAATGACGCAAATCAAAAGCTCTAAGGCGATTTAAGAAAATCAAAAACTGGGATTTTTGCGTTTGTGGCAAAACTTGTATTAAAAAATAATTAGGAAGTGGGAGAATTGAACCATTTATTAGCAATAGAAAATGATGATGAAGGCATGCTTATCTATTGTCAACATTTGGAGGCTCTCTATTCTTAATTCAACCAACGCACGGTTTGAAAACATACTTAAAATGAACATATACGATGAGGTTTTCGATCCTTTTTCAGGATCAAACTCAGAAAAAGCTGTAAAATTACAAGAACTAATAGAAGTAACAACAAATGAAGAATTTAAATTTAAATTTAAACACAGCTATCAACAGTTTTGGCTGTAAAAAGAGATGCCGACACTTTACCCTGGATTATGGGCTGTGGTACAGAAATTTTTAATAACATTTTCTTCATCATATTTAGTGGAACGTGGGTTCAGTGCTATCACAAATTTGTTAACTAAAAACAGAAACCGACTGCAAATTGCTAATCGTGGTGATTTTAGCATGTTGCTGACTAAAACTGAGCCGAATGTAAATAAATTGATTGTTGTGCACCAAGTTCATCCTTCTCATTAGTTTTACTGTTATTTATAATATTTACAAAACAATTATTATCCTTCGTTATCTTAATTTTCCGTGTGTAATGCGAATGTAACTATGGTTGATTTTAATAAATAATTTTATAATTTTAAGCTTCAAGGTGTCTTATTTACAACAACATAATTGTTTACTATGTTCTATATAGGTAGAAAGATATACAGTGGAATCTTGATCTATCGTTTTCCAAGGGACCGATTGAAATGAACGATAAATGCGGGAAAACGATAGATGCGGAAACATAACAAAGCAATATGATCATTGGGACTGGATAAAATGAACGACACATACGGAAAAACGATCGATCGAGATTCCACTGTATACATAAAAGGCCGAAAATTTGTCATTATATGTCTGTTTGCTTACATAGGAAGGCGAATTTCCAGGGGGGGGGGGCGGTGAGACATTTTTTTCTCTGGAAAGGGAGCGGTCGATGAAATAAGTTTGGGAATCCCTGATCTAGAGAGTACACCCAGTGAGGGGGAGAACGCCACGAGTCAAGTTCGGAGGAAGGTGAACTTCGAGCGAAAAGTGAAGGAGTTAAGATCGTGTTGCCGTACAGCAGTTGGACATTATTAAGCTTACCGAAGACGTTGGGAAATAATGTCAATGCAGAAGGTCAGTGTGGCTTACGTACAAGCAGTGGCGTGGCGGAATCCTGGCAGGGGTTTCGTAATACTACTTCCTGGTTTAACAAAAGCGATACATTCCACGTTGCCGGTTAGTGAACTGTACTCTAATTCCCGTGACCTGCTAGCAATAAATATAATTTTTACGTAGTCTAATTGTTAAGGTAATAAATAGAGTTTAGTTAATGGTGAGTTCTTTGTTTAGTACATACATGACTTTAAAGGTAAAAGAAAATGGGAACTTCCCATGTTTATGTTTCTTTTGGGCTTTTCTTGGCCAAAAGGAGCATTTGAACGCAAATATTTGATATAGGAACAATAAGATTGATCTAATACAATCTAATATAATATAATTTTTTGCTATCAGATGGTTCATAGCAGATGCCTTTTTCATAATTTTAATCGATATAAAAAATTTGCACTATAAATGCTTAAAGATATACAGATCTAGCTTGTACACCCATAACAGGGTAAAATTGAAATGATACAAAATAGAAGTGTAAATTCAAACGCATTACTGTAAAAAAACACAAACTGCCACTCTCTGGAATACAAAGAATTATCTTAAGTCTCATCTCGTTCAAGCAGAGCTGTCATATAGTTAAAAGTTTATTTAAACATGGTCAGATCCTGTTGCTGTTTGACATTGCGGGGCATTTGTGAATGGAGAGAGAACCGTCATTAACAAATGTACGCACCTCAAATATTAGTCCGTAAAAAATTGCTATCAAATATCATCAAAAGTTTAGTTCTAAATGTTCCATTAGGGTAAAATTTACTTCACAAAGTAAATAACTAAGAAGGGGGAAAATAACTGCCCAGAGATGTTCTAATATTTTAATTGGATTTTAGAAAGCTTATGTTTGATTTTGTGGAGAATAGTTTTACCTGTAAAATTTATTTTTGCTCCCTTTGAAATTTCTCGATTTTCCAAATGGCACCTATGTTCTTCACGAGATCCAGCAATCTTTGATTTTTCAACTGGAACCATGAATACGTCGGCGTGGAGCATACAGACGAGCAAGAACATCGAATAACAAGTTACTAAATTAAAAATGTTTAATTCGATTGAATACAACATTGAAGTGCGTTATTTGAATGCCAAAAACCCTCCTAATGTATTTGGAACTCATTAAAATCTTTGAACCAAAAGCTCTTTATAAAGCTACCCCAAGGAATCTTTTGATCTTGGAATTTTTTTGGTATCAGGAATCTTTTAAATTAAATTACTGAACCCTTTTAGATACTTATCCTCTTTAATACCTGAAGCAAACAATTCCATCTTAGCTCATAAATTGAGTTTTCGCACTTAACGTTGAATTCAAATCGATTTACCTAAGTCTTCTCTTAACGGTAAGTGCTTTTGAAGTTAAAAAATAAAATTGAAATTGAACATCATCCAATGATACATTTATAAAATTTCGGCTTGAGTTGGCTTTTGCATATGTTGTATCAAAAGATATTTTTCTTCGTGTTATAATTAGTGATCTAATTTTCTAACAAAATAAAATACGAATATCATTTTTGCGCCTCAACAAATTATTCAATATATATATATATATATATATATATATATATAAGTAGTATAAAAATGAGAGTTTTGCAACAAGGATTAGAAGGATTAAGGGGAGGAGCTTAAAGTGGGCGGAGCTAAGTGAGTGACGTGGACCAATCAGAGTGCAGCTGGCCACCTGGCGGTTGATTTGGACCAATCAGGAGAGGGCAGCGCTGCTATCGCCCCCTAGCGGGAAAGAGTGGAACCTTATAGTTCAGCAGAATCTTGGAGGGAGTAGGTGCTCTGCGGAGCGCCACCTATCGGTTAAATAGGGAACTAAATTTCGTACAAGGATTGAAGGTCAGGGCATATTTTTTTCAGTGCTGCCATCTGCAGGTTAAATAGGGAACTACATTTTTGGGACTTAGAAATTTTTTTTAAAAGTATTTTCCATGGGAATTGAACCCGTTAAGGAAATATTACCTGACTACTTTGAGCGACGTAATACCGTAACGCTATGAATCGTCGGAAGTTCAGTGAATTATATTCTATAACAGAGAGAATATTTTTATGAATTTACTAGAATTAATTATCAAAAATAAATATAACGTCATCTATTGTTTAAAAATGAAACTTAGAAAATTTAATACAAGGTTTTGAGTATATTTTTCAAAACTTTAAATATTTTTAGTCGAATTCTAACTTAAAATATATATTATCAACTTAGTAGTTCAAAAAAAAGGGCTTATTTTCAGGACATTAAAATTGTTTTGCTATGTTTTTTAACGTGATATATAATTTTACATAGATACATTCGCTAAATAATACAAAATAATAATAAATTTGTACATAGATAGGCTAAAACGAATATTTTTTTCTTTTACTTTAAATTTTTTTATTAGGTTTTTAAACTTAAAACATATTATCAATTTAATAGTTTGGAAAAAGTATTTATTACAGAACATTCCATACTAGTATGAAAAAAATGAGAAATATTATTTGAACATTGAAAAAAACATTCCATGAAAGCTAACAAGGGATATTTTTAGACATGAAATTATTTACGACAAGCGTTAAGTTTAAAATATCTTTGATTTTTCTTAAGAATATTACTTTGCAGTATAATATAATTTAGATAGAGCTTTGAAACCATTGTAACATTTAGTATAGAAAAAATTATTGTTTGATCATACCTTGAAAAACATTCCATGAAAGCTAACAAGGGATATTTTTACACATGAAATTATTTACGACAAGCGTTAAGTTTAAAATATCTTTAATTTTTCTTAAGAATATTACTTTGCAGTATAATATAATTTAGATAGAGCTTTGAAACCATTGTAACATTTAGTATAGAAAAAATTATTATTTGATCTAACCTTGAAAAACATTCCATGAAAGCTAACAAGGGATATTTTTAGACATGAAATTATTTACGACAAGCGTTAAGTTTAAAATATCTTTGATTTTTCTTAAGAATATTACTTTGCAGTATAATATAATTTAAATAGAGCTTTAAAACCATTGTAACATTTAGTATAGAAAAATTATTATTTAATCTTACCTTGAAAGGCATTCCATGAAAGCTAACAAGGGATATTTTTAGACATAAAATTATTTAAACAAAGCGGGAATTCCCCAGTAGGGTTATTTTTTCCTTTTAATATTAGAAATAAAAACTGAAATATGATTCAATCTAGATAATTATTTAAATTAAATACGCATACCATACCAATCCATACTATTAAATCTGCAAGAGAAGGTATCAAATTTATCTCGCGATGTTAATAGAGAAGATTCTTACATTATCTGAAATAATACAGACTTTATTATGTTTAGAAGATATTTACAAGAGTTCATTTTAGAATTAAATGAATCATGGTTTGAATCCTACAACAGTAGGGAGTATGTGCAAACATGAAGACTTTAAATTATACAATTACCATCTAGAGCCTGAAACTTAAAAATATATGTACCAATTTAAGTATCTTTATATAGTTTATGTACAGTTTTGAATATATTTCAAACCATAAGCACTTTTACAACTTTGAAAATATATTGTAAGTTAAGACGCTTACTAAAATTAAAAACATTTTATAGAGATAAAGACTTGAAAGATAAAATTTACAAGTTTTAATCCTAAATATTATATTTTATCCAGAAATGTAGACTATTAATATATGATTTTTAACCTTACATGCTTTCAACGATTACCTAAATTGCGATATAACCTTTAGACTTCCTTTTTAATAACATAAATATATATACATAAATGTTATCAAATTAAAATTTTTGATATACTTTCGTATAAGATAGTTTTCTACATGCAATTACCAAAATATTTTATCCTTACAGCAACAGAAATAATACAGACTTTATCATGTTTAGAAGATATTTACATGAGTTCATTTTAGAAGTAAATTGACCAAGGTTTAAATCTTACAGCGGTAGTGATATACGTAGACAATATTTTTGCTTTATATAAGAAAATAGTTACTATATATTTTAAAATTAAAATTAGTTTTGTTAAGAATAAAACTTTGCTGTATATTTTATAATATAAGCATATACCAAACTCTCATAGTTATCATTTTCAACAGTTAACGGTTTAAAATATACAATTGGCTAAAATACATATCCAATTATTTAAAAGTAGGATAAGCTAATAGAATTTTTATATCAAAGTTGTTCGATTATTGCTTACAAGACTTTAAATATAAAGTTTAATGAAACTGGATCAATTTAACTTTCCTTTTGATACATCTAGAGAAAAATTATCTGAAAAGTATGATGATTTTAACATAGCTAAAGAATTCGCTGAAAAGAAAATGATCAAGCAAGAATCTGCAGAAAAAGAGTCAATATACGATGATTTCATTTTAAACAGTATCCCACAAACTGTGAAAAAACGTGCTTCTAATCTGATATCTATTTTGAAACAATAGCCTAGCATAATATCATGGAATGACAAGGTTAAGTGATATATCAAGGAAAACCTTATGAAAGTTCTAATATTATTGATTTATTCAATTCAATTTTAACTAATAAGAAGAAAAGTGTCAATACCCAAGCTGGATTTTTATCAGTGTTAAAGCGATTAAATATCGCACAACATTTCATACAAAACAAGCATTTATCTGTACAGCAACAAGAAGAAAAAATAGTTATCTCTTTAATAAAATTTGTTTTAAAACTATATATATTAGTGTTTTCATTTTTTTCTATGCATGCTTTTTAAATTAATTCACACATATGCATAATGAAATATACAAATTTATCTTTAAATTATCATTTATTTAACACATGAAAAAGTATTTACATAAAACAAATGAAGATTCACATTCACATTTTCCCATGTTCAATATAGTATTTAAAATTCGTAAAAAATATCATGTAAATAATCCTTAAATGTTTTTATAGTAATATTATCAAAAAAGTTTCCATAATTATAATGACACGTACAATAATTTAAGCATATATTTTTTACAATGTCTCCCAGAATGATATGATACAATGAAGTCTTTCCCATACTTTCATACTTTTCAGAGATTGAAAGTGATACACAGCAATGTTCTTGGTTATGGGATTTCTCTATTTTACAATCATAGCATTTATAAATTTGATTAATACATCTACAGTACTCTTCGCGTATACAATGTAAATAATTTTCACGAGCTTGATTTATATCACAATGATCTTTATAACATACACCTTTTTTAATCACCTCACGTCGAAGAATTCTAGGAAGACTTTTACATAGTAAAGTTTCCTGAATACAGTCATCAACATTTGTCATTTGTGATATAAAAGCCTTTCTTTGTTTAAAGTTCAATTTTATAAATAACGGATTTAATTGAAACTCACCAGTTTCCCTTATAAACATCTCTTGAAACATATAGTCTTCTCCATCGTTGGTAACACATAATTTCTGATTCACAATAAAAGACTTATCCGCATAAAGAGCATCGGATCTTAAAATTTTAAAACATAATTCACTCCACGTACTCGCACACATTTTACCACTCTGCTGTGCAGAATTCGAAACACCACATTCTCCAATATATATGTTAAATCCATCCTCGTTGTCCTGCAAACTGATACGTTTACCATCGTATATATCCCATGATATGAAATACGATGTTGCACGCAACTGCTTGCTAATCTTTACACCAACAAGCTCTCCCTTAAATTTTTTTAACGGCGATTCCATTCTTATCCACTCGCACAAAATAACAACCTATTCGTTTGAAAATCTAGCAAGCGACTAAGTTTTCTCCCCCAAAAAAAATCAACCTCACAAGATATGTCTGATCAGATAAGATAATGCATATCTACTACTAGTCACATATTTTGAAAAACACATTTTTATAAATACTTTTAAAAATTATTTTCTAAAAAAGGTTTTAAATTAATACTTTCAAAATTATTATTCTAAAAATTATTACACACATAAATAAATGCAATAATTCATCTTTAAATACTATATATAGAACATGGGAAAAAAGTACTTACAATTTAATCTTCTAATATATCTTCGTCAAAATATTTATGAAATATTTTAATGTTGTCGCTAGCGAGAAAATTAGTGTTATTATAGTGACATATGCAATAATTGTTGGTCATTTCATTTAAAGTCCTTTTAATATTTATATTAAATATAGCTGCTTTTCCCACAGCTTGATATTTTTCATTATCACTTGTGCTTAAGCAGCTATGTTGACGTTGTGAAGGATGGTCAAATTCACAGCCTCGACATTCATACAACTCACTGGATGTAATCATCACACTTTGTTTTATAACTTTGAAGAAATTTATCCGTGCTGTGGGAGAATCACAATGCTCTTTCACACAAGGTCCGTTTCTGTATACCCTATATTGTAACATGTTAGGGATGGTTTGAGTCAACAATGTCTTCTCTACACAGTCTATAATATCTGACGAATATTCTTGCAGTTTGTTGATTTGTTCCCGATTTAATTTTATACAAGAGTTTTATTTTTCAAATGAAATTTTTTGTCATTAATTGTATACGTTGACCACTTTATTTAATTTGAATGTACTCCGTAGCGAAGTGCGGGTTTTCAGCTAGTTAACTCATATGTAGCAAAAGTTGACCGCAGCGCTCTCAACCAGTCAACCAAGTTAGCTACACTCACGCAGTAATTAACTCGGACAGTAACCTAGTCGGGGAAAGTTTTCTCAGTTTTTAGACTTGGTGTTTAAAGATATTATTGTTTCAAATGTATTACATAAAGAAGTATGACGAGTGGAATATGCCAAATTACTTGTCTTTTTTTACACTTAAAACTATGAGACTTAAAAGTAACTGACAGTTTTTATACAGCGTTAAATTCCTTTATTTATTATAATCTTATTAATGTCGATATTTATGTCATATGCCTTCATAAAAGATGAATATTTTTCAATATGAGATTAAT
Source organism: Dolomedes plantarius (assembly GCA_907164885.2). Lineage (NCBI taxonomy): Eukaryota > Metazoa > Arthropoda > Arachnida > Araneae > Dolomedidae > Dolomedes > Dolomedes plantarius. Next base: position 2,563,202 of record OU015493.1, read on the forward strand.
ATATTTTCAGTACAGAGCAATTACTAATGTACGCGTACTAAACCTTTAAACTCAATGTCGGCATAAAATAAAGTAATCTGTCATACGTACTTCAAGTTCCTGTTTTTAAATTATCCGAGCATTCCCTCTCCTTTGGTTCTTTTACGTAGTTTTTTACCAACTCAAACGATCTTTAAACAATAATAATTAAAATACGATTCAGAATTTACCAAAGGATGATACTACCAGCCAAAGAATATTGATCTTTTTTGAAGCAATTTTAATCAAAAATATTTAAGAAGTAATTAACAATTTTTTTACAATTTTTTACGGTTTGTGTCACAGATAATATTTCTAATAAATAATCTTTTTAGCAGAAATTTATGGTAAATTCCTTTTATAATTGCTTTATTAGCAGAATAAAAAGGGAAATCCTTTATTAGATATTCCTTATCTGTGACGGAGATCTACATAAAAAATTAAGTGTTGCCAGGGTTCAAAAGGTATTTTTAATAACATAAAAAAGCATTCCTTAAAGAAAGAAATCCACTAAAAACATAACATCATAATTTTTAATCTCTACGTTTTTCTGGATTTATTAAAAGCATATTTATGAGCTCCTTTATTTAAGGATTACATTACTGCAAAATAAAAATTTTAAAATCAGCGTGTTTGCTTCATTTAACTGAATATTAAAGTTAATATACATACAGTTAATTATTCTCTCTTGTTTCTGTTTACAAGGAAGTACGATGATATTTCGACGCAGGAATAATCGTTAAAATTTAGTTTTCTAAAAAATTGAAAAACATCATAAGAAAATGGAATAAAACAATTATTTTTAATCAAAAAAAATTTACTTTTTCTTAAATAGAGAACCAATAACTTGTTTCTGGGAAGTTGATAGTAGTGTTACTCGTATATTTGCAGTATAGTAACAAGTATAATATTCATATGCAAGTTGCTTACTACAATAATTCTAATCTAAAGGAGCTCCCTCTAAAAGACACAAAAAATAGCTTTCGTTTATATTATAAAGTTAAATAATAACGCTGTTTTCAATTTTTAATTTTTCAGAATTTAAAAATACTTTCGTGAACTTTTACTGTCTTCATGGCTAACTATGAAAATTAACTTTGAATACTAAGGTAATTCCGTAGTTCTAATATCCACTGTAAGAATCTTCTACATCATGCTATGATAGGATGCATTTGAACATATGGTGGCATGACCCGAGTGTGGGTGCAGATTATTTTTCTTGTAAAAAACTAGAGTGATGTGAAAAAAAATCATTCTTTTTGGTTGTAAAGCCAGTTCTGGTGCGAATTTTAAATGTTATTTTTAAAAATTTGTTCAGACTTTTAATTTACTCAATAATCAGTAATTATATATTATAATTACTGATTTCTTTTATATTATTTAGTAAATTCTAAAGAATATAAAATTTTCAAAAAAAAAAATCGCTTTCTGTCTTTAATACATCTTTTAGAGATTGTAGAAAAGAAACTAATCTCTTGTTTCTACAACAATTACTTTGCCTTGTATAGCTTTTTTATAGTGATGTCAAACCCCACCCTACTGTGGAGTCAATAAGTTATATATTTAAACAACTGCGAGCTCTTTTTAGAATTATTAAATTCTTTACTTCAAAAAATCCTACTCATTCCTGCTAAAGAGATTATTTGAAAGCTGTAAAGTAGAAAATCATTGAAGGGTCGTTCGTTTATATAATCATGCGACTGTATATCTTTACTTTTTGCTATTAATCTAAAATTCCTCTCAAGTATGTTTATGAAATTTGGTGCAGCGATTTTTTCTCGCTACTTTCCTTAAACTTTCTCCATGATTTTTGGTTCAAGATAATTTGGTGGAATGGAAAATATGCATCAAACTATGACGTATCACGGAAAAATTGAAACATGTTTAAACAAAAGGTCAAAATATTTGACGGTAAATTAATTCAGGAAATTTATATATTTTTATTCGTTACAGAAGAAATTTCCTTAATTTAAGGGTACATGTAAGTCTTATATTCAAACAGTAATGAATCTTTCTAAATTTAGTTTAATCAATGAAATTTTCCCTCATTTGATTCTAAAAGAATGTAAGTTGACAGGATGAAAGTCTATTATCACTCCCCTTATCAGAAAACTTTTTAAATAGAAATCTTCAGAAGAGAATGTTTAAAAACGTTATCAGTAAAAATACAGTTAGTTATGAGTATATTACAGTTAGTTAAGTACAGGCTTAACATATCAAATTTGGACCTTTTAAAGGAGGGGGATGCAAATATAGAATATTGCACTATTAGTTTTTTGGATAAACATTTAGAGTATTTAAAACTACCTAATGTTGACCACAATAATTCAAAATTTCTACCTATTAGAGATTTTGTGGAGATTGCAGTTGCTTTTAATATAAAAAAATGTTAAGGAATTTAATTTGTAACTACAATTTTTGCAGTCATAACTTGAGTAGTATTTCTAATAATTATTGCATTTGTCAACTTGAGGAGTATAACGACTTTTTTGATCCGTCTTTAGAAAATATTGTAACTGGGGTTCTAAGTATTGTTAAGGATCTTAAATCAAAAGAACTTTATAAAAAGGGCTCCAAATTTAGGGTAAGAAATAAAGTTAATTTAAAGGAAATTATAAGTTCCATTAATAAATATTTAGATTATTTCATTGTAAATTTAGCCAGAAAATACAATTGGCTTATCGAAGGTTTCGAGATGTGGAAGGTTAATATTATACAATAAATTAAAAAGAATTACAAAGAGCATAATAATAAGGGAAGCATACATGCAAGGCTGCTTTCTAAACACAGGTTTACATAATAAAATTAAAGAGCCAAAAGATAAGTTTATGATAATAGTTGTTGATAAGGCTGCCAATAACTTCGGTTTTATATGTAAACAGTTCTTTAAGCAAATAATTACTAAGGAATACAGCTTTAATAAAACCTATCAAAAAAATAACTTACCCAAGTAAGAAATAGATAACAGAATCTATGCTTTTAACAAAAAAATTAAATTTAAGAGTACTTGCATAAAATACCCATGCTTATATCCCACCATTAAATTCCATAAAGTACCAATTAAATTCAGGTTTGTCACGTGTAGTACAAATTTCTATAACACCTCGTTCTGTAAAAAAAAATCTATTAAGGATCATTCTAAATGAAATCAAATAAACTGAAAGTAGATTTATTATTAACAATAACTGGGAAGTGTTAAAATTTTTAAAGAATGAGACTATAGAAAATATAGTACGCCCTTTTGATTTTGATAACCTATTTACCAGTATTCCCCACGCTAACTTAATTAATATCTCTTCGGAAATGTAAGATCCCTACTTGGATAGTGTATTAATTTTAAAAGCGATTGGATTGAACTCTGTAAATTTAAAATTTTTGAAAACTACCTTTTTAACGGTATGTTTTTTTTATTTAAAAAAATAAAGGGCATACCAATGGGTAATAGTTTTTCTAGCGCCTTTGATAACATTTTCTTACATACTTACGAAACTAAATTTCTTAACTTAAATAGTGTTTCCGGGTTTAGGTATATCGATGACCTCATAATTTTTAACTGTAACGGTCTGGAATTTCTAAATAAAATCTTCCCAAAGGAATTAACTTTAAATAAAACAAATGAAGATAATCATTATTCTAGTTATTTGGATATTAAATTGAAATTCAAGGTAACGGAATTAAAATTGGAATATATGACAAAAGGTTAGATTTAAACTTTGAAGTTATTGCGTTTACTAATTTCCACAACAATTTAAACTATAAAATTTATTATATGTCACGGAGCTAGTGAAATTTTACGGCAAAATAAATATATAGAGAATAAGTTAGAAAATATGAACTGGAAAAGAAGGTGATTGGAATAGATAACAAGAAAGATAGGGAGAAAATGATAGGATGCAAAAAGAAGGAAAGTGAAGATTGGGAAGAAATTTATGGCAGCAATAAAAGACCACACGGAAGAACCCCAAGCGCAAGTCACAAAAAAAGAATCAAGGAGCGTGGAGAGTAGAAGTCTGGGAAAACATATAAAAGTGGGGGAACGATGATGGGACATGCCCCATGAGTAGGAATGGTCAAGAAGAAACCTAGCATTAAAACCACAAGCGATTAAAAAATGTGGTTGTTGTCAGAGATGAAGTGAAAGAAACCAATAGGATTCTAAGTGGGTGGAATATAAAAAATTAAGAAAAAGGATAAATAGTGAATAAAAGATGATACACATATAGATAGATAGAGAGAGATACAGATTGACCCATCAAAAGATTTTGTTGGACTACTGACCAGATGACAAGGATGATGATTTGAGGGACTAAAGAAATGATGTTGCAGTAGATAAGTATCGAAATACGAATGAACTGACCTGATAAGAAACGAATCATACTAACTGTCCGAGTGAGAGTCTGCTCGAATTAATGCAGATCAAATTGACTGTTAATACGCCGGCGATGCGTTTGGTAACCAGTAACTGAAATCCCACGAAAGCGAGGAGAATTGGGGACCAGAAACAAAATATAGCAATCTGAATGATGATATGGAGAGAAGTTTGAATAGTTAGAGGACAGGCGATAGCGGAAGTGTGTATGCAGTGAACAGTACGCCATATGTACCGAGCCAGTGTAGAGTAAAATCGACAAACGTGAATGACATACTCGAACCCATCGGAGACTAGTGAGATGATACCACGGAACCATCTTCTGAATCCGCGGAATTCCAAGAAAAGCAAGATCGAATAAAGCCGACAAAGATGGATGCTAAGTTTACATCAGTCTCCAGCGCATACTCCAAATGAAGGTATTGCCAATCGTTTCCCAACTCGCCTTGGCCTATGCTCTCTTTGTAAATTATTGAGTCCCGAAATAGCATTTTGATTCAGATAGAGCTTAAGGTACGATTAACCCTCCGTCGGGCGCAATGCAAATCCTAACACGATCTGGCGCAATTCATCTGACAGATTAATGTATGCAATTAATGCAATTTTTGAGTGTAGGTAAAGAAAAACGCACCGAACTGAACTTATATTTGCGTATATTTATGCTTTCAGATAATATTTTAATTACAAATTTCATATTACAAATTTCAATATTTTAATTGTAATTTCATTTACAAATTTGAACAAATCATCAAATTGTTCGAAAAATTTTTTTCTCAAAAACATAACTCAAAATTCACTTTAACAAGTCCACATAATCATAAAAATAAAAAAATAAAAAAAATGAAAAGTTATTCATAAGCCAGGTTGAGGCACTGTAAAAGCTGAATCATAACATTTTTCACATATCATCTTGGCAAGCTCCAAACAAAATTCTTCATTACATTTCAGACATTTATATTTTGAATAGCGAACTTTTTTCATTTGACGACATTTGGAACACCTCTTCATCTGTCCGTGGTGGCATGCAGATGCATGCACCTCCTGATGTTGCGAGGTAGGCTGGAACTCACGTAGTTCATCTTGTAGTTGAATAGGCATTTCCCTTGTTTGAATGTTCCTCCTTTGGAGTTATTCCAAACAGAACTCGTTGCATTGAGCTTTCAAAAAGCCTCGCTTTCTGCTGGAGTTTGAATCAGGATTGTTATTGAAGACATATATCACTTTTGCATTAATACCTGCTACATTTAGTAGTGCAAAGAAAACCACCATTGGCCATCTTCGTACATTTCTTGCTACATTATAGGTAGCGCACAATTTGTCAATTACATCGACTCCAGATTTGGTGGCGTTATAATCCAAAATCCTTTGTGGTTTTCGTGTGACTGCATCAACTTGGTCGTCACCGTGCATGTTTGAAATTACAAGCACATTTTCTCCTGTTTTTTCTTGCACCGGCAGTGACGTCATACTTTGTTTTTCGTATTTTTCTCGTAAACTATGGATCGTACAGGAACGCTTCTTTGGGCAGTTTTTATGTACTCCCAACGAGGAATCTAGCTGTGCAGAGTTTATGCGGTCGTTTTGGGACACCCTGTATATTGGTATGAAATAATTCAAAATTTAAAGTATTTACCATTTTAAAAAACATTAAATATTTTAAATTCTTAATTTTATGTTTAACCGTCAAATTGCCTGCGTTCAGTCTTTTTAGTAAGAAAAAAAATTCCCGTCTTTCTAGTGTTAAAGGAAAAGTCTCATTCAAAGCGCAATCTCAGTTTTTGAGAAATCTACCACTTTTATTTGGTGGCAACTGAAAATCGCGGTTACTTACTAAGTACAGCACACAAGATCTTAACGTCCGTTTGCTTTTCCTCAGTCTGTAAAATCTTACTTATAGCATTGCTACTGTAGTTTCTCCAGTGTAATAAAACACTTTTATTTAAGTAAGAGTTTTTCCATATTTTTTATTTATATAATTCTGAATCCATACTGTAGGTGTACTATTTTCCTTGAGGATCTGTTCTGTGCTTACTTTTACACACTTTTGACGGAGGGATGAATGTTTCTTAATGTTCTCCCTTTCTTACATGTTTCCTTTATGTTAAATTCACGTAACAATCAGAATTGAATTATGAAAATGCATTTTAGTATTTTTCCTTATGCCATTAAAAAGCATATTCAACGAAAATAGTCAGGGTGGGAATGCTGCTGAAAAGCAATAATAGCGACATTTCTAAAAACATTTTTCAAAGGAGTCAAATCTGTTTATCCTCTAATAATTATAAATGCAGATGCTAGTACGGCAATTATAATGGAAATGTCTTATTAGACGTCCTTTTTTCAGCTTCGAAACTTTTCTCTGTCTTTCAGTTTTTAAGTACAACAATATTTGGCCTGCTAGTGGACACCTCAGGAGCATTTCTTTTGACGGAAGAAAAGGCATTTCCCTCTGCACTAAGTGCCATGTCCGGAGCACAGTTTGGAGTGTCTGGGCCATGCCAGAGAAGATCTTATGACAAATCCTCTTCTTGTACTTGATATCGCCAGTATCAACAACCTCATGGATCTCATCTGAATTCATGTTCGGATGCCAGAGGATTAGCAACAACAACTACAACAACACATTTGCGACACTTCCAAACTACGATAAAACCTGTGAACGAGAGATAAATCTGTTGATACTGATTTGAAATACATGTTCCTCCATACTACAATAATTAGAATGGAAATACTGTATCAGATCTCCTATTTTCGGCTTCGATGCTATTTTAGCCTGCCATTAAAGAAATACAGGGTGCTCGAAAAGCTATTAATATCGTGACAAAATTGCTGCATTTTATGGTGTTCTTAAAATAGCAGCTCCGAGACACCGAAATGACTAATTTTAAGTGAACAGATATATAGCATTTCGTGATTATATAACAGGGATGGCCAGGATAAACAGTGTTAAGAACATTTTTTGGAATGTCTACTTAGGAGAGCGAAAAGGGTTATGTTTGATAATAAAAAATTTTATTATTTAGAATATTTCATAATAGTTCTGTTGGGGTGTTTTTATTATTTATATCAGTGATGCGCAAAACTGTGGTTTGAGAAAAAAAAAATGGAGGGGGTCGAGGATAGTGTGAAGTAAATTTATATTATATCGAATAATTTGATAAGAAAATGTGTTTTTAATTTTCTATAGTTACATATTTTTAATATTTTTCAAAAAAATATTTTTCATATGTTAAAAAATAAATGGTATTGATAAATAAGGAATCAAACAGTCTTACGATAAAAACTCCAAAAGCAACAATTTTTTTGTTTCGGTTTTTGATTTAAATAGAAAAAGCCTCGACTGAATGTTTTCTTGGATGCATATACCTTTCTGCCCCAATAATCTAATTCAATTCTTAACTTTTACATACATTGTTCAGTGCTGCGCAAACTGTGAGCCGAGACCCTCGGGAGGGTCGAGCGAAAAATTGGAGGGATAGCGGATAGCTAATTTATTTCATATTGAATTATTCAATTAAAGAATATGCTTTCAATTTTCTAGAATTATATTTTTTAATATTTTTGTTTATATTTTTCATATGTTAGAAAGTTTGATATGATACTGTTAAAATAAGGTGTCAAACAGTTTTTCGAGGCTATATTTACCCTGCTGGTTTTCTAAAGTAAACATCTACAAAAAGCAAACAACGATCAAGACTTAATCTGGAGCTATGATATGAGAGTAAATCTCTCAAATAGTTTGCAAAATATCATATGAGGTCCAGGCTTACCCTTCTCATTATTTTTTTTTATTTTTCAAAATATGTTGTTTTCAATCCCCTTGGTGTAGGAAACCCTACACCAAATCCAAAGGTCCATGGCGAAGGGCAGTCAGCAGCTTCCCTAAGGCGTTAATGAAGGCTGAAGGCTGACTCGACCTCGAAGAACATCGGTCCCGTCATTTTGAACCGAGTCAAGCGACGAGAGCGGAACACTTGACCCCGCACCTACAGAGGTATTTTGGGAACTTGGAGGACATTGCAGCTACGTCAGATTTTTCCGTGCACCAGCCGCTCTTAGTGTACACATCGGTGGTTTTGTCAGCGACGGGAATCGAACTTTCCGATCGACGTTCCGATCACTTTGCCAACCGGGCAACCGCTCCCGATTTATATTTCTATTGGGATGGTTTAAACTGTGGTTCGCGAATAAAAATGGAAAGGGTCGGGGATAGTTTGAAGTAAATTTATATCATATCGAATACTTTCTTGAATGCATAACCCTTTCAGGCCCAATATTCTAATTCGATTCTTAACTTTTACATACATTTAATGACGATAGTTCAGTGGTGCGCAAACGTGGGTCGCGACCCACGGGTGGGGGGGGGGCATCGAGCGAAAGATTGGAGGGGTCGCGGATAGTTAATTTATATCATATTGAATTATTTAACTATAAATCTATATATTTAAGTTGCTAAGCTGATTCTTTGGGCAGTCTGTGAGAGAATACTACTGCATCGATTTACTTCATTTTGGTCTTAAACGAAAGATTGTAATCTGTAGATTTGTCAAATTTGGTTTTTGGAACCGCAATTTCTATTAATGAGCGATAATTTGCAATTAAAAAAATTTATTTTTACGCATGCTCAGTGACATGTTTAAATCTGGCTTTAGAATCTCACTGTTTCTGCGCATGCTCAGTGACATGTTTTAATGCCGAGGAGTCTCTCTAGATCTCTCTCCTCCATTTATATTTTCATGATAATTATGTTTGTGAAATATAAGATTAAACCTGATGGAAACTGTTTGTTTCGCGCTGTTTAATGAGCGATAATTTACAATTAAAGAAATTCATTTCTGCGCATGCTCTGTGACATTTCTAAATCTGGATTTAGATACTCACTAAGCACGAGGCCACTTAAACGCATTAATTTGCTTCTGCGCATTATTATGATTTTCAACATTTGGCAATGATGTGTTGAGTATAATTTGTGTATTAGTACATTTATTTATTGTCTAGCCTTCATGTTTTGACGGGTACTAAATAGTATGCTTTTAACTTTTAGAATTAAATTTTTAAATATTTTTATTTATATATTTATATGTTAAAAAGTTTGATATGATATTGTTAAAATAAGATGTCAAACAGTTTTTCAAGGCTATATTTACTCTACTGGTTTTCTAAAGTGAATAGCTGCAAAAATCAAACAGCGATCAAGATTTAACCCGGAAACATGACATGAGAGTAAATATCTAAAATATTTCTCAAAATATCATCTGAAGTCCACTCTCATTATTTTTTTCTGTTTTAGTTTTATATGCGTAAATTAAATCACTCTCTTTTTAAATTTTTATTTTTATTAATTCTTACCACAATGAAATATAAACACATATTAATATTTAAATATGAAGTTTTAATCGCATAAGATTTGGCAAAAACAAGTGCAAAAAGTTTTTAAATTTTTTATAATGAAGAGTAAATATAAACCCAAAATCTACAGTCCGTTGATTTTTAAAATAGATCGTCAATGTTTTCTTATTTCTTTATTCTATTATTTTTAAACATTTTCCTGATATTTAAAAAAAAAAAATTTGCTACTACCAGAAAATTTTCACTAGGGTCGAGTGATTTTTTATTTAAAAAAGTGGGACTCGTTCGAAAAAGTTTGTGCACCACTGCTACAGTTCAACGCTGTGCACTTCAGCACATCCACGTATCGATCTGATAATCCAACAACGGAGAAATTTCTGTATACAATTTTTCAACACCGCAGAAGATGCGACATGTCCAGCTGATGGTTGTAATGTTTTCTCCTTGGAGTTCGCGCATTCGGTACATGTAGTAAATAATCGTTATACCTAACCATTTTTTTAATAAAAAGAAAAACGTTGTTTCGATTTCTAATTTTTTTCGGTTATTTTCGTGATTTTTTTTGTTTTGAAAAAATGCTACGACTAAAAAGTTTTCACTTGTGTGGAGTGATTTGTTTGTTGGGTCTCGGTTGGAAATAGGTTGTGCACCATTGATGTATATCATACTTCAACGCTTAGAAATATTAACATTTGCAAGTTTTTTAATGCTTTCACTTAATTGTTTCGGCAGATGATTCAAATCTGGCATATTTTGAATAGTTGCAATTCGTAGCCGTTCAGTTAAATGTGTCAACTAGGAGCGCTGTTTATTTTTTTATCGACCAAAATGCAGAAACTGGTTAAGACAAGATTGACCCCGGCCCGACCTTTTCGGTCTTACGGTCAAATCTGCTGTCCAATCGTGAGACAGCTGTCCCGCAAGCCCACATCAAGACCCGCAGGACAGCCGTCTAGACTTTTTAATATCAAACTCAAATTAGGCTTTCAATTTATTAATTCCTATCAATTCCTTCGTTGCACTTGTGACTTTTTCCTTTTTTTCTACCTTTTTTTTCTTCTTTTATTGTTATTACTGTTACAGTGAGTTTCAAGTTTACAATTTACAGATGTATTTAAAACATGCTGTTACAATTTCTTTTAACTTGCTATTTTTTTGCATTAATTGCTAAAATTACAGCTGTCACACAATGCTGATTACCACACTTTACTACAGTACATACAATTTTACACCATTACATTACAATTTTACTTACATATTTACAATATTACATACATTTTACAATATCAATACATTTTTTTTACAATGTCATTGATCAATATTTTTTTTACAAAAACTATTCAAAGATAAAAATTTTAAGGTAACATTAAAAAATGCTAAATATTTTCTTGTTTGTACTATTACTTGAAGTTTAACCACATAGATGTTTACAATAGAGTTTGTTTAAACAACATTAAATTACTATAGCTTTTAAAATAAAGCAATGCATACAATGTAACAATTTTAAATAGGGTAATGCAAATGATGTAACAATGTAGAATACATAACAAACTATATGAGCCAAAACCATGACCGAGGAAAGTCAAGAAATTGGAAAATAGAACTGCATTAGAGCCACAACAATGTTTTTGATAGCTCTTTTACCCTAATAATCTGTATATTGTTTTTCTTTATTCCAATTTTTAAAGTTGTTCGGTAACATTTTACCAATATCATAAAATTGTATGCAATCATTTATACAGTATTCAATTGTTTGGTCAGCTCCACAGGAACAAGCACCACTTTTCCCGTTGAACCTCTGTTGATAACAAGCGAATGACCCATTTCCAGTTATTGCTTGGTTTAGGTAGAAATCTGCATACAATCTGTCTTTGTCAACTTTCGAAAAAAAATTCTCTTGCCGTTTTACCCACCACTGTTTCATTCCATTTAACCTGCGACTTCATTATTTATGTTTTCCAGGTTAGTAGCGTTTTTAGCGACTTAGTCGACTTCTTCATTTTTAATGATACCAGCATGAGCTTTTATCCAGTGAAAAGTGATTTTTAATCAATTATTTTTAATTTGTTGTTTTATATTGTCGACTGTGTTACTTTTATAACAGAGTGATGCTAATGCTTGTAAAGAGCTCCGAGAATCAGTATAGAGATCTATTCCTTTATCTTTACAATAAATGGCGTCCTCAATAGCCGTTGTGATAGCGAATATTCCCGCGCTGTAGGAGCTTGCGTTGTTTGATAGCCGTTGCATTATCTCTTTATCTTTATTTTCCTTTACATAATAGAAACTGGTTAAAATTAACTATCTAAAATATTTAACATGAGGAATAAATATCAAACGTTACAAAAAAATAAACTGCATCGTGTACTCTAATTACAGAATAATTGAATTTCACACAAGAAATTACAGAAACAATGGTCTGTTTTTAACAGATTAATGAATTGGACTATATCTACATGAATAAATAACTGCATATCTGAAAGTGATTTCGTCAGCCCAAACTAACTTACCAGGGATGAATTCCATTCCTATATAACGCAAATCCTATTTTCACAGAATTCCAAATCACGGAACTTTAAAGGGCTCGCGGCATATTGAAAGTGGCCTAAAATCGAATTACCAATAGAATAAATTCAGTTAAACTACACACTGAAGAAATGTAACTTATCAGCTTAAAAAGGATCCAATGTGAAAAATACATTATTGCGAAGAGCAAAAAAATGTATATTTAGCCCGGCACGAGTATGGATGTCGATTTCTCTAAAAAAGTAAAGTAACGACAGAAATATTTTCTGTTGCTTTGTTCTATTATGATAAAATGGGATATTCGATTAGTCACAGACTTTTTATATGTTTTTATACATGTAGCCATACTTCTATAAAAGGTAAATCTATGCAAAAAAAATAACGTGAAATTGAAATTAAAATGAACAAACATAATGAACATTCCAAATTATTTTATAATATCTTTATTATACCTATCATCTTTCTAAAACATTATGTTCATCATTTGCATAACTATCCTTTCCAGAGCAAGTCTTTTCCGTCATTCTAGCGCAGTGATTCTCTGTACACTATTTATCTTGCCCCCCCCCGATATATAATATGACGTGTACGATGCATCTTATTATGCAAATTTATGTTTCATGATTCCAAAATTAATAGTTTAAAAGAAAGTTATTACTTAAGTTATCCAAGAAGTTAGACATATAATTTCAATTTCTTTTAATTTATCTCATCTATAAAAGTAAACTTCCTTAAATAATTAAACCCTAAGATTTCATTTTTTTTCCTATTTCACTCAATTTCTTTTGAATCGTAATAGTTTCCGCAGCTTTAAATTGAATAATATATTACATAGTTTTGGAGTCCCTCTATGAAGTCAAAGACGGTGGGAGAGGGTACGATCTCTCCCAGATGTCGCCCCTAAGGATGCTCGTCGAAATTGAGGTGGCACTTGGCTAACTGAGACTCCGACCCATGTGGTGCCATAATCCTCCTCAGATCCGAGACAAATATAAAAGCTAGATATTTTGTAAAAGGTAGTACTTAAATAGTTCTTTAGGTCATTATGAAGTATAAATGGGGCATTTAATTTTTTTCTTTAAAATTATAGGGGCATGTATCACATGTGATACATCTGGAACGAGACGCTACATACATAATTTTAAAAATATTGGGTAAGACTATTTCAATTAGTTAATTCTGAGTTTTTATCACACAATATATAAAATACATGAATGCTGTATGAAAAATAAGCATAATCAGTATATTGTTTTAACTTTATATTATTTTTTATATTTCATGAAAGGATTCAAAACAACTTCTTGCTGCTGTGAAACGCAAAAACACATTGCATTCTGTACACTGTATAGTGGTTAAGGCCGAGCTCTTATCATTTCTGCATCTGCTTCGAAGGATCCTATCCCCAATAATTTCTGGCATATGTCTAGCCTCTTTGCTACGTGCTGCTTCATGCGGAATGTGTAAAAATGTGTAAAAATGTAAAGCAAACACTTTAACTGAAGATTTTAAGTCAAGAAATAATGTTTTTATCAATTTCGAAACCTAACTCAAAAAACAGACTTAAAAAACACACATAAAACACAGTCACAAAAAATGACTTCATGGGGACCCATTGTGTCACATGTGATACCAAAAAGTTTAACAAGTTAATATGCATTAAATATTTACGTGACAATTTCTTTTATTGATATAAATAAGTTACTCATACATATAGAAATAAAATGTATATTTTAAAATTAGTTTAATATTTGTATATTTTAAGTATAAAAAAACTTGTTTCGACGACGTGCAGACATCATACTTTGATTCAAAGACGCTACTATAAACGCAATCGTGGACAAGTACTGCCATCAATTGACGAGAAGAGAAAATTAAGGGAGATATTTCACTTTATATGACATATGATACAATCAGTTTCAGAATTTTTGCTGCCGTCCAGTCTTGTTAAAAAAAATATGAAACTTTTGTATCACATGTGATACAAAAGTACCAAGGAGGTTATAATTCGCCCTTAAGCCAACTAGCCTACAGGGACCTGGTCTGGAATATGTCTGGAAACGAAACTAGTTCTGAAAACCGAGAATTTTCTTCAATAATCACGTTCTTTGCATCTGCCGTAATATTTTATCCATCTTATGATGTTGTTGGCGGTAATCTTAATTAGCATTCGATCACCGAAATAAAGCTATTTTTGTAATTCATAGAAAATGAATGCAAGGAATACATATAAGGAATACCTAGTAAATGATTAATGAACTTATATATAATTTCAGTAACAATTCTTTCAATGCATGTTATTGCAATCTAGACTATCTGTAACTTTGGCTGTCGAGGCTAGGGATACATGTATTTTACACACACAGGAGTAACACATGTATCTTACAGACATAATTGTGTGAGCAACACATGTATCTTATACACAGACATGAACAATGCATGAACCTTCCACGCACGAGTACCACACGTATCTTACACACACACACGCGCCCGCACACGTGAACACATGTATCTTACACACAGACACACGAGTGAAATGAGTAACACATGTTCATACACAGAGACCCGCGCGCAACACATGTATCATACACACACACGACCATCACGTGCATCTTGTCCATATCAGCTAATGCATCTTACACACACATACAAAATCAATACATATATCTTACATACACATGAGCACACATGTGTGTTTTACATATATGAAGCTACGAAGTCTATCGCTTCCTAGACACCTGTATTGGCAGTTTTAAATAAAAACTGGGCTCTTATTTTCTCTACATAGCTTGAAAATGGTCAATGTCCTGACAATGTTTGCACGCGGACTTGATTTGGGCTCAGCCATATTCCTTGACTTTTGTATGAAAAACCCTTTAATAAAAGACAAAGACAAACTGGGATTCAGTTGCAACATTGCAAACATGATATGTGTGACAGATTAGTAAAAAACAGATCCGGTGGCTCAATCCCTTCTCAAGACGTTGAACAATGGTCTAGACTCTAGAGAACCAATAACTATTCTAATACCACATCCTCTACAAAGCCAGCTCATTCGACGAGATACTAACAGCTCATACAGTTAGTTCCAAAACATATGTTTACCTTGTTGGCGCTAAGAACTGACAAAGTAAAAATAACTTTATATTTTAAAGCTGTGAGAGCTATAATTGGATTTGCTCCCCTCAATATTAACCTATGTAGAAAATGTGTCTACTATTTACAGATACGTAAATGCTGATCATCCAATGAAAAGGATATTTTCAGATAGCCTGTACTTTTCTGCACCTTGCAACAGGATGCGTTTTATAAATGTCGCCCACCAAAATAATGAATAACGTTTAAAACAGACTACACCAGATTTTTTTCCCCAAAATCATTTAAATTTTAAAATATTTGCATTTTTTTTCAATAAAACAAAAAAAATGTCCCAAGTTATAAAATTTCATTTACAAATTTCATTTACGACATTGCAAACAAAGTCAGGTGCTAAGAAAAGACTATCTGCAATTGATACAATTCAAACTTGTAATTGCAGAAAGTTTAATCCTTAAAGAAACCTCAAAATTATTAGAAGAAGTCAGTTCAACGAAAAATATGTCCAAAAAGTGATTCTCATACCAGGCAATCATATGAGTTACGACAAAATGGGGCATTTCCCAGTGCAGTCCAAATTGCAAAATCAGAAGAAATGCCCCAATTCAGGCTGTAAAGGAAAATCCAGAGTTAGATGCATTAACTGTAATTTATTTTTGAGCTTGCAAAACAGAAACCGTTTCTTAGAATTCCATGAGAAGTAACTGATTTTTGTCTGTATATAAACTACCACTAAATTAACATAATTGAAAATTTTGAATTGAAATTTTGTGTTTATATTTGTTTCACTTAATGCTATTTATGCTAGATAAAGTTAAAAATTGTGAATAAAGTGCATTATTTTAGGCTCTGGTCTCTAGAGGTTAACATTGAGGTGAACGAATCCAATAGGGTTAGTACACAGCAGTCTTAGTAAAGCGAAAGTAAGCAAAATAAAATAAAACAAAGTAAAGCAAAATAAAATAAATAAATAAACTCATAGCTTTACCAGAAACATTTTCGATGAAGAATTGTTCGAATTCAATCAGAACTCAAAAAATGGTTTTGATTCTCCCTTTTCCATCCGATCAAATTATGTACACTACAAGTTGCCGCGAGGGATATGTTCATATGGACCCAATTTTACGAACCATGTTAGATTCTCCCCCACTTAAACGCTTTATTAAATACCAATAAATATTGGCAACAGGAAACAATTGTGTTACCTCATAGGCCTTTTTGGGATAACTTGGTAGAAATTCTATTTTTCAAAAGCTTTCGTTTTGCCGGAAATAAACTAGTAATTTGTTCCAAATATATTCCATACGGCTGATCCAATTGACCTGATCCGATCGTCCAGTAGCACTAGATTCTTCCGTACGTTAAGAAAAACTAATCTAAGGCAATAAACAACATTCTTCGAGGTCCCCCTTGAACCAAGTGTGGACAAAAATATATATATATTATGACTCGAATCTAATGATATCTTTCAGTTATTTCTCGAGATATTATTTAATTTGTGGTAGTAAACAGAATCGAGAGTGTTCAGATATAGACACATTGAAGCCAAACTAGCTGGAAAAGTTTTTCTTTCTTCTTTTAATTCAAGAAAATAACTACTAGCGATAACTCTACACTTTTAAAAGAACACTAATGCTTGGTATACATATCTGAACGTGTTTAGCTACATAACCTTAAGAAAAACGCCAGATATTTCGTAGAGAAGGTATTAAATTTACTAACACAACATACATGAAAACTTTAAGGCTTATGTCCAAAGTTATGTAATACACACACATGTATGTGAATCTGTGTATGTGTGACTGTATTTTTATGCGTGTCTGCCTATAAGTGTATGTTTATGTTTGTGTGTGTGTGTGTGTATGTATGTGTATAAGGAAGAGTTTGTATGTGTGTGCGTGTACATTCGTATAGTTCTGTGTATGTATGTATATTTCTCTCTGTGGGTGTGTGTCTGTATGTATGTGAGGGTATGTATCTGTGTGAGTATGTATGCGTATGCTCCTGTTTGTGTATACGTATGTTTCTGTACGTGTGTATCTGTGTATGTGTGAAGCAGTGGCGTAGCTACATATTCAGCGTCCTGGAGCAAGTAAAATCGGTGCGCCCACTTGTTTCTTGGAACAGTTCTGGCGAAATTTGTTTTCTATCTACTCTTATTTCTATTTAAAACTTTACTTAATAACAATTTATTTGAAATTCAAGACATTTCAACAATAAGAAATTCAATTTAATAAATATGAATATAATAATAAAGCAAATTATAATTCTTTCAGTACGGAGTATCCACTAATATTTACTATTTATTTTATATAATGTATTGACAAAATGTACTTGAGCATGTTTAGTTTGCACATAAAAAATCCTTCAAAATTGTTGTTTTCTCGCTTTCTCGTTTGCAAGTCGGTTAATCATTTTCTCCAAATCAAGTTGACAAGCTATTGTTCTTTCAAATGATATGATGGTCAAAGAGCTAAAACGATGTTGTGACATGTTGCTTCTTAAATATGTTTTGATTAATTTCAGTTTTGAAAAACTTCGTTCTGATGTCGCTGTCGTCACCGGTAAAGTTATAAAAATCCTGCATGATGTAATAATGTCAGAGAAGCTACTTGAGGCTGCGGTGTGAGTTAAAAGTAGTTCAGCAACTTCGCGTATAGAAGTAATTTGTTTTGATTGAATATAAAAGCACATTTTAAATCGAAGCAGTTGAGGTCCCAAACTAGGTGAAATATCGGAAAGATATGCCAATTGTAACGATTCTGATCCTTCCAGGATACTTTTATCTGGTGACGGGACGAGATATGCAGGTGATAGATATTTAAAAAGTGTACATAATTGTCGAACGGATTTAAATCTAATAGTTAATTGATTAATTTTTAAATCCATTTCTTTATAAAACACCTCGACTTTGAACACATTTTTCACTGTTTTCAATGCGTTCATCTACTTGTTATTCATCAAAAAAAAAATTTTTCACACGACGTAATCTTTTTGGGGGAAAACAAGGTTCAATATTCCATAGAGCTGATAACTCACGGGCATAGTTTTTAACAAACTCCCAATTATTCCTTAAGTTCTGGAATTGGGTGAGGAGTGATGAAAGCATCTCAACGGATTTCTCTAAATTTTCAGGACCTTCCAGCATTTTCGAGACTGTATTAATAGGTTCGAATATTTTACTTTGTACAATTATCAAAGTAATTGTTAAAAATTGTTCGAAATAATGTATCAAATTTTTAGCTTCACGTTGCTCGTCATAATTAATTTTTTCCATTCAATGATAAATACACTCTTATAAAAAAAAAAAAAAACGACGCACCAAGAAGAGGTAATGCAAACTGGACACAAATTGATATGCATACAGGTTTCAAGGGAAAATGCAAAATTTTAAAGTTTGCGGCCAATGAACGAACATGCGACGCTGCAGCGCATCTTAACTGGGCAACTGGCAGGATATTAAAGAGGAGAAATTTCGATTCCAGGTCATAAATTATTTGCGAATTTCATTCCGTGTACTCAGACAGTAACTATGCCTCGCATATAGGTGCGCGAACAATATGCGCAGATGTCAGCATTTGAGAGAGGAGTGTAGTTGGGTCTAAAGAAGCCGGTTGGTCTAATCGGCGAATCGTTGGATAGGAGCGATGCCACTATTAGACGATGTGGGAAGGAATGGGTGAACCATGGCCAAACACAGTGTCAAGAAGGAAGTGGTCGGCCTAGAGAAACGACAGAACGCGAGGACCGGGCAATCGGCAGAGCGGCACTCACAGCCCCATATTCATCATTATCATCGATCGTACTTGCATTTTGTACTTCAGTGATCGCAAGGACCATTCATAGGCGATTCAGAGAAAGGGTGCTGAACTCACAGCGCCTCTTGCGCCGACTACCATTGACCTCTGTACACCGACAAGCCCGTTTGCAGTGGTGTCGGGCACATTCGACCTGGAATGTCAATGCCTGGAGTAGAATTGTCTTCAATGATGAGTCCCGCTTCGAATTGAGCCCCGATGACCAGCGAATACGTGTCTGGAGATGCCCCGGACAGCGGTGGTATACCAGCCTGACTGTCTTTCGCCATACGGGCCGACAACCAGTAGAGACGGTCTGGGGTGCCATTGAATTTCATAGCAGGACCCTTTGGTTGTCATCCACGGCACCCTTACAGCACAGCGGTACGTCGACGATATATCACGCCATCCTGGGTTTACATTTCAGCAAGATAATGCCATCCTGCACACGGCGAGAGTTTCTACTGCTTGTCTTCGTGCTTGCCCAACGATACCTTGGCCAGCTAGGTCGCCGGATCTTTCCCCCATTGAGCACTTTTGGTGCATTATGGGCAGAGCCCTCCAACCAGCTCGGAATTTTGACGATCTAACGCGCCAATTGGACAGAAATTGGCCCGATATCCCGCAGGAGGCCCTCCGCCACCTCTATCAATCAATGCCAAGCCGAATAACTGCTTTCATAAGGGCCAGAGGTGGACCAACGCGTTATTGACATTTTCACTTTGTGAAGCTCTTTTTCTTGAATAAATCATCCAAATTTTCTCAAATTGTAATCATTTGTTTTTCTGTGCATCTACATCACATCTACCGATTTTCGTCTCATTCGGATAACTTCTTGGTGCATCTTTTTTTGTTGTTGTTCTTTGTTTTTTGTATAACAGTGTATGTCAATATTTTAATTACATCAAAATAACGAGAATGTGAGGCATCAAGGGCCTGAACACGGGAAGACAATTGTGTTGGACAAGCTCTTTTTAATGTTTTTGCTAAGTGGGTTTGATTCGTTTCCCTACGCATAACAGAACTGAAAAAACGTAATTTTTTTCTAGCTGTTCATAAAATTGTCTGACTTCATGTATACTGGTGACACTGCCAGTTCACTGTTAATTACCCGCATCTAACCAAGAGCACTTAATAAAAATTGTATTTTAATTTAATGAATCGCTAGTCTGGCTGTTAATTTTATTTCAAGTAGCCTGCTACTTGGGGTATCGAATACAACTCTAAAGTCACAGGTAAAATACGCTACACCCCTTAAAGATTTTTTAAAAAATATTTCTTAGGGAGCATTTACGGCCTAAGAACAACACCACACAAAATTTTAATTTTCTAGAAAATATGTTTCAGAGGTAGGTTTTTGTTGTTGTTGTTGGAGGATTAGGTCCTTAAATTTTGTATTTAAAAAGTATTTATAATTTTAAAAAAATATTTATACACTTATAAATAATATTTACATTTAGACTTAGTCGGCCATAAAGTCTTAACTTCTCTTTAATTTCGAATGCTTTGATTAAATGTAAGGCTGTTATGAGTTTTTACAATTAACTTAATATTGAACTCTAATTTTACTACTAATAAAATTATACAATTGCTTCCATTTTTGCCCGAATGCAACTATTTTTTGTCAATCGTTTTCCAAACTAAAACTTATTTTATCGACAAAACTAGAAAAGTTAAAGGTAAAGCTGTAAATTGTCAATACAATTTAGTTTAATTTCTATTTATTATGATTACATTTTTGGAATTTGGATGCACGTTGCACCCGATTAAACACGTAATTGATTTCGGTGGTGTTAACGGGATTCAAATTGAATGAATTATGATAGTTATGCTAATAACAACACAAAAATAATTAGATCTGTTCATTTGCAATATTAGTGCATCTGATTTACACTAATATTGCAAGTATAACATTTGAAATTGAAAGTCAATCACAAATGTTCTATTTGCTCATATGTTTTTGCACGTTGTCGCTTTTTCAATCTTTTTCGGCTAACTCAAGTAAAGTTTAACTAATTATTCATAGTACTGAACACTGTTTTGTCTACAAATATTATTTATAACATTACTCTTCCGTATAAACGCAGAATGGTGAAAACGGAAGTACTTTAATCTGTCATACGCAATATTAGTTTTAATATTTGATAGTTGATTTCTTTCCTAAATAATTTGTTACATTTTGCTTACATTTATCATTCAATAGATGTAATTGAAATGGATTCAAATGGGACAACTACTCCAAAATACGGGGAGTTTTTCCAACAAAAGGTTGAATGCATGTATACTCCAGGTATTTTGACAAATGAAATAGCAGTGCGTTTTCGAACGAAATATTTCTTCTCTTCCTCACTTTTATTAACGCTAAATTAATTTTAAAAGAAATAATCTGAGAAAACCTCAAATCTTCAAGGAATTGCTCAGATGATTGCAGTAAATTTTGGGGCGATATTGCAGATATTTTGAATTCTAATTACGATTTCAATCGGATGAGTTATTTACCCAGGCAAACGTAGAATCGCCCTAACATAATGGACAGTGTGATTTTATGTTATCCCTCACTCACTCTAGTAGAACCAGATATAAAAAAGTTTATATTTTGTGCTCGTGGGATTCACCAGATACAAGTAACTTCTTTGCAGTAAAACGCAACTTATAATACATATAGTAAGTGCCTATAGTAGTGCTTTTAAACATTCTTAGCAATCATCATACATTTTTAAAGGTTTATTATTGGTATATAAAGTGTTAAATTTACAGTGAAAATTTTCTGAAATCAAATTATGGTAAGTCAAGTACATTCTACTATATTATAGTTTTATTTACTTAAAAATATTTCATTTATTTTTTGCATATTTTATAGAAAATCTGACAAATCGAAATTATTTATACAAAAGTTTTCACAAATTTTTATTTCACTCTTTCAAATTTTGCGCCCCCCATGATTCGTGCGCTTGGAGCAGTTCGCTCCAACTGCTCCAAGGGAGCTACGCCCCTGGTGTGAAGGTGTGTTTTTTTGTTGTATACGTATGCTTCTATGTGTCTTCATTTGTATATATGTGCATATACGTAAATCTATATATCTATATATTTAAGTTGCTAAGCCGACTTTTTGGGCAGTCCGAGAGAGATAACTACTTCATCAATTTCCTTCATTTTCGCCTTAAACGAAAGATTGTAATTTGTAGATTTGTCAAATTTGGCTTTTGTAACCACAATTTCTATAAATTAGCGACAATTTACAATTAAAAACTGCTTTCTGCGCATGCTCAGCGGCATGTTTAATTCTGGCTTTAGAAACTCACTTTTTCTGCGTATGCTCAGTGACACGTTTTAATGATAAACACGTTTATTCCAAGGAGTCTCTCTAGATATATCTCTGTCTGCCATTTTTATTTTTATGATTGTTATATTTGTGAAATATAAAATTAAACCTGATGGAAACTGTTTATTTCGCGGTGTTTAATTAGCGATAATTTACAATTAAAAAATTGCTTTCTGCGCATGCTGAGTGCTATTTTTAAATCTGGATTTAGATACTCAGTAAGCACGAGGCCGCTTAAACACATTAATTTGTGTGTGCGCATTCTTATGATTTTCAACATTTGGCAATGATATGTTGAGTATAATTTGTGTATTAGTGCATTTATTTACTATCTAGCCGTCATGTTTTGACAGGTTCCAACCAGTTTATATTTAAGTATATCTATGTTTGTTTGTATACACAGATTGAGTGGATTGTTAAAGATTTAAAAAAAAATTCTCTACAAATTCGTTATGAAACATTCTTCAGAAAGTCTCCCGATGAAAGCTCCAAAGAAGATTTAAAGTTTTTTTTTCCAGTAATGTAGATGAAACATTTTATTCGTTAGTAAAACGTCCATGGGATATTTCTGGCTGGGCAATTGTGTCTCTAATCTTCTCAACGGTAACAAGCACTAACTGCTACCATCGTTCTAGACTTGTTGGTCCGGGTGTAGGTTTTAAATCAGGTTTGTCAAACCTTTTAGTTTCCTTGGGCCACATTGAAAGAGGACGAATTGTTTTGGGCCACAAAAAAAATATGTCTAATATTAAAAATAGTTGATGAGTTAAAAAGTATGATATATACAGTTAACATATTTATTTCATTATAAATTGTATTTATAATTATAAAGATACCGTAAAATCTCGAGTATAATACGCACTTTTTGGAACGAAGTTCTTTTACGCGGCTTACAGTACAGTGAACTGGCAGGAATCGTCACGTAACGAAAAAGCATTATGCCCCCTTCATAAGAGCTTTCTCTCAAGGACTCTGTGACTGAATGGTTATCGCATCAGACTGCGGACCTCTGCAGCGGAGCATCGGACTGCAGAGGTCCCCGGTTCAAATATCCGCACAAACTCTACTGGCAATTTTAAAACCCTTCACTGCACACTGTATCAAATTTGATACATAAGTTATTTTTCCCCTTTATATTCAAAAGCAATATTTTTTATCCACTTGTGCACCTTGTATTAATTTTGAAACATCATAGCAAAGCTTTTGATCACTGTTAGTTACATTTTCGTAGTATAGATGGCAGCAGGAATACAACTGAGATCTCAGTAAAAGATAGCCGTTCAATTCCTACCTGACCTGGCATAGTATTTGCTATATTTTCAGTATTTTAAAGTCAGTTTACATCTTTGAAAGTTTTATAAATATATTTCAGAGGTACGTAGCTTTTATAATTATTAATAAAATACTTCTTTAATCTTTTATAAAAAATTCAAGTATGATTTCAATTTTATGTATCAAAAATGATACATGGTGTGCTTACGCCATTTTTTTAAGGAAATGGCGGGAAGAAAGTTTTTAACACAGAAAGAAATTGAGGAAATTATGAACAGATCCTAGAGTGATCATAGTGAAGATGGATCTGATTCAGAAAGTGATGGAAGCACAGGTGATCCTAATTATAAACCAAACAAAGTTTGTGATAAAATTTTTGATGGTAGTAGTCATTCTAAAGATGAGGTATCATTACTTGATAATAGCGATGTTATTAATCTGCCTAATGGTGGGAACATGCCGTAAAACTATTATAAATAATACAGGGAGAACAAAGCCTGCAATCAACTGGAAGAAAACTAATTTACTTCTAAATGATGATCAAATTTTATTCCGAGGTGACGAGAATCTCGCTCCTGAAATTATGAATTTAAACACACCTTTAAATTTTTTTTAGTTATCTGTTTACAGAAGATTTGATTGAGCATATAGTTCAAGAAACAAATTTATTCAGTGTGCAAAAAAAACCCAGAAAAGTTTGTCAATGTAACGAATTTAGAAATTAAACAATACATTGGTATTTGTATAATTATGTCTATTGTACATGTACCAAACACTAGGACATATTGGTTTACCTGCCATAGGCAATGATATAATAAAATAATGTATGTCATTAAAACGCTTTGAAAAGATAAGAGAATTTCTACATTTTAATGACAACAGTAAACAACCACCACATGATGACCCTCAGCATGATCGTTTATATCAACTTCGACCAGTTGTAAATGCATTACTTGAAAGATTTTATACCGTCCCTATGGATTCACGTGTTTCTGTTTAAAATTATTTATTGTTTGTTATTGATTTAATTCTCACGGGATTTATATTGTGTCATTAATTTATTTTTGTTGGTGATTAAATAATAAAATTAATCCGACTAAAAATTATGCTAGGTAACATCTAAATCAAAATAATTAATTTATATATTAAAATTTTTAATTTTAATAAAATAGAGACAGAGAGAGAGTTGGTTGAATAAAAGAGGGCTGCGCTTTTTTGCATGACAAAAATACACTAATATAATTAATAGAAATCTACATATTAAATTACGTTTAGAGTTGAAAAAACAACGTAAGGAACTTTGTTCCTGACGGGGGTCCCCCGACCGCACAATTTGTTTTCAAATTTTAGTCCGCAAATATGAGGGTTCGTATTATACTCGCGTACAAAAAAACGTAGTTTTAAACATTGAATAAACGACCGTACAGCTGCTATAAGGCATTGTCGCAACACGGGTGCGCGCGCATCTCCACTCCGTGATTCATCCACCCGTTTGCTAAGCAGATGTTCCTTTTAAACAAACGGAACTCACAGTTCGTATCGCACACGCATTCGTTTCATAACAAGTCCCTTGAAATAGTGATGGTTCCCGGTTGTTGCAAAAGCAAAAACTTATTATTTCTATTTTATTTATTTCCCTCAAAATGTCTTCGAGACGGTCCTATACGGCAGCAGAAAAATTATCAATTGTTAAATATGCCGATTCTCACGGAAATCGAGGAACACGTCGTCACATTTCAATAAATGAAGGGAATAGTGACGAAAGTGGCGAAAGTGGCGAAGCGATAGTGGCGAAAAAGCAAAGAAACTCTACAAATCATGCGTAGGAAGAAAAAGGTGAATCCATGCTTGCTACCTAGTTTTCCAGAACTAGAGAAAAAATCAATGGAGTGTTGTTGTGGATAAGAGACAACTAGGCATCGGGATTTCATGTATTGAAATTAGTCTGAAAGCTCTAGAAGTCAAAAAATCTTATGCCAACGCAATAGAGTTCAAAGCTTGGTATGGATGGGCAGTTGATTTCATGAAACGACATGGGCTTTCTGTTCGTAGAAGAACCACCATCGAGCAGCATCTTCCAGATGACCCCGAAGATAAACTTCTGGAGTTCCAAAATTCGTGCTAAAATTGAGAAAAGAACATTTTTAGGACCTTTCACAGATTGGAAACGTCTATCAAACGCCCCTGACCTTCGATATGCCCTACTACAGGACTTTTAGACGTGAAAGGTAAAAAAACTGTCAATTCGAACAACTGAACACGAGAAGTCTTACTTCACTGCCATGCTGGCTAGGGTGTGTCGAAAAAACCAGATATTTTTTTTCGGAACGCTTTAGTTGCCTATTGTAATAACAAGAAAAACGGCATAAAAAAATTAAAATGAGCTAACATCTTCCGTTCACGCATCTAACTTAAAGTTTATGAAAAATTCCAAAATTCACGATATTTTTGCATTTTTTTTTCTGTTAGTTAAAACTTTAAAAATAAACACGCTTTAGTTTCTTATGCTTGTTTTATGGTTTAAATAACGTAAATAAATTAAATTCTGATCAATAATGTAATTTTTTCCGTTCGCGCAACGTCTCCGAAAAAACAGAAATTTATCAATATTTCGCAACTTTCACTGTGCTACTCTTCATTCGTTTTGCTAGAACAAAACGAACCAGAACTCACTTGAAATAGGTTGAACTGGTTTGAACTATATTGAACTGCTTTGAAATAGATTGAACCGTGGTGTGGTCCCTCCCTACTCTGCCGCTCCGACCTTCAGCGAGCACTGAGTAGCAGATAAGTTCCTAAATTAGGAGAGTACTTCGGAATTGATGAACGCAAACACTGTTCTATTGAAGACTCGGAGTATGAGGAAGATGAATACAAACCAAGTAGTACATCGACTGAAAAGCCCCAATGGCAGATGAGAATTCAACTTAGCATAACAGCGCTAAACAGTGATCGGTTCGGAGTTTCTGATCGGGCAACAGCTCTCATAGCGTCAAGTGTTCTGCGAGACGTTGGGATGATAACCGACACAGATTCTTCCTATGTTGTTGATAAGTGTAAAATAAGAAGAGACAAGAGTCGTGTTAGGATGGATTTGAAAAGTCAATTCACACCTCCTGATGAAAGTGGGTGTCTTTCTTTGACGGACCAAAATATGATACTTTGTTCGTCGAAAAATTGAATGTCAAGCAATTGCGCAGGAATGTGAAAGAACACTATGCTCTTATCCAGGAACCTCGTCAATTTGTATTGGACATGTATCTCCTTCCTCGAGTTCATCAAATGTTTTAACTCAAAGCATTATTTCTCGTTTTTCTGAACTATCAATATCTGCTATCATTCAATCTTCCTTTTCCCTACATTTTCCAACATATTGACGGTGAAACTGCAGGACCTAATTCTTTTAAAAGGGCCAATCAGGCAGTAACTCACTTGCTGTGAATAACTCCCTGTGGTTGATTATGAACCCACTGACTGTTCGATTACTGATCTAGACAGGAATTTGGTGAGCAAAGACCAACAGTATTTGTTGACATTTCAACTGCAATCACCTTGGGACATTGTCCAGAAGACTTGGCAAATATAGAACCTGGTCCTTTGTCTCATTCCAGATGGCTAACTGCGGCCAATCAAATCCTTAGGTTGTATATATGTTCATCAGATCCATCCGCAAACTTAAAAGAAATAGTTGGCTTCATCTTCAAATCATATATGCCTATGAGGTTTGCAATAAAAAGGAGCAAATATTTTACTGATGTACCAAAACATGTCTTTCAACAATCCAAACATCACGGTATTTATCTGACGAATTACTTCAAGTTGTCTATCCAGCAATTCAACGAAATGCATTCTTTGCGCACCCAGAGAATGCTTTGTTGGCAATGCTTGAAAGAGAACATATTCGGAAGCTTGGCTATAGAAGGATCTTAAAAGCAAGACAAACCGTCCCAAAGAAGAAGACTGTTAGAAATTCCGTACCACCGAAGCTAAACTTTCAAGCTTCCGATTACATTGAAATTATAATTGGAATTCTAGTGTGTTGTATCCTCCCCCAATGATTCTGAACCTAAGTGAATACGATATTAAATCATTCATGAATTCTGACACAACGCCCATCAGAATAATACTAAAGTTTCCCTGTTACACCCAGGCTGTGGAGAGGTGCGTCAAAATTGTAACAGAGGCTTCGAATAAAGTATGGGGACATGAAGCTGGAGATGGCTGTATCCGAGCAACGCTGAAGTCTAAATCGGTTATGCTTCATTTCTGCAAAAAATCAGACTTTAAATGTGTATAGATATAAAAAAATTGTGCGGTCGAGGAACCCCCGCAGGAACAAAGTTCCTTACGTTATTTTTTCAACTCTAAACGTGATTTAATATGTAGATTTCTATTGATTATATTAGTGTATTTTTGTCACGCCAAAAAGCGCAGACCTCTTTTATTCAACTAACTCTCACTCTCTCTCTCTATTTCATTAAAATTAAAAATTTTAATATATAAATAAATTACTTTTATTAAAATTATAAATTCTAATATATAACTTAATTATTTTGATTTAGATGTTACTTAGAAGAATTTTTAATCTGATAAATTTTGTTTTAATCACCAACAAAAATAAATTAATGACACAATATAAATCCCGTGTGAATTAAAACAATAACAAACAAAAAATAAGTTTAAAAAATATTTACACGTGTTTATAATTTATTTTGGGGGAAATTAGTGTTTTTTGAAAGTTTGGGATTGTGAGTTATAGTTTAATTACGTACTAAGTATTTGCATGCATAATGTTAGGAGAAGTAATATTATAGTGATAAAATTCTTGTATATTTTGTAATGATATGTAAACGAATGATCGGAAATGTGAGGTGTGAATTTAAAAATTTGAGATATTTGATTGAGCATCAAAAAGGTTGTATCGCGAACGTGTTGCAAAGGCATCGTCAGTTGGGTAAATTGAAATAAGAAGTTTAGATAAAAAGTTAGAGTAGAGGTGATTTTGAATAAAAGATGGTTAACTATAATCAAACTCGCAAAATATAGTCAGAAGCAATCTAGTTAATAAACGATAAATAATGTGAGGTCTGGATTGTATTACCATTTGATCTGCTAAAAAGGTTTATAGCTAAAGAAGTGATGAGTTAAGGAAGTAAAATAAGATATTTAGATACAAGGTTGGAGTAGAGGTGATATTAACGAAAAGAGGGTTAGATATAGGTAAACGTGCAACAAGTGGTCAGAATCGCCACAGTATAATAAACGATAAATATTTTGATGGATGGATTGCGTTAGTAGTTAGGTGCTATGAACATAAAATTTTCGATTGTTTACCATGGGTTGAATAATAAGTGAAAGTATTAAAATTTTAGATATGAATTTATTGAAGTGGGTGTAAAATTAGTAGAAATAGGTGGTATTAAAGGTGTGGCGGTTGTTATTAGAATAAACGAGTTACGCAAAATAAAAGGTTGTCGCAGCGCGATGCATTGTGCGAATGAGATTATGACTCAGTTTTTGTTTACTAAAACAGGAAATGGGTGCAAATGTGTACGTATTCGGCCGACCAGTTTAGGCTATCTATGTGGTTTGGGTGAGAGATTTTGCGTTTTTGGAAGATTTCGGAAAGTGAAACTGTTTGTTTTTGGATTAGGGAGTCCTGGAGGTAGTTCATGATTCCAGGGACAAGGGTTTTAGAAAGTAAACTTTAACGAAACGTAGGTTAATTACTGTACGGTATGCTCACTTTAGTAAGAATGTTTGAGATTAAAATTTAGCAAATTGTTTAAAACAGCCTCATTAGAGAATAAATGTAATTTATGGCCAAAAATTACATTTATTCATCTAAAATGCTGGGATGCACGAGATAAGTTAGTGACTAATTAAAATAAAGAAAGAAATAAATCGGCGGCACAAGAGATAAAGTAAAATAAATATAAGTCGTAGTTGGTATAGAGTTGTAGATGGTTGGAAAATGAGAATAATTATGGGGTTTAGTGTTATCAGGTGTTTTTGGTTGAGATTTATGGGCTCTTTTGTGCAAACGGAGGAAGGGGTTTTTTTTAGTCGCACATTACTTTAACCCGTTAACACCCAGCTATCTTTTTATAGATCACCTACTTTTCAAAACGCCCACTGAAAACGATATCTCTTAATCACTTTTTATTGTCATTGGCTGGTTTCTTTACACTTGTGGCCATATCCCCAAACGAGTTTTAAAAAAATTTTTCCCACATCAGTCAATCAGATAATGTCTGAAGTTAGCCATTTTGAAGCTCCATGGGGAAGCTTTCGATTTTGTATGCAACGGAAAAAAAATTAATAGTAAATTATACTTTTCTTGTGTGTTAGACAATTTCAATACCTCTTTAATTGTTCTGCGTTATTTAGATTAGAAAAATAATTTTTTTTATTATTAAAATTTAAGTTTAAACATACTGATCTATAAATAGATCGCTGGGCGTTAGTGGTAACTAATATCGTTTTTTCCCCTTTTTATTTCTTCCAGGATGTCTCGGCGTAAAGTATTTTACACCGCCGAAGAAGCTTTAGGATATATGTTTTCTAAGGAAATTGAGTCAGATATACTTGTTTTACCGCCTGGCGTAGATAAATTAACCGATAAAGAGTGTTGGTCAGATATTACGGCTATCATTTTTTGAAGCAATTTTTAAGGGTAAACCCATACGATTTAGCTATAAATTTTGAGCCATGTGGGGAGTGAAGGGCTACTGTTATAATTTTGACTTATATTGTGGTAATGGGAGTTTTGACAATACTCCTGAAATTTCAAATTTAATCGCTTGGAACACCAGTGGTTAAAAAAATGTTACAACCAGTGATCCTAATAACCACATCATATTTTTTGACATTTTTTAAAAATTCTTATGATCTGTTGGTCGAATTAAAAACACAAGGATTCAGAGACATGGGAACAATTAGAAACAACAGAACTGCTTTTTGCCCTTTAAGGCCCTTCCTAATAAGATACGATTATTAGAAAAGAAAAATCATGGTACTTATGTCTACTGTTTCGACAGAAAGAATTAAATAACTACAGTTAAATGAATGGATAACAAGTATGTAACAACAGCAACAAACTTTGATTATATAGAGCCTCTGACCCAAGTTTCAAGGCATCTAAAAGGTTTGAAAGAAAAATCCCAAATTTTGCAACACCGTACAAAAAAATTATTGTTATGTATAAAATTTTTGTTATAGCACAGTATAACAAAAATTTGGGTGGTGCTTACCAGCATGACTGACTCTTAGAAAAACAATCCATTCAAATCCGTGGAAAAAATGGTACTGGCCAATCTTTACAAGAGTTATTGACATGGCTGTCGTACATCCGTATATTCTGTTTAGTTTAACAAATTGTGAAAAGAAACGTATAAAAGACATTCGAAGATATATCGCCTTTGTGTTCTTCAAACGAGGAACAAATTCTAGGAAAATCTTTGAAAGACCTCTGATGATGTCATCGAGAAGTGATAGACTCTGGTTTTTTCTGTTACCTATAACATGGTCTTTGCTATCTAAACGCACAAAGAAGATGCCAATTTCAAAAATGTAAGGGAAGACCTCTTACGTTTTGTACAAAGTGCAATGTAACACTTTGTGTGAAATGTTTTCCGTTATATCACACTTAAATATTGCAAATTTGCTCTATAAAAATGCAACTAAGTAAATTTAGATTAGTAAAATAAGATTTTTTCTTTTAAATCTCTTTAGTTGTTTTTAATTTTGCGAAAATTTAATTTTTTTATAAATAAATTCGTAGTTTTCTAAATATAAGATCAGAGGAAAGTTACTTTCTCCTTTACTACCAGAAGCTCCCAGCGATCTATTTATAGATCACCTGTTATCTCAACTGCTAATTACGATAAATGAGTAACACTTCATAATTACTTTATTTATGATGTATGAAATGTAATTTAAAAATATTTTTCAAAAATTCTCATTTTAAAATAATTTGGGCGTTAACTGGTTAAGGGACAGAGAGAATCGAAGGATCGGTTACCCGGGGTCGAAACCAGACTGAGCTGAAAGAGTTTCTAGTCAGAGAACAGGTTTCTTGCAAGGGAGGGTATGTCTTTCCGGCCTTTGAGGTTTTGCTATAGCAACGAGAGGAAATTCGAGGAGAGAAAAGCTTGTTTTGTTCGTGACGCTGGCATGCAGTGATTTCGGGTTTTTCGCGTGTACTTGAGAAAAGTGAGAAGACAGTGTTTGGTTTTGTTTTCGCAGGTGAGGGACGCACGTGGTTTCAAGGTGTTGTTTTTTTTTGCACGTCCTATTTTCCTTTCTTCTGACAGCAATGGGGAAAATGTGTTTGAATTATGATTTTTAGAAAATAAAAATGTGACTTTAGGAAGGAATTATAGGAAGGTAAATTGTAAATACTCAATTAATACATAAATATGAATTTAAGTCAATGAAAAATTGTATTGGAAGAGAACAAAAATATTGTGAGGAGTGTGTTGAAAATGTAAAAATTTTTATATGCTTGTTATTTTGTTGGGAATGTGGCAAATACAAATGAGGTATATATATTAATGTGTTTTTTTAAAGTAAATTTTGTGAATAGTGAGGAATAGTGTTAGAATAGAGTTTAATTGCTTGCAAAATGATAAATAGAGAAATGAAGAATTTATGCTTTGTGATAGTGTTTTGGGTCTGAACTTTGCAAATTATGATTTATGAATGATGATTAGTTATGTCGACATTGTTTATATAGATCTTCGATTTTTTTCACTGAGAACATTTGATTCAAGGAATAAACTTTTTACTTCAGAACTATAATAAATGAATAGGTTGGTGGTCTTATCATACCTAAATTAGAGGTATAGATCACACGATCAAAGAAGGTCAATAGCGTTAGAAGAAAGTGTTTTGATGTTTTTCAGAGATTTTTAAATAGTGTGTGCTGAATTATGATGTTAACAGGTACTTTCAGACATTGACGGTAAGAAGTATTATATCTGATGTGTTTATGTTTTTTTTTAGTGTCATGAATTGCATAAGTTTGGTACCAGAGAATTTTGTAAACTTTTCGAGGAAGGGAGCATATTTTTACATGGTTGGTGTTTTTTAGGATTTTTCGGAGGAGGGAGGGTATGTAATGAAGCGCCTTCGATTTTAAAGAAAAATGAATTTAATTTTTAAGATAGCTAAAGTGATCGAAGGCTGTTTTCATTACATTTTGTAAGAAGGTTAGGAAGCCGCCTTCGATTATAGGACGGGACTGACGTCTTTGTGTTTAGCCAATTTAAAAGCGGCTGAGCGCGGTTGGGGGTCTGATGATCGCAGGCACAGATAGTGTTTGGCACCGAGTTTGAATTTAAATCACAAAGCCTATTGTAAACAAATTGATGAGAGTCAATGTGTGGGGTCAACCGCAGAACACGTGGAGTGGACTTTGGGTGGTCTTGAGTGACGAAATGAAGGGCGTGCATGTTTGGAGAGATTATCCAATCAAAAAAATGAAATTTGAAGCTAAGTGGTGGACTTTTGAAAGCTTTCCTTAATGGATATAGGATTTATGAGAGGCGTGGACAACGATATGCAGAAATGAAATAAATAGGAGACTTAGGAGTTTTTTCGAGGATTGACTTCTGCATGCGGGCCCGGGTTCCCTTTTCTCCGGTGCTTAGTATCGCAGGTGATGAAGTGTGGTTATTTTAAGTATCGAGGAACAATTGATCTTGCCTGGGGAGTTTCCCGAAGAAAGATGTCGTTTAGCGGAGCAGAAATCCGGTTGATGCGTCCGGATATGAGAGTCAACGAGATCCTGATCCTGAGACTAAAATTTGTTTTTGCTGATGACGAAAATCTGGTTGCTGCCTTCACCGATAAATAATTTGAGAATAGAGGGGGAGAGAATGGCGATTTCCCGTCGGTGTTCCGATTGAGTAGTCCGGAGATGAAAGGAGCGGAAGAAGTAGACGATAGATGCCTACGACAGTATAAAGATTTGCTACCCGAGAAAGAAGAAAGGAGATCCCATGCCCGATGATGAGATCATCACCTGTGTTCCAGTGCGGTTAGCATCCAATTGAGTGAGTGTCAAATCATTTTGTCTTGTTCAGACCCAACTTCGAAAATTTGAATCATTTATTGCGGGATCAATGTTTGTTTTTAGAATATAGATTTTGAGAGATAGTAGTTCTTTGTCTTAGGTAAAATAAATAAATTCATGCTCCCTCAATCCAAAAGGTGTAGGTTTAATTAAATACATGTCCTTGATTATGAATTGAGGAAAAATGCTAAAGATCAGTAAAATGAGTAAACTGTGTACTAAGATTTATTGATTTTGTTTTGAGTTAAATTGTAAATAGATAATGTTGTAAATAAATTAGTTTTTTGTAAATATAAAAATTGAGTCAGTCATCTTTATTCTTGCAGTTGATCTTAAGAAAAGTTATCTCCTATCTTTTTAGAAGCAAAGTTATTTGACTTGTTCGTCACTGCTAATCACGTCCAGAACTTTGAGTCATAAACAAATAAATCCTACACAACGCACCCAACTTCCCCTTCTAAAATAATTAAAAATGTATTACCCCAAATAATCACGCCCTAATAAATAAATCTTGGACGAGCAATACGACAATGACTTTGATTCAAAAGAATGGCGAAATTAAGAAAAGGAAGGACTGCTTCTTCTGCCTCAAAATTGGACACAGGGCCAAGCAATGCATAACAAATGTACGATGTTTGATATGCTCGAAAAGACATTGGGGTATCTTGTGTCCGAATTTGGAAACCAATCAAGAGAGAATTGACGTTGACAAGGAGAGGAAACACAAAACGCATCACTTGCAAGCACCAGTTTCCTAGATGAAGTGCTTTTCCAAACACTATTAATTAATATCAACGGCAACAAAAAGACAGAAGACAGTAAGGTCACTTATCGACACAGGGTCGCAGCGTTCATACATATTAAAGGAAACTGTTGTAGACATAGGGTGCCATCCATGCGGATCTGAATCTTTGATTCATGTACGTTTTGGAGGATGTAACAATGAAGAGAGAAATTCACAAACGCTACGAAATAAGCGTTAGAAGCCTAGAAGGTAATTATTCTTGAAAACTAATCTTATTGGAACAGTCGAAAATTTGAGGACCAGGGGTCATTTTACAGCCTGGACCACGGATGGAAGAACTAAGGCAGAAATAAATCCATGTATCTGATGTAGGAAGAAGAAATTTGAAAATAGAAGTCCTTATTCGAGCTGTCATCGCAGGTGCTCTGCTAACAGGAGGAGTTTAGAAATTAGTAAACTGGCTGGCTGCTGTAGAATCACTAATCGAATGGACAGTCATGGGAAATATGAATGATTACATTTCAGAAAGAAACGCCTTGTCCCTGTCATCAGTGATAACGTCCATGTTGACTCACAGCGTCACATAGAAAACTTGTGGAAGCTAAAAGCACTGGGAATTGCAGATGCTAATGAAAATAAAACTGATTCAGAATTAGAAGAAGCATTATGGGATCACTTTCACAAGACTCTGAAAAAGGTGGAAAAGCAATAGGAAGTCAGTTTACCTTGGATCAATGAGAAAGAAACTTTACCAAGTTAGAGAGGTTGCTGAAAAACGATTGATTTCCACGACAAAGAAACTGATGTTGAAAGATAAATTTGAAACGTACAATGTTCGTGGAATGGCTCGAATCTGGAGTAATAGAAGAAGTACCAGAAGAGGAGAAACAAATCGACAATCATTATCTTCTCCACAGACCGCTCTTCAAAGATAACTACAACATAAGCAAGACCAGTATTTGACGCTTCATGCAAGCAAAAGGATTTCCTGTCACTTAACGACTGTCTAGAAAGAGGTCAAAATTTAATTGAATTGATACCTGGATTGCTTCTTGATTTTCGACAAGGAAAAATAGGGATTATCTTGGATATTAAAAGATATTTTCTTCAAATATCTATTCAAAGAAGAGACCGTGATTTCCTAAGATTCCTGTAGTGGAAAAACTCAGAACAAAAAGAAATAAGAGAATTTCGCCATTGCAGAGTAGTTTTCGGACTAAAATGTAGTCCGTTTCTTTTAGGATCAGTGATCAACTCTCATTTAGACCAGTGTGAGTCTTCATTGAAGGAAGTGGCTGCAAAATTGAAAAATTCCTTCTATGTTGACAACTATGTTACTGCTGTCAATTCGACTGAAGAAGTAGAGAACTTTGTTGCAAAGTCAACTCAATTAATAGCAAGTGCTAACTTCGACTTGAGAGGATGGGAGCAAATAGAGCTGAGCAGTGTGGAATCTACAATCGGGGAACCATTAAAAGTACTTGGTCTTCTGTGGAACAAATTTGAAGATTCCTTGTTTTGTGACAACAAACGCAAAGTGTTGGGGCCTCTAGCAAAAGTGACTGAATTATATCCAGGAAAAGACGGCAACATTCGTGTAGTTCGTGTAAAATCCATGTCTAGAGAATTAGTTCGACCAATCGAGAGAATATTCTCTCTCGATATACCTTCATTTTTGGAGTAAGATGAGAAAAATGAAACGCAAGGTAAAGACAATTTAGTTTCAAAGTTACCAAAGACAAATTTAGTTCCAGATTTGTCAAAGGACTTTAAAACCGCGAGATTAGAAGTGGACGGCAAATTAAAATCCCATCTAGATTTTACTTGAACTCTACTTAAGTCATTTTAGTGTAGAACTTTAAGAACTTGATTTTCTTTTTGATTTAAAGTTTAGTCTTGATATTTGTGTGGCCAGTTTTAGATTTGTTTTGATTGATTAAGTGTATGTCATCAATCAATAGGTGGGAGGATTGTTAGAACTAAGCCTCAGCTGTTAACTGTTATCTTTTATTCATAGTTTAACTTTGTAAAAGAGGCAACTTTTTATGAAAGAGAGAGTTCGACGCATCTTTGAAATAATATGACGCTTTGAAAAGTAGCTGTGAAATTATTTTATTTTAAGTTTATTAGGAGAAAGGAGACCGGTTAGTTCTTGCAAATCTCAAACATCGTCTTCTATTAATCTTACAAGTTCTTCTTCTTTCCCTATCATAGCTGGGGCACCACCTGTAACTATACCAGATATGTTGGCAAGAGTTAATTAGAATAGAATCAACATTTTCTTCACTGCTTAATTTAAATATCTCGAGATTGTCTTGTCTTTTAACGGTACTAAAGAAGCCATTTCATCATTCACAATAAACTCGCCATTTATACCTCTTATTAAAATGGCAAATTGGGCCGTGTCAGTAGCAACAGCCATTTCATCCATAACATAAACAGGTAAGACAATCAAGTAAGCACAAAAGCAAAAGCAAATTTTTTTTATCAGACCTTAGCATTTATACATACCATGTATGATTCTGATTGGTCTACGGATGGAGGAAAATTAACGTTGCCACTTTGGCAAAACCAATGTAAGAAACTTAAATTAAAAATTAGAAGCAGCCGATGGTGAAAATACGTCATCGGTTAACGATATCCAACAGTATTGTCGATAATTTGATTAATTAATAATGTATTGTCGATATGTTAAATGAACAAAGCGGGATCTATGATGGCCGCCTGCCATTATCGCCAAGGTAGGCTATTCATATATTTTTTTTCACTTTGAGCTTTATTTCTGGGTCGGAGTAATACTTACTTCGGGCCGCGGGTTGGACACCCCGGGTATAAACTTTTTAGGACTCGTAGGAGTAACTAGAATTAAAACAA
The DNA here is from genome assembly GCA_907164885.2 of Dolomedes plantarius. Taxonomy (NCBI): domain Eukaryota; kingdom Metazoa; phylum Arthropoda; class Arachnida; order Araneae; family Dolomedidae; genus Dolomedes; species Dolomedes plantarius. Next base: position 2,600,645 of record OU015493.1, read on the forward strand.
TCTGTAACCACCGAAATTTTTCATGAAAGAGGTCTAGCACACAATTTCAAGTATTAGATTGCATTTTTATAAATGTTAATTGTGTTGAAATCTTCTATTTGTTGTTTGCCAACGTGGGGCACTTGTCGATGAGGACATTCGCACTTTAACCGCTAGAGTCGTTGGTTGCTTTCAACCCCGCTGGTGCCACCTCACTTTTCACCGAGCACCTCTTGGGGTGACTCTAGGAGGCTCGTACCCTCTCCCACTCCCTCTATCTGACATCATAGAAGGAATTTCCGGTTTACGGATTTAACGTAGCCCTATTCGACCTAATCACTTTGGTATTTAATGGCATTTGGTTGAACGGAGCGCCTCCTCCCCCATTCCCAAGACCAACGCGCTGCCACTAGGCTACTTCGGGCCCAAAATCTTATATTTATTAACTATTCAAATTATTCATTTACATTCGCAGATATTTATCATTTTTTTCTCAACTAGCTTATCTAACTAACTCATCAAACATATTTTATGCAGTTACCTGATGTTATCAGAAATCAGATACAGAATCCGGCCTATCCCTTTGAAAATAGGCTCCATCTTGTCATATATGGAGAAATGAGGAACCTCAACAAATGAAAGTCCGACTGACCAGAATAAGTATGATCCGGGAATCACCTTACCTGATAATCTAAAAGTAAGCAAGAATGAACTAAATTTTATTGTGAAATGGAGAAATAAGTTTTGTGTCAGTTCTCCAATTAAAATTATATAACTTGTATTTGGGTAGTACACGTCTCCATAATACAAGTCTCCATTGTACATGTAGACTGTGAACTAGGCTCTTCGGCAAGGTATAACTGATCAGTACGCTGGAAGGGAAGGAATTACAAATGTTGAATTTTTACTGGTGACTCACAAAATGCGGTCATACAACCCATCCTCATAGTGCACTTTAACTTTTGTACCCAATTGGTGACGGACTAGGATTCTTTCCTAAGGTATCTGCTTACGTTGAAATGGCTGGTTTTGTGAAACATTTCGAAATTATTTTTTATTGCTCTATTTCAAAGGCCAATGTTTTAGGACTCTAAAACTGCTTTACTTTTATTCTTACGAACTTATGGCCAATTTAATAAATCGAAATCTATATTAAAAAAACCGGAAGTAGCATCTTTAAATACAGTATCTAGAAAATTCATTTTTCACTCGCTTTTGTAAACGAGAAAGCTAGTCATTTAAAATGTTTTCGATACATTTCAATGACATTTCGCAACAGTTTTTTACATATTACTCACTATGTTTCGAACTAAAAGCTAAGCTATATGTGTTAACTGATTAATCCTATGGGTAAACCTGCACTTAGAAAAAAAAAATTTTTTTAAATCAGTTTTTTTTCCCATTTTTCGTACATTTCGGGGAATTTTGGAAATATTGTAAAACTTTTACTTCAGAACACGAGTAAGTGTCACAGTAGTATATGGTACAAAGGAAATTAAAATAGATTGAGTCGAAGGGAGTGCAGGGTCTCTGGCGTAAGCACTCAATTGTACGAAAAATGTATAAAAAGTTCCCTCTATTTTAAAATGTTATGAAATTTTTACGAAAGATCTATTTGTTTTTATGATTTAATATCCCATTTAAACTACAAATATTTGTATCTAATCAGTACTGTATGTTTTTGAAAGAAAGTTCCCTGAACTTAAGTGGGCTGTATGACTGCATTTTGTCAGTCACTTGTAAAAATCCTGAGATTGCGGAATTTCTCTTAGTTTATACCTGGTGACTGACAATATGCAGTCACATCGGAACGAACCTTCGTATATCTCTAGTTTTGGTGCAGAAACGCATCAGATGTCAAACTTACATGAAACCTGCACGGGAGATAAACCTACAAAAAACAGCCAGTCAAACATCGTTGAAAACAATTGATAGCTATTGTCGTGTGGGTTGTGCGTTGTGTTCGACAGATGAAGGTGAAAGACCGCATAACTATGAAGATTTAAACTTGTCACGCTGAAAAAAAAGCAAAGAGATGTGACAATAAAAAAATCGAAAAAAACGTGGTTGATGATATCTTATGGGTTTTATTTAATTATGACAAATGAAATGCAGGTGGCTTAAGGCCATGACAAAAAAAAACCAAGTTGTCCTTTAAGAATCAGGTGTACGTCTCCGTCTGTGGACGCTAAAAATGGCCGCTGCAGGAACTGCCAGGCCGCGATAAAATATATGATCTTCTCTTCCTCATCGCTGCGTCCTACCGGGTGCTGGAAAAAGCACTCTCTGCCTTTCGTCGTTAAACTTTCCCGCTGGAGACCTTGACATCACGTGATCTTGACGACTTGGCCAGATGTGGAATTTGGCGCCGCCAACCAGCGGAGCTGCGCCCCCAAAGCATTGGAGCGGAGCTTAGGGAAGAAAGATTAGCTTTTTCTGCGTGTTGCGGGGAAGGGCGATTTATCGTGCCAAATGAAAGTTTGCCAGAATTTTTGGGGATTAAAGGATTAAGGAAGAATGTGAGTGCTTCCCGATAACAGTTCTGCTGGTTCGAAAAAGAGATGCATTTTCAGAAAAACCCAGAGTGTCTGGGGAAAAACTACAAATTAAGGAAGCGTATGGTTACACCCCTTTTTACAAATTGAATCGTTATTACAGTATTTGGATTATTCTTAAGCGCTTATAATGCGTTGAAAAGCGTTACGACAGCTATCCCCCTGAGTTAATAAATACAGTGTGTTCTCGATTGTCCAGTTTGCGGATAACCCGTGAAGTAAAAACTCAAATCTTTATCCATAATAATGCCTAACTAATTTACTAAAAATTACGTGCACATTTGTTCCGACATACATTTATAAAAGACAAGAAGATATTTAATACGACAGTTTTCTATTGATTAAGAATATTTTTATTTGATAAAGGAGATAATGCGCTAAAATAACTCTTCTTTCATTTTCCGGGATTTTGAACACGATGATATGTATAAGAAATATTCGCAGCGATATCAAAAAAGATATAAAAAATTTGATAAAAAAGCAATTACGGATTGCATACATAAATGAAATTTATGAAATAGAAAAGCAAGTGTTGTATTATATATTGAAAATACAATAAAAGGAATAGAAATTGGATGAACCATGTTTTTCGATGATTCGGGCTACTCCTCCCCTCCACGAACCTAGACCTGTAAGTCTAATCATCTGTGTGAAATTTGAACTTCCTACAGCGTAATCTTTCGCTGCCAATTTGCCACAGAAATCTCTATAACATTTTAAGATTTATAAGTTTTGCATGCAGCTCTTCCCTTGTTTTCTGTGTGGAAACAACCCAGAATTCCCCTCGCGAAGATGGTTGCATATCATGTTCCACCACCCTCCCACACTTTGTCTTTAATTTAGGTTAATTGCCTCACAGAACTTGGAGAAATTGACAAATTTGGGTAATACAATTCTAGATGCTATTAATCCATCTCGTGCGTCGTTGTCCCACACCGTAGCTAACAATATGCTTCAGTAACTAATTGGACGCAGTCCTCTACTGCATGTGAATAGCACGGAAATCTTTAAATATCAATTTCAGCGGAAACGTCCAAAATCATCGCCTTAAGTTCATTGGCAGAAACATATACTGTAAGTGGTGGTTCAGAAAGTGTAACTGATTGCCAGCCAATTAGATCTTTATAAAATCGTCTGCTTTCAAGTTTAACGTAGGAATCTTAAATTCACGACCTGTTTGTACTACTTTAGCGATTTGTCTAAATTTTGACATTCTTTGAAGGCCCAACTCTCTCATGTGTGTCCGGCAGTCGGCCAATAGAATATTTTTCCGGATGACCAAAATATACTTTTTTTTTGCAATGTTCGATCTATTATGCTCTTTAACTCTTCAGGCAGAAATGTATAGTTCTTCTCAAGAATTAGAAAATGAGGTGATTATTTCTACGGGTAAGTCAAAAATACGGTGATAAAATTCTTTGAAACTCTATTGGATGACCGTTACAATTTTTTGTCATAGTGTTAATTGGGATGGTCGTGATTTAGTATAGTGGTAGGCAAAGATACCATTACTCTGAATTCTAAATAATACAGTGATTTATTAACATAAACATATATATGATTATACATTAATTTATATCACTGATCCTTGTTAACATAAAGAAACACTCATTATACCAAGGATTATTTAATTATATTATTTCACTTATTTAAATTGATTTCATTCTCAGTACGCAATATACTACTTCGTAATTTTAGCCTGTATTATATGACTCGGGGATTTATAGGCTTTTTGGCAATAGGTAATGAAAGGTTACCTCCAGTTTTGCAGACTGCAGAGGGAAACATTCGCCGGCGTATTCACTTGCATCGATTGGGATATCTTTTATCGGGATTCACTTTTCTCCGGAGAACGCAATCATCAGAATCGCTGTATGGCGTGGGAAGAAGCGGGCTTTAACGGCAGTATCGGTTCTCCATCGTTGGCTTGTAGGGGTCACGCAACCTAACTTGGTTCTGCAGCTCATATATTCTCCTCTCATTGCTAGCTTGCAGGTGTCAGGCAATCTATCTTGGCTCCGACGCTCATCTATGCTCCTCTCATCGCTAGCTTGCATGGGTCAGGCAATCTCTCTCGGCTCCAATACTCATCTATTCTCCTATCATCGTTGTCTTGCAGGCTTATATCGATGCGCTAAGTCTGGGCGCAACCTCGCATATGCGCGCTTTTCAAACTTCTCGCTTACGAGGCTACTATTTCATAGCAGTGTGCTGAGTCTGAGCGCCAAAATCAATCATATATTTTTCATCAATATTCTCACTCTCTCTATTTATTATTATCTTCTCAACGCCCCGCCCTTTTCATTTTCATTCGTCACTCATGTTCAATCTTTTCACTCATTTCCACTTCGATTCGCTAATTTTTTCCACCTAAATCTTTTCTCTAAACCATTCAGAGTGAGGGGAGTTTCATATTCAAACAATTCCGCCTTCGACTCTCCCCTACCTTTCTAGGGATAATGTTTTCCCAGAACATCTCCTATGTGTGGGGTCATCTCCTCTTTGCCAACAATTCCCTTTTCATCTCAAAGTCCCCTCCATGTAGCCCCCTCGCTGTTTCGTCTCTTAACTGTTGCTTTTCAATTCCTTATTCTTCATCCTGTTTTTTGTATTGGCAGGCGTCATTTCACTTTTTCATTTTACCCCCGTTTGTTCGATTTAATTGGCTTGTCTGCACTTTTTGAACTTCTAACATATCGTATTCCCACGACATTCTTCTTGTATCGGCTGGTGTCATTTCACTGTTTCATTTTCCGTCCCGTTTGTTCGCCTTAATTGGTTTGTCTCAACTTTTTTACATTTTGTATTTTTGATATGTCGTAATCCACGATATTTTTCAAAAGAAATTCGCAAGTGTCAGCAAAGACTGGAACAAAATACGTTTGTCAGAGAAACCAGGGCAAAAATAAAATTTTTGGTCCAGTTAAATGGACTTTCAAAGAAGAAAACGATTCTGCAGCGAAGCAATCGATGTACCGGACCATAAGACGCACCTCAGATTTATGGCAGGATTTTTAGAAAATAATATGTTGTATTTCGTTAGGTATATAAAGATATTTTCAATTTCTTAATTAAGATAAAAAATATACACAATAAATATAATAAATATGTATAATATATTTATAAAATAAATATTTATAATAAAATATTCATTTTTTCAATGTTACCTTCGAACCGTAAGAAACAACCCAATTTTAAGTCGAATTTTTTATGTAAAAAGCTGCGTCTTATGGTCTGAAAAATACGGTAAATAGGGAGAAAGAAAATTGAAAGGGTGTAGCTAAGAAATAAAATTTAAGGATAAAAGAAATTAAAAGTCCCTCTGTCAGAAATATGGTAAACAATGCTGGACATTAAAATTGCAACACCAGGAAGGAAAGCAAATAACAAAACGTTACTTATTGTACCTATACAGCAGAGTAGGAAGAAACCACGATTAAATTTATAGGCAGTTTGGGGGTATACATTTGTTCTGAATTAATACTCACAGCTATCGCCTCTGGCAGATAAAACGGCTCTAGCCCGGTTAGGCATCGACTCAAACTGGGCTGGAATGACAGATACGAGCAAGTCATTCAATGCTGCTTCAAGTATATGCCCCTCTTCGTCAGTCGTAGTGGCCCAATCTCTCAGCAACCCATGACCCGATGTTTTCAGTGGGTGAGAGATCTGGAGAACGTGCTGGCCAGGGCAACAGTCAAGTACCCTCTGTGTCCAGGACACGACGGACAACATGCGGTCTTGCGTTCAAAAGATGACGTCTCGAAGGCCTCGGGGATAGGGCACAGCCACGGTTCATCAGTCAACGTTATCAGTCACATTCCGATGGGTGGGGGAGAAGAGGGTTAGTACAATAACCTTTGGACCTGCTTCTCCAGATACCTACTCCTACGGTTTCTGGCCTTGGGAAAATTAAAAACCAATTTACAATTTGCTTTTTATACGGTTTTTGGCCTGTCGACAATAAAAAACCGAATCTCCAAAGTAAGGAAAATAGGCTTTACGCGGAATCCCACCTTACTTTGATTAACCCTTCAGCGGGCTCGCCAATTTTTGTAACACCACCAAGCGCGCGTTGCATAAAGTGCAACGTCTCTTTAAACCGTGGTTATTCCTTTTGTAATTAACTTTTTTTTTCAAATTGGAAATAATAATTCTGCGTTTTATGACAAGATATAAAATGTTGATAATATTGAGATTATTTATAATTAAAGGTCAAATATGAATAAGAAGAATTTTTCCTAAAAAATTAAAATTTATATTTCCTAAGAAGAAATTTTCCTAAAAAATTAAAATTTATTTTTAAAAAACGAATAATTTGTTGAATTCTCTTCAGTTTTCTTCAATTTCTTCACATCGCAAACATAGTGCAGATTTTGCAATGCGCCTTGCATGAAAAACTATTACATTTATCACACTTTATCGTGGTAGTTACATTATTTAGCCGTCCGAATTAGCCTGTTACATTATATTACACTTTTATTTTTTTTTTGCCGACATCTCTGGTTCTGATTTTCGGGAAGTTTCCACATTATATTTTAGTAAGAATCCAGTTATGTCTGGAGGAAGAGATAGAATATTTTTCCGCGTTTTCAAGTGACTTTCCAGAAGTTCAAAAGCCAAAGAATGCAGATACAATCGCCTTCTTTCAAAACTGTCCGGTTTATTGGATTTAAGGACAACTCGCGAATTGATTCCTATTATGTCCAAAAACCTAAAAAACAACGACAGAGTCCATCATCAGGATGCCGTGGGCGGATACCGTGTATTAGCTGCACATTTGATCCACTACATCAACTCCTGCTTTTGTCATATTGTAATCCAGTATAATCTCTGGTTTACCAGAATCGTCATCCACTGTTGCATCATAATGCTTTGTCGACAAATGTATGACTCACTTATTTTTTTCGTAGCATAGGAACATAGTGTTCCTATGCTATGATAAGTAAAATTACTTTTAACATCGGGAACAAAATTATTAATTATTATTTAGTATTTAAAGCTTCACGAGGACATTTATTTGATTAGCCTTTTTGAATTCTTTATCGTAGGAAAGCAACTTTGTAAATGCTTAGAATTATTTTAGCGAAATAACCAAAAATAGAATAAGGAATATTTTCTTACATGACCAGGCTCGCTGTGCACAAAGTGCAACAAATAGAAGTGTTGGAATCACGATTAAAAATGAATGGAAAGAATTACAAGGGTCCGAAAATCAGACCTGCATTAGAAAGGGTGTAGCTATAAATAGAAACTACTTAGAACATCCAAACCTTGCATGTAGTATATAAGTCACAAACCATTCAAAATTATGAAAATGTTACACTTTATACACGGGAGCGCCCACTGAAGGGTTAAATAGAGGGGATAACGCATCTTGAAAAACTGCGTTTTAAAGGGAAAAATAAACAATAAAGGCAAATGTAAATTATAAAACTTAAACAGTGGATCAAAGAGATCTAATTAAATCTAATTAAGCAGTATCTAACATATTAAATTAAACAGTAAACTTATTCAATCCAAACGTGCGAATCACGCACCACGGCGTTATTAATTCTCAATAAAATCAGACGAAGGTCCGCAAGCTCAAAGTTTCTTTCTTTCTTATTTTTTGTATATCATTTCAGTAGAAGAGCGCCAATCTCATTCTGTCTGAACATGAAGAGGGGGGGTGCAGCCCAGGATTTTTTTGATGGAATGCATGAAAAGTTTTATATCTAAATCTCTAATTTTATACTATATATCTAAATATATATATATATTTCTTCTGTCCGTGTGTATGTCACTGAACTCCTCCTAAACGGGTGGACTGATTTTAATGAAATTTTGTGTGTGCGATAAAGTTGATTCGAGAATGGTTTAGATTCACAATTTGATCCGATAGAAAATGTTTTTTAATTAATTTACTTATTTATGTGTTGTTGATGATCTTTGGTTAGTTTAGGTACACAATTGGATCCGGTAGGCAGCGCTGCAATCGCGTTTCAGAACTTTTTTTTTTATTTTCATGAATTTTAATGATGTATGCACGTGCATTCAATAATTGGATCCGGTAGGCAGCGCTGCAATCGCGTTTCAGAGTTTTTTTTTCATGAATTTTAATGGCGTATATGCGTGCATTGAATAATAATTAACTTAACCTACAAATTTAAATTATCAATTCTCATTTGATTCTATGCAACTTATGAAGTATTGAACGGCTCATTGATTAGTCATACTAATAGCCATATTAGAGAAATTTCGTCCACATTCTTACTAATTTTAAGATAGGTCGAGTTGTGATAACTGTACGCGTGATGGCGTAATTTTTTTAAAAATAACTTTCTTTTACATATTTTTCATCAAAACGGTCCAAACAATTTATAGTTTATTAAAATAATTTTATGATTTTTGGATTTACAACGTTTGAACAGGACAACGTCTATCGGGTCCGCTAGTATATATATATATATACACCATACTGAAGTGCAACTGAATTAGGGATACCTACCTAGTAACGAGTTGGGCCTCCTCTGGCCTTGATAACGGCTGCCACACGACGAGGCATAGATTCAACAAGTTTCTGGAAACGTTCCACGGGAATGGCTTGCCAAATTTTGGCTAAAGCTGTCCATAATTCAGTAAGGTTCTTTGGTGCTGTGTGATGGCCTTTCACACCTTATTCCAAAACATCCCAAAGATGCTCAATAAGATTTAAGTCTGGGCTTCTAGGTGGCCAATTCAGGACAGAGAAGTCAGAGGAATGCACATCCAACCAGCCAGTAGCCAACCGGGACTTGTGAGAGGTACAGTTGTCTTGCTGGAAAACTCCATTACCGTGCGGATAACAGAACAGCATAAACGGATGGAGGAGATCACCCAGCAACTCTACGTACCGAATTGCATTGAGGGAGGTTGTTACACGCACCAAAGATCCCAAACTGTGCCACGAAAAAAAAAACCTCAGACCATGATTGAGCCACCATGCCCTTGTACAGTTCCAGCCAGGTATGCAGGATCCATGGCTTCATGAGCCTGACGCCATATTCTCAGCCTCCCGTCGGCGTTAAGTAGTCGGAATCGAGACTCATCACTCCATGCTACTCGTTTCCAGTTCTCTACACTCCAGTCTCTGTGCTCTCTTTCCCAGGCAAGACGTGCAGCCCGATGGCGAGTATAGATTAATGGTACTCTAGTAGGTCGACGGCTCCCGAAACCCATACGGTGAAGCGAGCGTTGCACAGTCCGTTTACTGACTGTACGACTGGCACCGTCATTAAACTGGGTGGTAATTTGAGCTAATGTTTGGCTTCGCTGGCTACGTACAATACGCCTGAGACGTCTCTCACCACGCACTGTCAAGGCTAATTGTCCTTTGCAGTTTGCCCGATCGCTAGTTTTTTTTCCACCATCCATGTATTCTTGGTATACTCTTGACACTGTCGACCTTGAAAATCCTAGCCGTCTGACGATTTCGGAAATTGAATGGCCCATGCGTCGCGCACCTACGATTTGTCCGCGATCGAAGGCGTCTAAATCAGGCAGTTTACCCATACTGGCAATTCGAACAACTAATTCAGAACAAGCACAGTACGCGCTATATATGCAGTTACCACAGCGCCCTCACTTGCGCATACATGATTTGCAGCGCTACACAATTTGCATAGGCTTTGCTATCCCTAATTCAGTGGCACTTCAGTGTATATATATATATATATATATATATATATATATATATATATATATATATGTGTGTGTGTGTGTGTGTGTGTGTGTGTGTGTGTGTGGTCTGTGTATGTGTGTGTGTGTTTGTTTACTAGGATGTATCGAAATAATCGTAATTTCTTAGATCTTTTTGCGGTAGTGAGGAAAAGTTGTGAGTTCCCATCATTGCAAAATGAGCGGAATCTTAAAACTCTGGGTTGATATCTTCTGCCGTCTGAATGGGCCAAAATTTTCGAAAATTTGACTAAAAATGATTAAAATACAAAAATTAATAAATGATCACAGATTTCGTTCATCGGTTTGGGGTAGTGCTTACAAGTTACTATTTTTTAACAACAACAACAACTATAAAAATTTTTAGAATCAGAATTAATTTGCTACATCATTTCAATGTCTTCTGCCGCCTAATCGGCACCAAATTTTAACGCATTTCGGTACTTTTCTGTTTAACTGTTTACAGCTTGCCGAAGCGATACAGACTTGGTTTGTCACGCTGCCAAAAAAAATGGAACTTCCCTATATGAGTTCTGAGAATCGCAACCGGTTTTAACTTGTTTAAACGAGTTTCGTTGATACAGCAGTAACCTTTCAATTAGCGTTCGGTCTTTACACTTGCTTGCACTGCTGTCGTTTTTTAAGGAATTTGAGTTGTGGTTTTGAGTATTTCGTCGTACTTTTCTAATACGTGATACTGGTAAATATTAGAAATGCCAAAATCATCGCAGTCAAAGTTTTCACGTCGTTAAACGTTGCAATGACCTATTTTTGGAACACCGAAGGATTTTTTAAGCATACTGCCAACGCATGAGGACATCATAGATGTCGCGCTCATGAGAGATGGCGTATTGGTTGCGAAACTTGTGGAAACAAAGAAATTTTATACGTCGATGCATGCATTCCTTCAATTTCACATAAACGTATTTGTGATATGATACGCGCATACCATTCCCCTAATAGTTGCCGTGTTCTGTGTATGCCTCTGTCAAGTAACGCTTCCGGAGCGACCGCTTCACAAATATATCAACCTATATTAATCTCACGTGCAAAAATACAATAATAAACAGAAATTAAAAAAAACAAAATCGTTTGTTTAACAAATTTGTAGGTTAAGTTAATTATTATTCAATCCACGTGTATACAGCTTTAAAATTCATGAAAATTTTAAAAAATCGGAAACGCGATTGCAGCGCTACCTACCTGATCCAATTATTGAATGCACGTGTATACATTGTAACGTCCTCGGTGGAAAAAGAAGACACACGAGAGACAATTTTGTAACACAGAACTTGTATTAAATAAAAAACTGTACACTATGTACAAAACAGAGAGTCTAGGCTCCTCTGCATATGCGAGGTTCTATAGGAACCACAATATCTCCTACAAGTTTCTCAACAGAGATGTATCTCTCCACAGGAATGATCAGGAGTCGAGAGAGGAAATTTTCAGGCACTCGGTCCGCAACGGCGCATTCCCGCACCGTATTCGACGGACAAATTCGAGGCTCAATATACAGCCACCTTCTCTCCTTGCTTCCCAAAAAACCTCTGCGTCTCTTTTTCAGCTAGCTGGCCGGCGTGAGGGGGTTTGCAGAAGCCACCCCCGATCGTTTCTTGGAAACGGGAAGAATTCGCAAAGGGATGGGCTTTTGCTTGGGTGGCCTTTTTCCCTCGAAAAGGGCCAAGACGTAACAGTCTTTCCTTCCCCCTCCAATAAGTTTTCTTGCAGGGCTGGAAGAAAACTGCCCATGAAGATATTCACGGTAAAAGCACTTAGCATTAAACATAAGGCAAGTGACCCACTAAAACATAATGGTACTAGTACTTTTACCATGCGAAACACATTATTAAGAAATTAAAAAATATATATTTATACACTCCACTTAACCTACAATTAACTTACTCCACTCTCTCTATATATATATTCAAGAACAATTTTTTTCTCTTTTAAACATAAAAAAAAACACAGTACACATTATTATTACAATTAATTCCTAAATTAATTTGTACATTAATAGGCATCAATTTTAGCGCGTCGATTGACATTGACATGAATCTAATAAACTGCTGACCGGCTCAGACTGTCCGCGTTTTTGTTCAATCTACCAGGCCGATGTACAATCTCAAAGGAATACGGTTGCATCGCGAGAGACCAACGCATCAATCTTGGATTATTTCCCGCGTTTGTTTTCAACCACGTCAATGGATTGTGGTCCGTTACCACCATAAATTTTTGCCCATCTAGATAATAATGTAGCCTTTTCAAGGCAAAAATTATCGCGGCACATTCTTTTTCCGTGGTGCAATAACGTTTCTCAACGTCGTTAAATTTTTTACTCAAGTAAATAATAGGATGTTCTGATCCGCCCTCGTCTTCTTGAGTAAGCACTACACCCATTCCTACATCGGACGAATCCGTCTGCACTATGAATTCCCTTTTAAAGTTAGGCGCATATAACACAGGGGAATTCGTCAACTTATTCTTAAGTTCGGTGAATGCATTTTCGCATTCTTCCGTCCAAGTAATCTCCCCTCTTTTAGCCTTCCCTTTCAAAGCGTTGGTTAGAGGTGCGGCTAACGACGAGTACATGGGTATATATCGACTATAATAACCGACCAGCCCCAAAAATGCCCGAACCTGCGTTTTGGTTTTTGGGGTGGGGAAATCCAAAACCGCTTTAACCTTTGCCTCCGCTGGTTTTCTGAAGCCTTCCCCTACTATATGCCCTAAGTATTTGACATGATTTTGGGCAAAACGGCACTTAGATGGTTTGATAGTGAGGTTTGCATTCGCGATTCGTTCTAAAACACAATTTAGATGTTTAAGGTGAGACTCCCAATTTTCAGAAAATATGGCAATATCGTCCAAATAAGGGACAGCAAAAGCTTCGCATCCTTTCAATATCTGCGCCATTAATTTACTAAAGTAATAGGGGGCGTTTTTCAGTCCGAACGGCATGCGTAAAGGACGGTAGGTCCCAAAAGACGTCACAAAAGCGGCCAGCCTCTGAGCTTTAGTACTCATAGGTATTTGCCAATACCCTTTCGCCAAGTCTAAAATCGTAATATATTTTGCCGACGAAACCTGTTCTAACCTTTCTTCTATATTAGGCAGAGGGTAGAATTCTGTCCTAATGGCTTCGTTTAAGCGCCGATAATCGATGCACGGCCGCGGATCCTTTCCAGGGGCTTCTACGAGAATCATCGGAGATGTGAAATCAGATTCTCCGACTTCTATGATTTGGAGATCTAACATCCTCTGTATCTCGACCCTTAATATTTCATTTTGTCTCAACGACAACTTATATGGCTTTGCCCTTATAGGTTGTTCTTTTAGGAGCTCGATATGGTGTTCAACCAAATCGGCTCTTCCTGGCACATTAGAAAAAATCCGTGAGTAGCGTTTTAGCAAACTCTGTAATTCTGCGATCGATTCGGGAGCTAATTTATCAGAAAGCTTACTCTCTTCCATTATTTGGGAAAAATCATAGATATTAGGATCTGTCTCTATGTAAGGGAAATCTATCTCTTGATCTATTACTTCTTTCCCCGCTTCACATCCCAAGAAATTGACGGCTTCGAGCCTCCTATAATACGGCTTCAGCATATTTACGTGATAAATTTGCGTTCTATCATTCCGGTCTGGCATCTGAACCACGTAATTAGTTTCGGAGAGTTTTTGCCTTACTACCCCTGGTCCTATCCATTGAGGTGCAAGTTTACTGGGTTTGGATACCGCAAAAATTAGCACACTGTCTCCCTCATGAAACTCGCGTTTTATAGCATTTTTGTCGTACCACCTCTTTTGCTTGTCCTGTACTTCCTCCATGTTCTTAACTGCCGCTTCCTGGCATTTTTTTAGCCGATTAATGAGTTTGAATATGTACTCAGTCACTGGTTCACTCTCCTCTGACGGATCTACCCACTGCTCATAAAGCAACGTCTCTGGGGTTCGCAAATTTCTCCCGTGAACTAATTCTGCAGGAGTAAACCCGGTTGACTCGTGCATGACCGTTCTTAGCGCGAATAAGGCTAACGGCAGATGTTTTTCCCAATCAGGGCCCGACTCTAAGCAAAGCGCCCTAATCAACCTTTTTAGGGTCCTGTGAAAACGCTCTACAGGATTTGATTGTGGGTGATGCACCGAGCTGTGCTTGGTCCGAATTCCGAAACGCTCGAAAAATTCTGTCGTCAATGAACTTACAAATGAAGTCCCTTGGTCACACTGCACCTCTTTTGGAAATCCTAACCGACTAAAAATGTTCAGTAAGGCATCAGTAACGGAAACCGAACTTATGTCCTTTACAGGAATGGCGTCGGGATACTTAGACGACATACATATTGCCGTTATCAGGTAGCGCTTTCCACTAGGCGTTTCTGGTAGGGGACCGCACGCATCAACGTTAATTTTCGAGAAAACCTCTGTTATTATGGGAACAAGTGTTAGCGGTGCTTTCTTTTTCTCATTGGGTTTTCCCGCTCTTTGACACTGATCGCACGCGCGCACGAAGTCTTCCATCTCCTTGTAACATCCAGGCCAAAGGAAATGTTGCGTAAGTTTGTTTTTAGATTTAGTAAAACCTAGGTGGGCCGATGTTCCCTCATGACACAAAGTCATTACCCGACTTCTGAATTTTTTTGGCATTACAATTAGCCTTTTCAGTTTTCCCATATGGTCCTTCTGAAAACGAAATAATATCTCATTTTCCGTCATATAGTACGGGTCGGACGTTAGCTCAGAAACCGGCGGGTTCTTTTTATTCAAAGCTTGCAGACTAGGACATGATTTTTGCTCCTTAATCAAGTCCTCCCGCTTAACTTTCAAGAGCGTCAACTCGCCCGCGCCCTCCTCACTTGGGGGTATTAGTATTTCCTCCCCTTTCGCTAACGGCTCGGGAGCTCCCACTAGCTCCGAAATTCTTCCCTGTTCAATCCCCACAGTGCCGTTCCCCCGCTGGTTTGTTTCGGTTTCCCCTTCTCGTTTCCGTTGAGCGCGGGTTTGCACTGCGCACAAAATCGGCATGTCTTGGGGCGACAACTGGCTTTGTTTTGCCTTTCCGAGCAACTTTGCCGTACTATTTCCCAACAAATAACGCCCTCGGTCGAGATTTGCCGACGTCACTGCAGCTTGGGTCACTATTTTACCGAAGTCGCTCTCAATTACTACCTGCGCGAGCGGCAAACACCTGGGGTATTTATCTAACGGTTGTTGTAACCACAGATTCTCTCCCGTAAACATTTCTGGATCGACGTATTTTCGGCTAACCAGATCAATCGTAGCTCCCGTATCACGTAAAATATCAATGGGCATACCGTTTACCTTTCCCCTTGTTGAAAAAGGCCTCAATAATTCTTCCTGGGTTTCTCCTGAAATTTGGTTTACAGCAGCCCTTCCCTTTTGAGGGCACTGGGGTTTCAAATGATTTGGGGAGTTACAGATATAACATCTGGGAAAATTCCGTTTTTCAAACCCCCTTTCTGCTCCCGTTTTGTCCCCTCTCGCTGGCTCTTTCTTAACGAGTTTCGGTTGTGTGGGGCCCGTATTTTCCCCCCTGACTTCCTCATAATTATCGAGCAGGTCAGCTAATTTGGAAGGTGAAGTTATACGAACCCATTGGTCGATGAAATGATCTCTAACTTCGGGTTTCACTCGTCGTTTCAGCTGCCCGGTAACCATCAGCTCTTTTAAAGCCTCGAAATCAGCTATTTTTAGACTTTCTAGCCAATTGTCTAAATAGACTTTAAGATCATATGCGAAGTCTTTCCACGTAGTCTCAGCCGGCCGTTGGCTATTCATGAACTTCGTGCGAAAAGTTTCGGGTCCTAGTTTAAAACGATTTAACAGAATTTGTTTTATGTGATCATAATCACGGTAATTCTCCTCACTTTCCCTTCCCAAAACTTCGGCTACCTCACGATTCAAACGCGACACTAAAACCGTTACCCAATCTTCTCTCTCGATATTTAATAATTTAGCCTGTCTCTCAAACAATACCAAATATTTGGCTATGTCCCCGTCTTTAGAGTCAAAAGCCGGCAGAAGACTCATATCGCAACGCAATTTTTTTCCTTCCGATCTGGACTCATTACTATTTCTCGATATCGACCTAGCCTCATTTTCTATTCTCAGTCTTTCCAATTTAAAAACTCTGTCCTCCTGCCGTTTTTTTTCTGATAATTCCTCCTGACGTTTTTTCTCAAATTCCTCCCGAAAAGCTTCCAGACGTCCCTGAATCATTTCTTCGTCAAATTCGGGGCTTTTTTTTATAAGAGCAATTATTTGAATGGATCTTTTATTTTCCGATTCAATCCCTAATTCTTGCGCGAGATGCGCCAATTCGTGGGGTTGTGCTTTATTTCAGAAAGCCATCTTAAATTTAAAAACACCCGGAAACAAAATAAAATTTGCCTTTAAAATTCACAAATTAATTTAAAAGACCGGAATGTGTTATACAAAATACCCTCACAATATACTTAATAGTAATCCGATAAAACAGATTTTAGAAAGACCACAAGAGTAACTCAGTTAAAAATTAAAGCATAACTTTTAAACATAACTTTCAAAATAACTTTAAAACTCTTAAACTAGCAATTAAAACACAATCAAATATCCTATTCTTAACATTTCACACAATAAAAAAAATAAAGAGAACTATCAGGCTTTAAATTTTCAAATGGCCTAAAACACTTAAACATAACTTTCAATTTTGAACTGCAATAAGTTTAGAACACAAAAAAAAACATAAAATTTCCTATCCAAAATTTAAAAAAATGGTCACTGCCTTAATGATTAGCTAAGCACTTACCCCGTTTTGCAGAACACATCAGCAGGACAGGCACCACACTTCTACTGAACAAGGAGACAGTTCTTGTAAATTCAAATAACACCAAATTTTTTTTACACGTTCACGGCACGCACAGTTTTTTTCTTTGTTGTTGAAGATACTTCGATGACACACAGGAACCAGGACTGGTTGAGTCCTCACACCTTTTCACGTAAGATGGAAGTCGAAGAGTCGAAGATAGCACGAGAGATAAGACTCTCAAACAGGACAGCGTCCTAAATACGTTCGAACTGAACACAAAATGATATCTTGGCGTGATTTGCACGTATCTCGCCGGTGCGCCTCCAATTATAACTCTGTAACGTCCTCGGTGGAAAAAGAAGACACACGAGAGACAATTTTGTAACACAGAGCTTGTATTAAATAAAAAACTGTACACTATGTACAAAACAGAGAGTCTAGGCTCCTCTGCATATGCGAGGTTCTATAGGAACCACAATATCTCCTACAAGTTTCTCAACAGAGATGTATCTCTCCACAGGAATGATCAGGAGTCGAGAGAGGAAATTTTCAGGCACTCGGTCCGCAACGGCGCATTCCCGCACCGTATTCGACGGACAAATTCGAGGCTCAATATACAGCCACCTTCTCTCCTTGCTTCCCAAAAAACCTCTGCGTCTCTTTTTCAGCTAGCTGGCCGGCGTGAGGGGGTTTGCAGAAGCCACCCCCGATCGTTTCTTGGAAACGGGAAGAATTCGCAAAGGGATGGGCTTTTGCTTGGGTGGCCTTTTTCCCCCGAAAAGGGCCAAGACGTAACAACATCATTAAAAACCTAAGCTAACCAAAGATCAACAACAACACATAAATAAATAAATTAATAAAAAAAACATTTTCTATCGGATCAAATTGATAAAATTAATATAGACTGAAATTGTTTATTTCATTGTAATAGAATGGTTGAACTAACAGATGAAATTGTTAATTTATGTATTTTATCTTTGCTTAAGGGGACAAGGGAAAGTCCCCTAAATAGCAAAATTCGACCGAATTCACAATTTTTTTTTTTTTGTCCCCACAAAATCTAGGTGGGTGTAAGCTTTGATCACAAAGTGAAATTTTCTCAATCAAATGATTTTTAAGCGTTTTATTTACATTTTTAAAAAGTGGCCGTGGCATTTAAAGCCCATTTAAAGAGCATTGTGATGGATTGTTTCAAAATGTTCCATGCGTATTAAATTCCTTCTAATTTCTTCCAAATTTCTCAGGAAAGTCAATTGAAGTGTTTGTCACAAAACGTAGCACAATTCTTTGAATCGACAAACATTTGCTAAATTTATAGTCCATGAAATGAAGTAAAAGCCTGCGAAAACTTAAAAATTAAAAGGCATATTTAATTATTATTTTTTTTATGGGTTTTAATTCATACAAATAATTTTCAATGAACAGTTATGTTTATATATAGATATGGTAAATTCATAAAAAAAATTAAGGTTTTTAAATGACATGGAATGCGGTGGGAGCATTTTGAAAAATGTTAGCATAAAGCTAAAAATCTTTTATAAGAACACCTTATTTGGTCACAAAATACTCATTTAGCAATTCTGATAGTCTTCAATGTAATAAAAAAGAATATTAATTATTCTCATTTGGTATATAGAGTTAAAAATTGAAAATTAAAAATAATGAGGTTGAAAGTCCCCGTACACTTATACATATATAGCATAATATATAATATATGTAAATTGAATTGAAATACACGTGCAAAAATATTTTGCACGTGAGTAATTTGTATGATTTTAAATGAACGCACGCATCTTTGTATATGACTTTCAGTTGTTTACTGAAATTGTTAATGTTTTTGAGCTGCAATTGAAGGCGTTTACTTTTTTACATAACTGTTGAAAGTAATTAGTTAATGATAATTGTAAGAATTTCAAATGTAACTGAATATTTGGCTTAATTACTCGGTGGTATTATATATTTAAACTATTACTATAAATTAACTAGATAGTACCCGTCAAAACTTGACGGTAAATAATTGAACACTTCCAATAAAAAAGGGTACATAACCTTGATTTTCTTTAGTTTATGTATTTTATTTTTGCTTAATATATTTATACATAGCCTATTTATACATATATACATAGGTACTATTCCGTTATAAGAACTACAATCATTTTGACACCAATTTGGCGCATTTTCAAAAATCGCCACAACGAGAGAAAAGTAACGCGATATAATCACACTAATGATTGGCAGATTACAATACTAAAATATACAAAAAGTGAAATTCAAGGATCACGATACGATATGAGGTCGATTATTATCGTGGTCATGGAGATAAACAAACTTCATGAAATGCCGTAATTAAATACGCCTACTGTAGTTCGTATATCTTTCTTTCAATATGTGTTATTTAAGATAAAATAAATATTATTGCATTTTTCTGATTATAAACTTCATTACTTGTGGTTGTCAATATACCTTTTGAGTAAAATCCGGAGTTATTTTGAGCTATTTCGTTCGCAAATACGATGTGTTGTATCTGTGCGTTGCCAAGATTAAAAATGCGCCAAGTGTAGTGCTTATAACGGAAAAGTACCCATATATATAGCATAATCTATATATACAAAAATGAATGTGTGTCTGTCTGTCTGTACTCGATACATTCAAAAACCATACATCCAATCGCCGTGAAAATTTGGGAAATTATTAGGTATATCCCTAGGAAGGTTTTTTAAAATTTTTTTTTAAATCAGAGTTTGGGTTCTAGGTGCTCCCGAACAAATATCCCCAAAATATCAAAAATAACATTTAATTAGTAATGATGTTTGAAATTCAGCCTAGCAGTATGACGTAATGCAATGTTTGCTAGATTCCTGCACCTGAGATTGTTTGCAGGTGTGATATTATATTTTGTATTATTCGCGTGATATCATATTCTGTATTATTCCTACTTTACAATGACTGAAGATGGCAACTTCTATTATTTTTTATAGGATGGAATACGTTTGTAGGTTGTTTTTTAAGATGTCAAAAAACTTTTGCAATTATTAATACGAGGATAAATTATTAATACGTGAATAAATAAAAATATTGGAAATACGTTTTATTTAACCCCTCAGTTATGCCACCAAAGCGATGTGCCATTGGTCGATCTACAAATCAAGCAAAAAGGAGAAGAGAAGAACGAGCTTCAGAAACAAGTGAGCAGAGAAAAACTAGGCAAGAAAGAGATCGAGATCACACTGCTCTTGCTCGATCATTAGAAACAAGTGAGCAGAGACAACCTGGTCAAGAAAGAGATCGAGTTCACACTGCTCTTGCTCGATCATTAGAAACGAGTGAACAGAGGCAAGCAAGGCAAGAAAGAGATCGAATTCTCAGGACACAGACAAGAAGAACGATACATACTGATTAGAATTTATGTGGTTTCAATTACAATCCCCTTTACAATTACAGTCTTCATCCAAGTGTAATTATTGGAAAAATGGATAAAAAGTGTACGTATTGTGGTGCTCAAAAATTTAAAAATGAAACACCAGGTATGTGCTGTGCAGGTGGAAAAGTAAAGTTACCAGACTTGCGTTCACCACCTGAACCATTATTAACTTTAGTATCAGGTTAAACATGTCAATCAAAATTTTTTTTTTAAATATACGTAAGTACAATTCATTCTTCCAAATGACATCGTTCGGAGCAACGAATATCGTTAGCGCAAATTATATGCCAACATTTAAAGTACAAGGGCAAATTTATCACCATGCTGGATCACTACTACCCTTGCTGATCACAAATATCTTCAGATATATTTTATGGGAAATACTGACGAACAAATCAACAGACGGTGTCAACTGAATATGAGTTCTAAACGAGAGATTGTCGCAGAATTACAAAATTTGTTTGAACAACATAATGAATTAATTAAATTATTTAAAACCGCCATCGAACAAATGCTATCTGACGAT
Source organism: Dolomedes plantarius (assembly GCA_907164885.2). NCBI lineage: Eukaryota > Metazoa > Arthropoda > Arachnida > Araneae > Dolomedidae > Dolomedes > Dolomedes plantarius. The sequence goes on from OU015493.1 coordinate 2,621,632, forward strand.
TACAAAGTAATAATAAAGGTAGATAAAACACCTATTGTTCAACATCGAAGACAATTCAACGCACCAACGATCGATGAAGTGGCAATTGTTATAGTTGGTGAAAAATTTAATTCTCGCGATATAATTCTTCATCGTAGAAATGGTGACGTCCAGAAAGTATCAGAAACGCATCGTTCATATGATGCATTACAATATCCCATTCTATTTTGGCAAGGAGAGGATGGATATTATTTTAATATTAATATGAGAAATCCTACAACTAATGTGGACATTAACAAAAAGGTCAGTGCAATGAATTATGCATATCGAACGATGATTCGTGAGAATACTGATAATCATATATTGAAATGTAGACAATTATTTCATCAATACATTGTTGACATGTATGCAAAAATAGAAAGTGAAAGACTCCTCTACATACGACTAAATCAAGTCAAATTGCGTTCTGAAGTGTACATCCATTTACGTGATGCAGTTGTAAATGATGGCAATCTCAGTGAATTGGGAAAAATGGTCATTTTACCATCCACATTTACAGGAAGCCCAAGACACATGCATGAATATGCACAAGATGCAATGACGTATGTTCGTGCATATGGTCGTCCAGATTTTTTCATCACATTTACATGCAACCCAGCATGGGATGAAATAAAGGAGCTTTTATTAACTGGACAATCACCATCAGATCGTCATGATATTTCTGCACGTGTATTTAAACAAAAATTAAAATCTTTAATAGATTTTATTGTCAAACACCATGTATTTGGAGAGACGCGCTGTTGGATGTATTCCACTGAATGGCAAAAAAGAGGTTTACCACATGCGCATATTTTAATATGGATGATGGGAAAGATAACACCAAACAGAATTGATGAAATCATCTCTCCAGAAATACCAGACATTGAAATTGATAAAGACTTGCACGATATTGTCTAAAAAAATATGATTCAGGGTCCATGTGGTTCACTAAATAATAATTCACCATGCATATCAGATGAAAAGTGCACAAAGCGGTATCCTAGAGACTTACTTGCTGAAACTATTACAGGCAATGATGGATATTCACGCTATCGACGACGATCTACCGAAGATGGTGGAAAATCCATTAAACTAAAAGTACTCAACAATAATATTGATGTTGATAATCGTTGGGTAGTACCATATTCTCCATTACTACTAAAAACGTATAACGCACACATAAATGTTGAGTACTGCAATTCAGTGAAAGCTATAAAATATATTTGCAAATATGTGAACAAAGGAAGCGATATGGCAGTGTATGCAGTGGAAAATACAACTGCTTCTAACGATGAAGTCACCCAATATCAACTGGGACGCTACATAAGTAGCAATGAGGCTGTATGGCGTATTTTATCATTTTCCATTCATAAGCGATATCCAACGGTTGTTCATTTAGCAGTACATCTTGAACATGGACAGCGTGTGTATTTTACATCAGAAAATGTACGTGCAAGAGCAATGTCACCACCGCCAACAACATTAACTGAATTTTTCACATTATGTAGAAATGATACCTTTGCAAGGACACTACTGTACTCTGAAGTACCAACTTATTTTACGTGGAATACATCAACAAGAAAATTTCAGCGTCGTAAACAAGGTAGAGCAGTACAAGGACACCTAAATTTATATTCCACAGATGCATTGGGTCGTCTGTACACTGTACATCCAAATAACGCAGAATGCTTTTACCTAAGATTATTATTAATCAACGTTCGTGGACCAACATCTTTCCAAGAATTAAAAACAGTCAATGGCCATGTGTGTGCTACATTTCGTGAGGCTTGCCAGAAATTAAGTCTCTTAGAAAACGATGCTCATTGGGATATTTCACTCGCTGATGCTTCTAATACAGTCCAAGCACAGAAGATACGTACACTATTTTCCATCATACTAACTACACGTTTTCCGGCTAATCCAAAGGATCTTTGGGAAAAATATAAAGACTATATGAGTGAAGACATTTTACATCGCATGCGTAGCTTAAATGCTAATCCCAACATTCAATTTACCTCAAATATATACAATGAAGCATTGATTTTAATTGAGAATGTATGTTTGACAATAGCGAACAAATCACTGACAGAAATGGGAATGATTGCTCCAAATAGATCTGGTAATGACATTTTCGATCGTGATATACAACGAGAAACGCACTTCGATGTTAATGAATTACAAACATTTGTTCGAATTAATCTGCCGAAATTGGTGTTAGAACAACGAACAGCATATGACACAATTATAAATGCAATATCTAACAAGAATTGTGGTTTATATTTCTTAGATGCACCTGGAGGCACTGGCAAAACTTTTCTTATTTCAATTATTCTGGCAACTATAAGATCACAAAATAATATTGCACTTGCTATTGCATCATCTGGTATTGCAGCAACTCTTTTGGACGGTGGTCGAACAGCACATTAAGCATTGAAATTGCCATTAAATATGCAGGTAATTGAAACTCCAACATGTAATATTAGCAAAGATTCTGGGATGGGAAAAGTACTAAGATCATGCCAGCTTACAATATGGGATGAATGCACCATGTCACACAAGAAATCACTAGAAGCACTCAATCGCACATTAAAAGATTTGAGAGGAAATGAGCAGCTCTTTGGTGGTGCACTCATTTTGCTAGCTGGTGATTTTCGACAAACTCTACCAGTTATACCACGTTTAACACCTGCAGATGAATTGAATGCATGTCTCAAATCATCAGTGTTATGGCGGTATGTGGAGAAAATAACTTTAAAGACCAATATGCGTGTTCAATTACAACAAGATGAATCTTCTGAACGATTAGCAAGACAATTGTTAGATATTGGGAATGGTAAAATGGAAATGGACGAATCCACACACTGTATTACATTACCAGAAAACTTTTGTCACATTGTAAAATCCACTGATGAATTGATTGCCAAAGTTTTTCCAAATTTATCGCAGAATTATAAAAATAATCAATGGGTTAGTGATCGTGCTATATTGGCAGCCAAAAACATTGATGTGAATTTAATAAACTGCACAATTCAAAATGAAATACCTGATGAAGAAACAACATATAAATCCATAGATACTGTTGTCAATCACGATGAATCAGTTAATTATCCAATAGAATTTTTAAATTCATTGGATCTACCAGGAATGCCACCACATATTTTATCTTTGAAAATTGGTTCCCCAATCATCCTTCTACGAAATATAAATCCACCACGACTATGCAATGGCACTAGGCTATCAGTAAAATAATTAATGAATAACATAATTGAGGCAACCAATTTAAATGGAAAACACCAAGAGGAACATGTACTACTACAACGCATTCCCATGATGCCAACGGATACTCCATTTGAATTCAAACGTCTACAGTTTCCTGTACGACTAGCCTTTGCAATGACCATTAACAAAGCACAGGGACAATCATTGCAAGTATGTGGATTAAATTTGATAAATCCATGTTTCTCACATGGACAGCTGTACGTTGGGTGTTCACGAGTTGGAAAACCATCAAATTTATTTGTTCTTGCACCAGATAGGAAAACAAAAAATGTTGTATATTTAAAAGCACTACTAAGATAAAGTTCACCATTAATCATCAAATATCATTCATTTCATGATGATATTTAATAATTACAAAATTATTGTTCAATTGAAATTCGTTTGCAATATTGTTTAATATCAGAAGTGAAGAAGCATGTTTATACTACCATCAACTATGTATATCTATGTGTTGTACATATGTTATATTCAAATGACATATATGTAGGGATAAATTTATAATTGCAAAATTATTGTTCAATTGAAATTCGTTTTATATATATAGATGTGTTTGTTCACTTTGCAGCTTCAAAAAATCTGGATTTCTTTGTTGAGTGCCTAATCGCCTAACCGTCAAATTCCTTGGTATAGACAGTCCTAAATAAATTATTGTAATAGCTCTTCGATATTCCAGAAGTTCAAGAGCTTCTGTTGGATTGAAGAGTTTCATTATCTTCCAGGCTGCAATAAGTGCAGTTTCATAAGCATTTAAGTACAAGCAAACGCTGCGCACTTGAATACTGCGCAGTGTACGGAATGACATTTTATAAGTGGAGAAATTTTATCAACAATTTTTAACCTAAATTTCTCAAAATTTAGGACTCTCTATACCAAGGAATTTGACGGTTAGGCGATTAGGCACTCAACAAAGAAATCCAGATTTTTTGAAGCTGCAAAGTGAACAAACACATCTATATATATAAAACGCGTAGGTATGCGGCACAAAAATCGACGATATTTCTACACTCCGAATGGCAACGGCTGCCACTACCAGATGTAAACATTAGCGGCCGTCCGCAATTTGCAACCGCGTGTCAACATGGATTTACGCACTGAAATCAGGAATGCTCGAAAGCGAGCTGCACGATCAAGTGAAAATTGGTAACAGTCTCAAGTATGAAAGCAAAGAAATAATTTATTAAGAGAGAGGCGTGAAAGATAGAGCATAAATAATCGCGAGGTTAGGCTTAACCGTCGCCGGCAAAGCAATAAACAACCAGTAATATTTAATTTTCTACACCTTTTTCAGTACTTGCTGAATTTTTACTCCATTTTATAAGTGGAGAAATTTTCTCAACAATTTTTTATTTGATATGATTAAGTGTAGATATCTGAATTGTGAGCAGTAATACATACAGAGAGTGATGTAATCAACACTATATTTTAAATTTTCCTCAACAATTTCTTATTTGTTGTAATGATATAGTGTAGATATCTTAATTTTGAGAAATTGTGCATACAAAGAGGGATATAATTTTAAAAATCATTGATGTTGGGTTTCTCAGTCTTATCTTTAACTCTTTTCTGAGATAATGGAAATTCCCATTTTTTGATCACGATGTTCTAGAATCAGCCTTATAGAGAATACCCCTTACAACATATATTTGTGATGACAGGTAATGGTAACATTCCTTACATAGGTTACTTTCAGTTGCGTTGTTTTGCAAAAGAAAATATAAAACTAAAAGCGACCAGGCTGGTCACGCAGCGTCTAGTATGGTTAAAATATAAATATAAATATATTGAAAAAATAATATAATGAAAAACTGCTTTACTGTGAAGAAGGTTCTCTGATTCAATTTGTCTTAAATTATCAACGATGAATGAATGACTCACTCGTGTTTACATTTTCAAGTTCTGAGTATATAAAATCAATACTTTTTATTAATTTAATTGAAACACTATGATAACGCGAAAGGTAGCGGAAAATTTAGAAGTGTTCAACTACAGACTTTAAAAAAAAAAAAAATTGCGGTTATGTTAGGTATTCGCTTTGAAAAGCAAGCTACTGTACAGTACATACCGTAGATAGTACCCGTCAAAACTTTATGGTAAGTAATTGAGCAGTTCCAATTAAAAAAAGGTTTATAGCCTTGTTAAAATATAAGAAATTTTTACAAAATATTACTGTTTTGCAATCTGATGTGTTGCAATTTAGAACATTGAAATTTAAATGAATGTTTTCTGTCTTATTTGTTAATTTTAAATTGTTTTCTAATTTGAAGGTGAAATTTTATAATACTTTTTTTATTAGATCTGAAAAATAATTATGAAAAAAATATGCTATGTGCTAAGTTTCGAATTCCTAGGCTTTCTGATTAGGGAATTATAGTGTTTTTTCTTTCTTTATATGGGTCCTGTGTAGCATTCCACATGACCTTAAAATATTTTAACTTCAAGTTTTAGCGGAGCAAGTTCAAATATGTAGGAGGTTCTACACGGCACGCGTTCATCTTTTTCTTATACGTGGGTAGTCTCGCCAATAGCCATACAACCCAAGTTGTGATAAAAACACTGTTAGTTCCATTACTTTACAACCCACTTCAAGAGAGATAAATGAAGTCAAGAAATACCAAAATAAAATATAAATGAATATCAAAAATGTATTTTCCAGCACACTTTATCATTACTAATTTTTTTCAAAAAGAAAACATAGAAATTTTTTTTAATTTACTTCTCTCAATGATAAACTGTAATGTTTCAAATGGCGATGTGAGTTCTCCAATAGAAAGTTCTCCCAGAAATTCAAGTCTTGAGTTACTTTACAACCCACATCAAGAGAGATTTTTAAAAAATCAAGAAATACCAAATGAAAAATAAATGAACATCAAAAATTTACTCTTAAGAAATACTATATATTAAAAAAAATATATTACATTTTTTAAACAGAAAAAAAAACTAAAGGTAAGTAAATTTATACATTGTTATTAACATACAAATAGATAAAAACTTCAAATGAAAAAAAAACCTTCCAATTTAACAAAATTACCTTTTATTTGTACTTCGTTATTAACAAAAAAATTCATATAAATAAGCATAAAATAAATAAAATCAAGAAATATTTAATCTTCAGAGTGTGATTACTGCAAGAAAAGTAACTCAAGACTTGAATTCCTGTGAGAACTTTTATAAGAACCCTTCTTTCTGTATATCCAACATAAAGTCTGCAATGTGGTCTTGGAATATCCAGTAAAGGTTCACACTCTATTGGTTTCTGAAATATATGGACTCTAACAGTGGTTTTAAAGTACAGACAGACATGCAAGTGGCTCAATACACTATATACAGGAAAATTGAAGTGCAGACAAATATGCAATTGGCTCAACGCACTATATGCATGAGAACTAAAGGTTGCATGGTGTTACGAAAAGCGCGACGTGGTGAAAACATCACGTGTTGTTGATTCATGTTTAAAAAGTATCTTTAACGCGCGTGCACTAAGGGGTAATAAGGATGGTTAGTTCGTCAATTCCTAAGTCACAATTAGAAAACAGGGACTGTACTTTATTGAGAGGAAACAAGGATAATTTAAAATACGCATTAGATATATAATGGTGTGCCGTTATTATCAAACAAACACACACACACACACACACACACACACACATATATATATATATATATACATATATATATATATATATATATATATATATATATATATATATATATATATATATATATATATATATATATATATATATATATATATATATATACAATGGAATCTAGATCGATCATTTTTCCGTATTTGTCGTTCATTTTATCCAGTCCCAACGATCATATTGCTTTGTTATGTTTCCGCATCTATCGTTTTCCCGCATTTATCGTTCATTTCAATCGGTTCCTGGAAAAACGATAGATCGAGATTCCACTGCATACATATATATATATATATATATATATATATATATATATATATATATATATATATACAAACACACTCTGTCACAAACAAATATATGCACCCAGTAGTTATTTGGGTCACAGTTAGATAGTCTTAATCATCACAGTTTTTCTTTTAAATTATCTATATATATAAAACAGTTCCGTAACTGACTCACTGACTGACATACAACGCACAAACCAAACCGCTGGACCTAAAGGGCTGAAATTTTGCATGGCGATTTTTCTTACGGTGTAGGGGTGCACTAAAAGAGATTTTTGAAAAATTATTCTTAGATTTTTTTAAATAAAATTTTTAAGCTGTTTTTGTAACATTTTTTTAAGTTTGCATTTAAAATAATAATGTGAAGGTTATAAAATTTATATCACAAGAAAGATCCTAAAAATTCCTTTAAAATGAAATCTTTTTCGAACCTTTACCTCGATTTTCTCATTTTTGGGGAATTTTTAAAGATTCATTTTTAGAATTTAATTTATTAAATGCCAATCAAGTGATTTCCTTTTCTGGTACTTTAAATAAATTTATCGTCACGTGCATAACAACTAAATGGACAAAAAAAAAATTTTTCTTTCTAATGCAGCAGACGATTGGATATTATCCAAAAAAATATCCCTTACGATTTTTTTCTAAATATATATATATATATATATATATATATATATATATATATATATATATATATATATTACATCAACTGTATACATTGATCGTCGCATTTATTATAAATATATCTATTTATTTTTTTGGCATTAATTGCATATATTGACCGTTGTATTTAATTTGAATGTCCTCCGGGTTTTCAGCTAGTTATTATATAAAATCTGTTATTATTATATAAAATCTTTAACCAATTAAAACTTTTGATTAATTTTTAATTGGTATCTTGGGCGTTTTGGGGTTTATTGTTATTAAAATAGGAATGTTACTTTTCGCAGTTGCCAATCGAAAATTATCTGCAGTATTGAAAGGTCTTAATCTGGTACAATGTACAATTTCCGAAGTTTTCATAGTAAGGGAATTTTGTCTGTTAACTTAAAAATTTACTCTAGAAATTTGTTTCAAAATTTTATAGGGACCAGAATAAGAAGGAGTAAGTTTAGGAGTATTCAGGTAACGAAACTCTTCGTACATCACTATATCACCTACTTTAAACTTTGGTTCCACAAAATGAGTGTCATACCTTTTTTTATTTACTACATGATTTCTTATAGTTCTGTGTTTAGCAATATTCCTAGCTTCTTCAATTGGTGGGTACACGTCTAGATCATCAAGTAAGTATTTGTAGGGTGGTTTTCCATGCATTAAATAAGAAGGGGGGAATTTTGTTACGGTATTGTTGGTGTCGTTATATTCATTCATTATTTCAAGTAATAATTTTGTCCAGGAGACTTTGCAAGGGTGTGAATTTAATTTACATTTAAGCCTAGTAATGAGGGTCTGATTTACTCTTTCATTTATTCCCTCTGTTTGTCGGCTATGCGAAGTAGTTAGAAGGTGTTTAATATTATTGTTTCTCTAAAAGTGTTTAAATTTGGAGGAAGTAAAAGCACTATTCCTATCACTTAAAATTTTGTTAAGTACTTGATGTTGAAAAATTTGCCTTAAACAATTAATATAAGTATCCGTATTTTCATTTTTAAAAACAAATGTCCAGATATACCTCTTAGCATGATCTATGACTATGTGCAGATATTTCTTTGTAGACTCATAATAATTTAAACCACCAACAGTGTCTGTGGCAAGAATTTCAAAGGGTTCACTGGTAGGGGGTAACTTTTGTAAAAGACCAAATCTTTTTTGTCTAGACCTCTTGTTTAATTGACATACTTCACAATGTTTCACAAAGTTAATCACATCTTTAGTTATTCCAAGCCAACAATATTGAGGGGATATCAGATTTAACAGTGCCGAAACTCCTAAATGTCCATAATTAAGATGAGTTTTTTCTAATAATTTTAATCGTAAAGAGAAAGGCACAACAATTTTCATTACAGTACAGTATTCAGAGCTTGGGATATTTCCCACACGCGCGCGCACGCACACACACACACACACACACACACACAAACAAACACACACACATATATATATATATATATATATATATATAATATGTACTATCTTCTTTTGTAACTAACTTACTAACTTTACATAAGAAGACAAGACGTGCGGAACTTCTTTATCTGGCAAATTTAAATAGCTTCGAGGATTATCTGGTACTAAGTCGTTCACTTTTGGATTCCATCGTTCAGTAAGCAATGGATCTGAAAATTTCTTTCTGCGGATTAAAATAAATAATTCCCGCCAAATCACGGCGTTTGGTGTCTCTTCGGAAAGGGGGAAAGAAGCATCCCCCCCCTCAAAGCCCTCAGGCAGGAATTTTACTACGCTAAATTGAATTCAGGGGCCATGTATTTATTGAGACCAATTTGATTAAAATTAAAAGAGTATCGCGCTCCGGAAGAATCCTGGGGGAACAGCAGGATGAATCTCGCCTTCCCCCAAGGCCTCAAAATAAATGTAGCTCTTACGAAAGAGGTGTGAATACAGAATATGCATAGAGAGAGTTGGGGGTGGCGATGAAAGGGGAGTGCATGTGCTCTCTAGAGGACAAAAGAGGGGAAAAAACTCAACAGGGTTATAGTTTGAATTGATGTCACGCTCTGAGTAATAAAACTTGTGGCAACCATTGTGAATTTCCCAGTGGCAACAGTGTTTGGTGGGGCAGGGGGGGGGGGTAAACACTTAAGGAAAGTATTAAACATATGTCCCATGGGAGCACAAGAGTGACGTATCATTCAAACCTCCGATGCACTTGTTCTGGGAACATTCGCTCTCGCAGACCACGATTTCCATAGGCTAATTTATAACAGCTGCACCCTTCAGGTCAGGGGTGTCACAAAGCAATTATTACTGCAGCCCAGAAAGAGAGCTCAAAATGAAAATAAAATATAAATAGCCCACCTAGACGGACTAAGTGTTATAACTCCTATAGTTATCTTCATAATTATAAATAAAATTTATAATGAAATAAGTTAACTATATTAAACTTTTTTTGTCATTAACTATATTTAATGTAAAGAATATTTTTGTGCGGCCCAAAACAATTCGTTTTCTTTCAATGTGGTCAAGGAGGCTAAAAGGTTGGACACCCCTGCTTTAGGTGAAAAATCATTTCTCAGGACCAGCACAAGGACATCCATGTGTTACCTAGGGTTCGAACAGGTGCTTGCCACCATAATATGTGCATCGCTTCCGTTTTTTAACATGATGAGCAGGACTTACGAATATTAATTGAACTACACTTTGTAACAAAAAAAATCGACGCACCAAGAAGGGGTTGTCCGATTGTAATGAAATATCGAGTGCAAAGATATTTTGACCGAACATGCAAAAGATTTATATTGGGTGTCCAACGAATAAATAGCGGGAGCTGCAGCTCATTAGAGCTGCGCATCCAGCAGGTGTATACTATATATATATATATATATATATATATATATATATATATATATATATAAAAGAGCTCGTCTGTTTGTTTGACCGCTGTAGAATCCTAGACTGTTGACTGTTTCACCCACCGGTACCAAATTCGGCACAGTTAATGTTTAGGAGCCCAGAAACTTAACTCAGCAAAAACGAAATGTGGGGCTCAATTAGTTTTTAATTAATTTTTAATGATTTTTTGTGCCCCTGAGAGGTGCACTTAAATGTGGATAAGGCCCCTTCACCACAACATGTTATCAGCGAATCGGGGAGGAGACGTACTGATAACCTTTGTTCCTGCCTCCCCAGATACACACTCCTCGCTCACATTTTGCATGACGGTTCTTCTTATAGTGTTGGGGTGCACTATAAGAAGAATCATGAATGCGTTTGTCGGCAACGGTAGCATTTTTACAAAAGCTTTATGGTCTAGAGTGCGTGCGGTCTTTTAGATGATAGACGCAGATAAGCAAGGATGGCACCATTCGTGACGTTATGTTACAATGGCCTTTTGAGGGTCATTGATTTGGATGATTTTGAATGATTTTTGAAAAATTCTTCTTAGATTTTTGAAAATTAAATTTTTAAGCTGTTTTTGTAAGTTTTTTAAGTTTGCCTTTAAAATGATAATTCGAGGGTTATAAAATTTAAGCTTTAAGGGTTTAAAAATTAGATCATAGAAATTCCTTTAAGACGAAATCTTTTTCGAATCTTTGCCTCCATTTTCTGATTTTTGGTAAATTTTCAACGATTAATTTTTAGAATTTAATTTATGAAATGCTGATCACGTGGTTTCTTTTCTTATTGCGATAATTTAAATTAAACAACAAAAGAAATTGACAAAAGAAATATTAAAATACGGTAAAAGATAAAATTTAACCACTAGACTAACTGAGATGGAAGTTTTTTAAGAATTCAATTCAAATTAGTAAGTTTTAACACGACTTTTCTGGCTCTGCTTTGTGTCCTTTGTTATTTGCAGTTTTTCTCATCGCTTGAACCGATTTACAATTTGCTTTTTCTACGGTTTTGGCTTTAGGATAATTAAAAACCAAATTCAAATTCGCTTTTTCAACGGTTTTTGGCCTTGGGAAAATTAAAAACCGATTTACAATTTGCTTTTTATATGGTTTTTGGCCTGTCGGCAATAAAAAAACCGAATCACAAAAGTAAGGAAAATAGACTTCATGCGGAATCCCGACTTACTTTGATTAAATAAAGGGGATAACGCATCTTGCACTTTACCTCTTGGGTAATGTGAAAAAAAACTGCGTTTTTAAGGGAAAAATAAAAAAATAAAGGCAAATGTAAATTCTAAAACTTATTTCTCATTATACAGTGGATCAAACAAATCTAATTAAATCCAATTAAACAGTATCTAACAAATATAATTAAACAGTAAACTTGTTCAATCCAAACGTGCGAATCACGCAACACTGTTGTAATGAAGCGCTTTCAAAAAAAATTAAAATTCATTTTTTAAGAGAAAATAAAAACTTTGAAATCTTTGATTCATTACATTTTGTGTTAAAAGGTCGGCGACGTCTTTATGGCTGAGGTAATTATATAGCGAAGCGTTTGTCGGCAACGGTAGCATTTTTACAAAAGCTTCATGGTCTAGAGTGTGTGCGGTCTTTTAGATGATAGACGCAGATAAGCAAGGATGGCACCATTCGTGACGTTATGTTACAATGGCCTTTTGAGGGTCATTGATTTGGATGGGAGCGTTTGAAGACCACGTGGTCTAGCGAAGTTGCGGGTGGTCGGTCAGCTGTTTGGATTGTTGTGTAAGAGGGGCGTTTTTGATCAAGAATGAGGGCAGCAAATGAGAGGCTTGTAGGCGTTGGGACTTAACAAATAAAAAATTCGAGAGTTTCCTGAATGGCTAGTGAAGTGATTCCGGAGGCGGGAACGTTTAGGGAATTAAAAATTTGGAAGAGAGTTTTTGAGAAGAAGGTCGGACAGTCGGAGTCCAGGAGGCATTCGCCCTGGTTCGGCTGAAGAAAATCTATCCCTGTTTGACTGCCCAAAGCCCGGTCGAATCTTACCGGAGCTAGTACCTATTTCGGGTAGCAAAATAAATAAAACGAAGGAGATTTATAAGTAGAATCTCGGTGGATCCTTCCCAAGAAAGAAATCCTGTGTGTCGTGGAGCCCGGTAGTTTATCCTGGATACAATATAGAGGTGTGCTGCTGAGAAGATTGCCTCCAGTGCCCCATCAGTGACGAGAGCCCCCATCATTGACGAAAGCCCCATCTTTGACGAGAGCCCCATCATTCAACAAAAAAAAAACTACAGTGCCCCATCTTTCGACGAGAGACTATCGTGCCCCAACTAACTTCACGGAAGAGTCCCCTACCAGAGAGGAGAGTCGACACCTAAACCCAAGGTTTCCCCCAACTAAAGGACGTGAGTGCTTTCTCTTGTTTTTGTCTAGTTCAGATCCCACGGTTGCTATTGATGGTTAGTTTCGGGTTTTATGTGATTGAAATATAGTGTATTATTTTTTGATAGGAGATTTTAGAATTTTGTTTTACTTACTGTTTCTCTCCCTGAATCAAGAAGTTAAACTAAATAGAACCCTGTTTAATTTGCTCGTGTTTTTGATACTGAGTAGATCAGCCAATATGTTAATTAAATTTGATGAAATAAAATGTAAATATTAGGATAGTGTAAATAAATAAATTTTTATTGTTTCAAACCTTGAGTTAGTATTATTCATCTGATGTGTGTTTTATTTTATGTGGAGCAAAGTTGATTTAGTGGATACAACTGGGTTTAAAATTGTTCGTAAATTGCTAATTACGTCCAGAGCTTTGGGTAACAAAATAAATAATTAAAACACAACGCACCCAACTACCCCTTTTTTAAAATAAATAATCTTTGTACTACCACAAAATAATCACGCCCTATAAATTAAATGGACGAGCAATACGACAACTGTGTTATTAATTCTCAATAAAATCAGACGTATAATCAGACGAAGGTCCGCAGGCCGGCCCAAAGTTTCTTTCTTTCTTATTGTTTGTATATCAATTCAGTAGAAACGCGCTAAGCGCAGTCTGTCTAGCCAGAGGAACATGAACAGCGGGGGGTGCAGCCCAGTATTTTTTTTGATGGGATGCATGAAAAATTTTATATCTATATATCTACCCGGGCAACGCCGGGCAATAATGCTAGTATATATATATTTATTTATTTATTTATATATATGGTAAAAGGTATTGTGGTAAAAAGCATTAGCTTTTCAAGAACAAAATAATATTTTTTTTTCAAATTAGAATTTCCTTTTTATAATTCAAGCGTAACTGTTGACTAAAATGAATAAATATAGTATATCCACATGTGCTAATTTTATTTTATGCCATCACTATTTTTCTGGAAAAACAAAAATCTTCTGTATTACGAAAAAAAATAGCTTTCCGAGAAAACAGAAATGGTTTTCTATGAATAAAATAGTTTTAGTGATCAGTTTTCATTAATTATTGACTAAAATAAATAATTTTTTTAGATTGATATGTGCTGATATAAGACAGATTTATTCACTCAATGTTTCTCTTTTTCATTTTTTCCCTCGAGTTGTTATGCAGGTGACAACTAGAAGATCGTCGCGCCAGGAGATAAAGAATGTAAAAAGGCGGTCGCTGTTATGAATTGCCAACTGTGTTAATGGGCAAATAGTTTGTGTTCTTAGTACTTTATCTTTTATTTCTTGAAACCCAGTGTCTTCAATATTCAATAAGCAGCGCGGTGACGAGATATGGGATAAAAATGGTGTCTATGGGCTTTGAAAGTTTTGACTCTTCTACAGAAGGCTGCGAACAGAAGATAGTCCCATCTAATATAAGTCTTTTGGGGGATTATATATATATATATATATATATATATATATATATATGCAGGGTCTTTCATCAAGACCGCCCAAACTCTGCACAGCCAGATTCCTCGCCTGGAGTACATAAAACACGTCCAAAGAACTGTACCTTTACGACCCATAGTTTTTGAGAAAAATGGGAGATAATGTATGACGTCATATCCATTGTACGAAAAAAATTTATTGGAAAAATGAACATCGCTATTTGCACACGTTTCCATAGGAAGGTGCTCAAAATGTCCACCGCGCATATTGAGGCATACATGTGCGCGCCCTGTAAGGGCTAACTACACACGTTGCAGCAGCGTGGTGTCCACAAAAGTACACGCAGTATGAAGACGACCAAGTCACTTTTTTGTAGTAACTAGGTCTCGATAGACCAATTCTTTCAGATGGTCCCATAGGAAGATATCCAAAGGTGCCAGATCCGGTGATCGTGGTGGCCATGAAACCGGACCCCCCACGTCCAATCCAGCGGCTTGGTTATTCCATATCCAGCCAATCAAGTATAGGCGAGCTGAAATGCACCGGAGCTCCCTCAAGCTGGAAACATAGTCGCTAAGGGTATGTCATTTAGGAAATCGGTTAATACATCACTACGAAATACGAAACAGGAATGTTCTGTTAGCCGTTTAGGCAGCAGATATGGTCTAATTATGCTATTGCCTAGTATGCCGGCCCACACATTTACAGACCAGCGAACCTGATTTCTCTGCGGGTGGTTTGCATGAGGATTGAACTCTGACCACATATGGCTGTTGTGACTGTTGAAGAAGACCCCATCACGTGTGAAGCATGCTTCATCCGTCCACAAGATATGTTCAATAAGAGCATTATCGGCTTCATGTTGTTGCAATAGCGATTCACAAAAGTCAATGCGTTGCTGAAAGTCGGATGTAGACCTTGCACGGTTGTGTAGCGATATGGGTATAGCCCCTCTACCCGTAATAGCCTGTACACAGCACTGCTACTCACATTCAGCTCCTTGTCTAGTGCGCGTGTGCTCAACTCGGGAGTTTCTTCCACCATCCGAAATATTGCATCTTCCTGTGCTGGCGTCAGCCCGCCATGCGTTCTTCCACCAAAAATGTGGAGATTGTGTGTCGGGTCGACGCTTCCAGTACTTATCTGTCTGTCGTCCAATCTGCGGATGACTTTGGCATCGGGAGAACGGCGTGATGGTTAGCGACGAGCATACTCCCTAGCATTTCCTAAGGCATTACCATTACATTGACCAAAGATAAAGTACATGTCGCAATATTCAGGAACGGATTGCATTATCACCATCAAATTGGCTTCCAGCCCCTATCGTCCCATTACTCTAAAGGACTGATTTTCAAGTTGTTGAAACTGTATTACAGTCTGCACTAGATATAGTACATATCTGCACTAGATATATCTCTTAGATATCACAGAGGATAGCCCATTTCACCTCCAGGTTTGTCACTTTTGTCATGATTGATTCCAAAGATTTTAGAATTTGAATATTTTGAAGGGAAACTAATGTCGATGATAAAGCACAGATGTTTTTGAATATTACCTAATCTGGAAATGATGCCAATTTACTTAATTAAAGCTTAATTAATTAACAAATTGTTTTGAGTTGTTTAATTTATGATCTTATGTATTGTTAGAAAAATTGACAGGCATCTAAATTCTATGCTGTAATTGAAGTGAAACTTTCAGAACCATTGGCGCACCCAGGATTTAATCTTGGGGGGGGGGGGGGTGCGAGTTGAACGGATGAAAATATTTCTAATGGAATGTAATTTTTTAGGGGAGGGGCGGGGCCCTTTTTCCCCCCCTCCTGGGTGCGCCACTGTTCAGAATAATATAACAAATCAATTAAAATACCTTCTGAATTATACATTGTGAATTATTTCAAAATGTATGTAAGTATATGAGATTAGGAATATGAAAAATCGATGAATGATAATTGATGTAAACCACGAAGTTTTGAAATCCTGTGAGTAAATTGCACTGAATATAAACCACACACAATAAAGACTTATTTGATAAACCATGTATAACGACTTGAAATTAAACTGAATTTAAGGACTCCACGAATTATATGTTATTTTACTACTCATTATTGAATGAAGAATTTTGATTTGTTTAAAAAGTTATTTAGATTATATTAACCAGTAATACTTCAGTTATTTGAATTTCATTGCACATTGTATTAATAATTTTAAATTTTATTGCATATTATGTTATTTCCATATATTTCGAACGTTCATTATAGATTTCATTGCATATTGTCTTTAATTTGATATATTTTGTGTGATGGTGCGACGAAATCATAATAGTAAGTTTAACATTATAGTGAATATTCAAAACACTTAACTTTGGTTTTGCTGCGGTGGAGTTAATTTATGATGGCTTATGGACAAAGCTGTTGACTCTGTAACCCGGATGTGTTCTAATTCTCACCCACCTTGCTGTTTGTCGTGACTTATTTCCACCAATGTTGCATTCAAAGAAATGTAATTTTATAATGTACGTAATTTTGATTATAATACATTTTAATTTACTTTTATTATATAAGAGCTTTTTTATGTATTATGTTTGTGAAAATATCACCTTTCAACGTGACGATTTTCCATTTTTCGGAGGGAATTTGTAATATATTAAATATTATGCCCTCCATTCTATCATTTAAATTCCCTGTCCTAAATCCAATTCCCTGTAATATAAATTTATTACTTTAAAACCCTTAGCCACAGAACTTCCCATGAATCGCATGCCTTTGCATTTCTACATGTGTATATATTCGGATTCAGGAGTGGGTTAGCATCGCGAGTCCCAAATTCTGCTGACCCTATAAATAATAGTCATTCAGAGCCGTTCTTCTGAAATGAACGGCTCTGAACCTTTTCTCACTCTAATAAACGATTCGTCCCGACTGCTTCCAAATTTAATTTTATCCCTTTCAGGCTGAGTCTAGCTCCAGCCATATAAATATGAGCTAGTTTTTCCTTTCAGGTTATAATTTAAGGACGTTATGTAATTGAGATATTGCATATATATATATATATATATATATCTATATATATATATGACACGTTCTCTGCTTACACCCTTCCCATCATGTCGTCTTACATCCAACTTTACACCATCTTAAACTATTCATACCTAATTATCAACGTTATGGCAGTCAATGAGTTAAAGGCCGGTGGCAAAGAACTACAATTAATTACATTTAACATCGTTTATTTCCAACTACTAACCTACCCGATTCAATCTGATAATTTAAATCCAAGAATTCATCAAGCTCCCGCGCGACGCATGACTGTCTTAATCAAGAATTTCCCGCCGTCTGACCAAAATGCTATTGTTTTTTACCATCTAAAGCTATCGCGCATGCGTGTGACGTTTGCACCGAAGATGAGGCCGAAGCGGTCCTAGTTTTGTTACTATTTATAGATTCCCTTCCTGGTTCTTCAATGTGTGTGTGTGTGTGTGTGTGTGTATTAATTAAATGTACGTCCTAGACAATAAATATAAATTTATATAATAAATTTGAGTATCATAAGAGTGTGATTTTTACTGGTATGTTCAAATAAAGAGGGCTTTGTCAAAGCGTTTGAAAAATTTGGCTGAACCAACATTATGAGCTTATATGGTACTGAAATTTGTTTAATTCAAACCGAAAAGAACTTGTATTCAATATTTTTCTCCATACATCAGAAACATTTGCATATTTCACATTTCTGCTAAAATAATATTGGAAAGAAAAATCATGTATCAAAGATTTGTGATGAAACTTTTTAGCTTTCGGAATTGATGAAACGAATATTCATATGAAAAGTGTACGCTTTTGTATGCTATTTTATTTTACACCAGGAAACATCATTCCGTTCGCAGAGAAAAACAGAAGAGGATCAGTGCCTTATCGTTCTCATTTTGCATTGTTCTGAGTGATTTTCGGACGATTGTTTAATGCTATTTTGTCTAAATCTATCTTTTTTGAACCCGTCTTGGGGTTCTCATACAATCCCCTTCAAGATATCATTGGTGTTGAACAGTGATAATACGAGCTTTTTAATCGGAACTTTGTTTGCATTTCGTGTACTGAAGCCCTATATTTTGCAAGCCCCGTCTATAAAAGGGGAGACGCTCCCACCACAGCCTTTCATACCTGACGAACTGTGACCGTAGCCTTCTGTCTTTAAAGGTATTCCGTTAAAGATAAACAGCTACCGAATTGAATAAAATGTAAAATAGCTCCAATTGCCTTCTTTATTTTACTTTCCACTTCCGTATTTTTCGCCCTCTACGCTGATTGGTAAACACAGTAAACACTTTGGCGCCTTTCTGTGATCGCCTCCGTCATTTTGTGCATTTTTTTTTAATCCTTGCTCTCTCATTCTACGTTCGACAAATTTTCCTTTTCACTCTTTTCTGCCATATTTTTTCCTCCCGATTTTGTTCCGAAGTATCAAAGAGGTGCTCATTCGGAACCATGGAACGTTGGGGGAGAGAGTTTGATTTCCCCATTTTCACTGGAAAATGTGTGTGTATGTGTGTGTGAGAGCAAGGGGAGAGGAATTGACTCTTTGTTGCGTCCCATCAAATCACAGGCGTAGAAAGACACAGAAAAAGAGGGAGAAATGAAAGATAAAAAAAAGAGAGCCAGTGATGTTAAGAGAAATATAAATTCCAAACACATAGAGAGAGGGGTCTGTTTACTCTTCCACTGTCTGTGAGGTATCATTTCCAAAGGATCGCCGGGCGCTATTCATTGGCGTTTCTTATTTACTTAGTTCTATTGATGATTAGAACTGAATTTGTCGTTTTCATAGGGGAAATTATCGAAAGAGATAGTCATGCATTTCTCTTTCTAGGAATAGAAAATCAATTTGTAGAATTAATTGGCTCCCTCCGAACGAAATTAAAGATATCGCAATCAAAATTTACACTTTGACATTCGCATCCTATTTCTATATCTTTTATTACGTTGTGAAGAAATTAGAGTATTGAGTTGACGATGTAATTTTACGCTAGCATGGTTTGCTTTCGTGGCCCATTTTTATCTTTCACTTATTCGAAATTTTCTACAAATTCAAATTATATAGTTTCTTGTGATGAGAACATTTACGTCCATATAGAAAATTTAGAAATTCATTTTTGAATCTATCGGTGGTATATTCATAGCTGAAGAACGAAATGCGGAAAAGTTTCAAAACAATTTAAAGTATTTAAAGTGTTTTGAATATCAAAATTGTATCATTTCTTTAAATATCAAACTCTTTAAAGTTTTTCCTTGAGATCCTGAGAATTTCTCAAAGCTTAATTCTATTTTTAAAGGATAAAAGTTCTAAAACAAAATAGCAATCTCTCTCATCTTAAAACGTGTTGAGGTTATTATTTATTTTTTGTTTATATATTTGTTGTTATCTTAGAATACACATTTGTAATCTAGCTTGAATATCCTTTATTAGAATGTCCTACATTTCCCATTGTTTGCAAAAATATATAGTTAGATACCTTGGGAAGGGAGATACAAAATACATTCATATATAACATCTCTTCACTCATGTAACTTTTCTCTTCACTCATGCCAGCAAGCTGCTTAGGAAACGGCTTTTAAAGTTTCGCTTCATTGCTCCAACGGTAACTTGGTCCTTTATTTCTGTCTCAATGATGTTAAATAATCGTCATTTGTGTCATAAAACTGAAATACTTTTGGACTTAAACAGTTTTTATCGAGAATATATGATGGAGCAAAACAGTTGCCAAAGATTTACAAATACAATCATTAGTCATTCAATCCACAAGCCTGTGACCGTAGTAGAACTTGAAAATCAGCAGCTGAGTTTTATTTATTTTTTGGTGTATGTATGTGTGTGCCCGAAGACTTGTGATTCTTGAATTAAACTCCCCAAGACTGACTGATTGTATCAAAGCCGTTTTCATTAACAACTTTATTTTCTTTTATAATATGCTCTTGATGTAAATGATAAGTTTGTTTTCTTATCATTGCATGTAAAACCTGTTTAACGAAAACAGACATTCCTAGCTAAGAACAATAATTTTCGACTTTGGAGTTTATGGCTTTTGATAATAAATACTATATGTAAAATTAATTTTGTTGCTCTATGATTACATTGTTATTTATAATAATGTGCATTTGAATGAAGTTTTGAGTTCAACAGAGTACAATTAGTTACATTGCAATGAGGATTTTAAAGTCGTTAATTTGCTAAAAGTTAACCATGATGCATTGCATTTCCCTTTAAATGAATATGTTTCTATGCTTATTTTTCCCTGGGAATTGTTTGGTTTATATAGAGTAGTACCCAAAATTTGTTTCTCCTTCCTGGTAATGACTTATCAGAATATTAGTAAACCATCGAACCATACTAGACATAAATTATTCAAAACCATTCACTAGTCTTACTGAGAAGCTTTATACACTTTTCGTAAATTATATATACAACTTTGGGCCAATAAGCATATTTTAAAAATATTTTGATAGATATTTTGCCCTCACTGATGAAGAAAAGTCAAGTTTGCATGTAATAATCTTTAAAAAATAAAATAGTATGGGAAAAAAATGCATCAATCTTCTCAATAGACAGCACTCCGAAAGTTGTTATACTGAAGCAATATTTCAAATGAAGCGCGATACTTGTTTTTTTTGTAGGAAAAAAACAGAATAAAGAGCATAAGAAATCACTCTATAACAACTATAATATCGGAGATTCAAATAATGTGTTTCACACGCAACTGAATTTAATTTTCAAATCATTGTCTATTTTTGCCCTTTAATGACATATTCCTACAAAATCCCGATTCTTTTTCTTCTCTAAATATCATCGTTGTACAATATTAAGAAAGTGGTAACTATACAGCAATGCCTTGATTCCGTATTTTGTTTATGATATATGTATATAATACTAAGATGACATAGTTAGATCGCATTTTATGTACTAAATATTTTCATATTTCGTTAAAGATTTATTTTCCAAATTAATATTAAGTTTATCTCCTGTACTAAAAGTTTTATTGAATGGCTATTTAGTTCCTTTGAGAAATATTTTACTTAAAGTCATTCTTTCAATTACAGAGGAGCAGTTCATCCGACTTAAACAGATGACTGGTATCACAGCAGATGCTGCTGTCATCGGTGACAAACTAGGACTTATATCCCTTCGTTGAAAAATGGGTGCAAATAAGAGGGGCTTGAAACATTTTTTGCCAAGAAGATATAATTTTAATAAACATGTTGAAATAATACATATAATCATGTATTTCAAGGTAAATTCGATACGATTCTAGTTTTTTCGACCTTCGTTACATGATAAATATGAAGTAATTATTTTAGGACTAGAAGAATCCTCAGCAGGTACATATAATACCACGCGTGTATGACTGTTTTATATTACATTAATCTGAAAATTAAACAGTCATACATTACATTAATCTCCTTTTTATATATAATTCTTTGATATCTTGGTATATAATATATTTTGCAATTATATTTCATCTCTAAATCTAGGTATATATTTATACATATACAACAACTATTTACATATACACTCATTCTTTCAGTAGTGTGAAACTTGCTGCATAACTATAAAAATAATAATCCGAAAAGCATAACAAAACCGAATTTAACCTTATTACCGTCGACCAATAAAAATTCATCATCATTAAATAATTTCATAGCAAAATTAAGAGCCAGATAACTACATAGCTGCGTTTACTTACAACCTAGTACCAATAGTACACAACTTATTGCTTTCCGGTACCCTCTTTTCCCGAAATAATTCTCCTTGGTGACGAAAATTTAGTTCTCGTGTATTTAGAACAGAAGAAAGAGGAAATTTGAGGATTTAGCTAGACGGAAAAATATATTATTTATGATTTTAATGGCAAGTGAAAACCAGTGTTTACAAGAGGTGTACAAAGATTCCATCCGAGGTGTTGGAATTAATAGCTAAAAATTATTTTCGAGAGAGCCCATGGAAATCATTTAAACATTGAATCAAATAAAAGGGAAATCACGAGAAAGAGAAAAGTTATGAGGTGATTCGGGTAGGAAAGGGTATTAAAATATTTAAATCATAAATTAGGACTTTGATAATGTCAAACATTCATGTGTTCATTTTGATTGTATAGTGCTGTCATTAAAAATATAATTTATAAATGTATAAGAGCTGAAGCCATTAATACATTATTTATACCTTCAACGGGCATATAACTATACCATCTCCTTCATTATATCTCATATAATTCGAAGTCCATTCAAATAATTAACATTATTTATCAGTATCAGTAAGTAAACTGTCAGTACGTATTGTTAACAAGTATCTTTTCATTCCTTACTGTCATTAGTTTCTTTTTTACTCAATTAATATTCACCTTAAAAAAAGATAATGAACTATTATCAGGTAATGTATGATAAAGGCAACTGCTGCGTACTGTAATTATTCTGCGTATTTGAGTTATAAATATCTAACAGGAAAACCTACAGGAAAAATGCTTAAAGTCGAAAGATAATTATGTTAAAGGGCAACTGCTCACTTATCCCTAGAGGCCTCTAAATTTTATTCACAAAAATTGAATTCTATAAAAATGATATTAGAAATTTCTTAGAAAAAATTCATTAATATGATAATATTTGGTAGAAGTGTTGGAAAGTAATCACACATTTTGAAAATTAACCTTTTCATGCAACCCTAAGTCGCCAAGGCGCGCGCCAAACCGGAGCAAACCAGAAGCTATCCCATCATTCCTTTCTTACTTCTGTTTATGTAATTTTCGTTTTTGTATCGTAGTACTGTAACGTTCTTTTGTTTCGTAGTAGATTGAATAAATATATGTTTAATGTTCGTGTACCTGGAATCACTTAGTACCAAGACAGGTGCACTACCGAGACGGAGGTAAGCAATATATTTTTGCCATCTTCGCATCAATGATTATGAGACTGAATTGCTAAATTCTGGTACTAAAGTTAAAATGGCTCAATCAGTGTTTAAAGATTCGACGCAGATGACTAAACTGAATTCCGAAAATTATGCGGTTTGGAAATTCAAGATTGAAATGCTTTTGATGTGGGATGGGTTAGATGATCTTCTTAATTCTCCACCATCCGATAAACCTGATGAAACATTTTTAAACAGGGATAAACAAGCACGAGCAATCATAAATCTATGCATAGAAGATTCCCAAATCATTCATGTTAAAAACGAAACAACTGCTGCCGGTACATGGCAAAAACTGAAATCAGTACATGAACGTTCCAATTTAAGTAGCAAGTTATATCTTTTAAGAAAATTATATTCAATTTAAATGCCCGAACACGGTGATATGATCGCGCACATCAATCACATGATGGATTTGGTTGAAAAACTGAAAGCTATCGGTGAGAACATTCCAGATCAGCATATAGCCGCTCTTTTGTTAGTTTCGATTCCTGAATCTTACAATAATCTCATTACCGCCCTAGAAGCTCGAGATGAGACACTTATAACTACTGATTTAGTAAAAACGAAACTCGCCGATGAATATAATAGGAGGTTAGAACAGAAAGCGGACCGAAATTCTGATAAATTCCGACGGCATTTAAATCTGCTATAAACGCAAGAAATTATAACAATAAAAGGGCGGAGAAATTTTGCAGCTTTTGTAAGCGAAACGGCCATACCCGAAACTGTTGTTTTAAGTTACAAAAAACGAATAACAATACTTGTTCTTATAATTCTAATAACACAAAGTTAGAAACTCGCGTGACCAAACATGGCGGAAAATCAGACCGGCAATGTATGAGCGCGAATGTTTACAGTCAACAGGCGCCAGTCAAGTGCAAGGCCTCTATTTACCGTTCTGAACAAAATACAAATGTAAAGGTTCTATATGTGGATTCCGGAGCAAGCAGTCATTTGCTGTCCGATGAAAATTTATTTACAGAACTGAAACAAAATGAATCACCCACGAAAATTATTCTAGCAGATGGTAGAATCGTATTTTTCCAAAGGCAGCGGATTTGTTGACCTTGATCTAAATATGCAGAAAATAAGACTGACGAATGCCCTTTTCGTTCCTGATTTAAAGAGCAATTTAATTTCCGTTAAAAAAATCGCTAGTATGGGGTACTCTGTCCTTTTCGAGAGAAATAATTGCTTCGTGAAGAATAATGAAGTGATTATGCACGCATATTCTGATAAAGATAGTTTATACAAAATTGTTTTAAACAAACACTCGTAAAATGCTAATGTCGCGATAGAATGCAAAAATGATAATTGTATACAGATATGGCATTCGAGATTAGGTCATCGGAGTTATGACAGAATTAAGCGACTCGTTCACGAAAATCTCGCCGACGGAATAAAACTAGATAATTGGCTTCATAATAAAACTTGTTCAGAATGCATAAAGAATAAAATGCAAAAATCCCCATATCCAAAAACACCCAGTGTCCGTGCAAAGAAACCGTTGGAACTCGTACATAGCGACATTTGCGGACCCATGCCCACTCCGAGCATCGGTGGAAAGCTCTATATCGTCACATTTATCGACGACTTTACGAGATACACCATCATCTACTTACTTACTAGAAAGAGTGAAGTTCTTAGTAAACTGAAGGATTTTGTCGGCATAACCAAAAATAAATTTGGTACAACCATACAGACTCTCCGAACGGATAACGGCGGTGAATACACCAGTAAAGAAATAGAGGAATTTTTGTCGAGTGACGGCATCAAACATCAACTTAGCGTTCCTTTCTCACCTCCTCAGAACGGTGTCAGTGAAAGGAAAAATATAAGTCTTACCGAAATGACCAGATGCATGCTGTCCCAAAGTCAACTGCCAAACAAATTCTGGGGAGAAGCTGTCAATACCGCAAATTATATTCAAAACCGTCTTCCTACTAGAGTCTGGGAAAAGACGCCCTACGAGAAGAAAGCCAAATTTGGCTCACATAAAAGAATTTGGTTGCACAGCCTATGCATATATGCATAAAGAAAACCGAAGAAAGTTAGATCCAAGAGCAATTGAAGGAACTTTTGTCGGTTACGACCAAAGGTCAAAGGGGTACAGAATCTATACAGGCGAAAATCGGATAATTGTCAGTAGGAGCGTAAAATTTGTCGAAAAATCACCAGTGAATCAAAATATCGAAATTCCCTCTCCGGAAGTAAAAGACGAAGAAACTGAGACATAACATAAAATTATACCCATAGAAGCGCTGAGAAGATCAGAAAGAAAAACGAAGGTACAACCACCAGAACGTATGGGATACCTAGTAGACACAACTAAGGACATACCCGAAAATTTCGAAGAAATCCTGAGAAACAACGATTTCTCTCAATCTACCACAGACCCTTGCCTATTCTTAAAGAAAGATGAAGTAGATACAATAATGATCACGGTTTACGTGGACGATATCCTTATAGCATGCAAAAATAAAGACAAGATTCAAAGTCTAATCAAGTATCTCAACAAATTCTTCGAAGTAAAGGACCTAGGAGAAATCAGAAACTACTTAGGAATCAACATCAACAGAGATGATAACAAATTTTTACTGAACCAAACTCGCAAAATCGAAGGATTGAAGAAGAAATTCTGTCCAGATATCCACAAACCGTCTTACACACCGATGGACGTTTCTTATCCAAAGGAAGAGGACACCTCTCCACCAGTGGACAATACCAAATATAGACAAGCCATCGGAGCACTACTCTACATAGCCACCGTAACCCGACCAGATATCGTTCTAGCAGTGAATTTATTAAGCAGGAAAAACGAATCTCCAAATGAAAATGGCTGGAAAGCAGTTCTCAGAGTCATCGAATACCTGAATTCAACAAAGGACATTAATCTGCAAATTGACTCTAACAACCCACCAATACTGACCTGCTATACGGATGCTGACTATGCATCTGATATGACCACTAGACGGTCAACCGGAGGAAATATATTCTTCCTAGGAAACAGCCCAATTTTTTGGTCCACAAAGAGACAAAATTGTGTTTCCTTATCATCGACCGAGTCTGAGCTCATTTCTGCGGCTGCTGCTGCTCAAGAGCTCAAATGGATATTAGACCTCCTAAAGGATTTTGGGCTATCTCAAAAACTACCCTTTAAAATGTTCGAGGACAATAAGTCCACAATCTCTCTAATTCAACATGGTAAGATGAATACCAGACTAAAACACATTAATGTTAAATATTTATTTTTAAGGGAAATGGAAGAAAACAAAGTAATTGAATTAACATATTGCAATACAAATAGTATGATCGCAGATATTTTTACCAAACCTTTGCCCAAACCAAAATTTATGAAATTAAGATGTGAATTAAATCTAATTTCGGCTTATCCCAAAATGCATGATTAAGGGGAGCATTGTTTTAAAGTAATCACACATTTTGAAAATTAACCTTTTCATGCAACCCTAAGTCGCCAAGGCGCGCGCCAAACCGGAGCAAACCAGAAGCTATCCCATCATTTCTTTCTTACTTCTGTTTATGTAATTTTCGTTTTTGTATCGTAGTACTGTAACGTTCTTTTGTTTCGTAGTAGATTGAATAAATACATGTTTAATGTTCGTGTACCTGGAAACACTTAGTACCAAGACAGGTGCACCACCGAGACGGAGGTAAGCAATATATTTTTGCTATCTTCGCATCAAGAAGCTTAGCCGATTGTCCAACAAGCATCAATAGTTGACTACAAAGAGTCTTAGCATAAGATTATGAGAACACTGTGCAAGACCTCTAGTGAAATTAAGCAGAGCTTGAAAATGAAATCTTATAGGCTGTCAATATAGTATGCATTCGAATGACAAGTTTTAGAACAAAACACGTTTTATCTTGAGTGACTGTTTATAGAGACAGATGGAAGTATAAAATCAAATTTGAACTGAAGATAACTCATCAAACATATTTAAATACTCCCACAGTAATTGACTGAAGTTTTCTTTTTCGTGACGTCACTTTATATGCTTTGGGTGGATTAAGCTTATGTAATTTCAGTGAATTATCGAAACATTAGAAAACGTCAATACAAGTGGTTTTAATGGAATTCTTTATAATTCTCTAATGTAAGTATAGAGATTTTAGAGGCTTAAAAATTCGAGAGTATTATTTGACTTTATAATGCTTGTAGCTCTTCTGTTAGAGGATTTTAGTAACTGTTTCATGTGTGAAATTAAGAGAAATAATTAATTTCAAACCGTAATACAGCACTATTATTCGTTTATCCACATGTAATTTTATTTACACCTCTTTACCGCGCTTTTATTTACACCTCTATCATGGCAAAGTGTTCCAGAGTTTGTTCATTCGCGTGCAACGTAGTGATTTACACGGTAACATTAGTCTGCGTTGTCAGTATGAACGTTTTAATATTTAAAGTTACTGAGCACTTCATTACTTTTCTCCTAATTATGGCTATTAATAATAAGATAATAGCGTCAGTTTAGCAGATAAAAATATTGAACTCTGCGTAATTTCATATTTAAATTTGTGTTTTCGTACGTTATTCCTATGATCGTTATTTTATTTGTTGTGTTTGTCCCTGTCTTTTGAACCTTGAATACATTTTCTCTGATAACAAAGCTGTGAAAATGATCGATAAAATTTCTGAAATTCTTTCAAACACTATAATAAAATTTTAAGGTACTAAAATCGAGTGTTTACTTCCGGCATAAAAAGTTGTTATTGAACTTTAAATTTTGCAATTACATCTGGTGTAGGTATAATTCTTAGGCTTGTAGCGGCCTTGTGGTACAGCGCGCTAGTTTTCGGTGCTGAGGGTCTTCGGATCGAATCCCGGCGCAGCGCCACTAAAATGCCTCTGTTTGTGTCGTCCCTTCATAGGGGGCGAAGCTGGTCCACCTATCTGATGCCCCTGTGTGTTCATATTCATTATTGCTTTAGACAGTATACCACCTTTAAAAAACCTGGCTTGAATTCTTTAACAATATGCACTCACTATAAGCGTTACTGTTTCACTTACGTGACCTAAAATTTAGATTTGTACAGTTGCAAATTTAAATGATTAATAGTTAAAAGGAAACAGTACGAGCAAAATTGCAAAACTCTTTTTCAGACATTTAAAAGATAAACATTTAAAAAAAAAACGTTTCAATTGACAGTCCTTGAATACATTCTTCCGTTTATTAGTAAATTTCATAAATACAATATATATTCTAAGAAATTTAAAAAAAAACGCTAAAATTTACAAAAGTTTAGAAATTTTGTTTGCAAAGAACTGTTTACTTTAAACACTCAAGGAAAAAGGTCTCATCTAGACTCCATTTGCCTCAGGATGCCCAGGTGAAGAGTGTGCCAGTCTGATTCCAGCCATATCCAATAGCATTTTGAACACCACAGATGTAAATTGTGGGCCAAGGTCTGTAAGAATATGGCTTGGTCTGCCAAACATGGCAACGTACCTAAAGATAGCCTTGGTTACTCTGAATAAATATACTCATACTAGCTGAAAATCCGCGCTTCGCTACGGAGTACATTGAAATTAAATACAACGGTCAATGTATGCAATTCCAAAAAATAAATAAATATATATATTTATAATAAATAAGACGATCAATGTATACAATTGATGTAAAAAAACATATTTATAAAAAAATCGTAAGGGATATTTTTATAGACAAAATAAAGTCCAATCGTCTGCCGCATTAGCAAGAAAAAAATATTTTTTGTCTTTTTTTTTTGCACGTGACGATAAATTTATTTAAAGTACCAGAAAAAGAAATCACGTGATCAGCATTTAATAAATTAAATTCTAAAAATTAATCTTTAAAAATTCACCAAAAATCAGGAAATGGAGGTTAAAATTCGAAAAAAAATTTCATTTTGAAGGAATTTTTATGATCTTTCTTGTGATATAAATTTTATAACCCTCAATGTATTATTTTAAATGCAAACGTAAAAAAAGTTTAAAAAACAGCTTAAAAATTTAATTTAAAAAAATCTAAGAAGAATTTTTGAAAAATCTTTCTTAGTGCACCTCTACACTATTAGAAGAATCGCCATGCAAAATTTCAGCCCTTTAGGTCCAGCGGTTTGGTCTGTGCGTTGTATGTCAGTCATTCAGTGAATGAATGAATGAATGAGTCAGTTACGGAACTGTTTTATATATATAGATTACTAGCTGAAAACCCGCGCTTCGCTACGGAGTACATTGAAATTAAATACAACGGTCAATGTATGCAATTAATTCCAAAAAAAAAAATATATATATATATTTATAATAAATACGACGATCAATGTATACAATTGATGTAAAAAAAACATATTTTAAAAAAAATCGTAAGGGATATTTTTATAGACAAAATAAAGTCCAATCGTCTGCCGCATTAGCAAGAAAAAAATATTTTTTGTCTATTTTTTTTTTTGCACGTGACGATAAATTTATTTAAAGTACCAGAAAAAGAAATCACGTGATCAGTATTTAATAAATTAAATTCTAAAAATTAATCTTTAAAAATTCACCAAAAATCAGGAAATGGAGGGAAAAATTCGAAAAAAATTTCATTTTGAAGGAATTTTTATGATCTTTCTCGTGATATAAATTTTATAACCCTCAATGTATTATTTTAAATGCAAACGTAAAAAAGGTTTAAAAAACAGCGTAAAAATTTAATTTAAAAAATCTAAGAAGAATTTTTGAAAAATCTGCCTTAGTGCACCCCTACACTATTAGAAGAATCACCATGCAAAATTTCAGCCCTTTAGGTCCAGCGGTTTGGTCTGTGCGTTGTATGTCAGTCAGTCAGTGAATGAATGAATGAATGAATGAGTCAGTTACGGAACTGTTTTATATATATAGATAAACGAGTGTGGCCACAATCCCCAAAATAATATGAATGCATGTACTTAACCCATTTGAACCTAGCGTTGCATTAATGCAATACCAATAGTGATACTTGTATTTTTTATTTTCTTAACCACCTTGAAACCTTTAATCTTTATGTTTCAGCATTTTTTATTTTCTCCATGAATTAATTTAATTGTCTATAGCACCTGGTTTTCTGAAGAGTTTCTCTCTGAAATGCCAGCACTCTGAATTCGAACTTTTGATTTCAACTACGGATCATGGCGCACCATAAACGGTAATTTCCATTTTTTTCGAAAAAAAAATTTTTATATATATATATATTAAAATGATGTAATTAAGGTACTTAAGTAGAGCATAATGCAATTTTAAAATTATATTTATGATTTTATTATTAAAACTGTTCAAATATGTAGCGTTACTTTAATGCAACGCTAGGCTTTAAGATGTTCTTTTTTTGCAATAAGATATGGATAGCAAATTTGTTATCATATGCTGTCAGAAGGGGCTAAATTTTTATATTAGTGGAAATTTCAAATAAAAACTTTAAGAGTAAATATTTTATTTATAAGTAGGACCCTATAAAATCTGCGGTTATTGTATCAGTATTTTTAGATTAAATATTTCCAAACAGAAATACTGAGATTTGATAAGAAGAATTTTTGTAATTATATTTAATAATTATTAACTATTAAATATATAATTAATAATACATAATAATATATATTATTAATATTAGTTATTATATATTTATTAATTATTATTATTATATGTAATTATATTTTTGTTATTTTTTTTTAGTGGCCTAACATTGAGTGAAGCTCTGGATTTGCTTTTCCAAGATGATGATGATGATGAGAGGGAAGACGTCGATTGTATATGCATAGCTCCACCAAAAGAAAATAATTTGACTGATGAGGACTCTGCTGATGAGAACTGTGGCGGAAGAGATAATAATTCAAGTAGAAATCAATTACTGTGTGAAGTAGAAACTGTATATAGAAAAGAAAAAAAATGAAAACGAGAATGAAAAGTTGAGTAAAGGTGATAACGATTCTGTTTCAGAAAACAAGTAAAAAACAAACAAACAAATAATCATCGGAAAAAGGAAGTGGTCAATTTCAGATATATCTCGTAAAAATACCATTTTGCCACAAGGAAGACGCCCTTCTTCAAATGAAAGTGCCACAGATTGCAGAATTCTAAATTCAATAAGATTTGACTCTCTTAATCATCTGACAAAAAAAATCCTCTGGGAATAAAAGACGACGTTGTGCAGAACAATATTGCAAATCTATTGTACAGACAATGTGTGTAAAATGTAATGTTTAACTTTGTGTAAATTGTTTTTATTCATTCCATACAGAAAAATAAGTAATAATTAACATTGCATTAAATTTGTGTATAAATTACAATATCTATTGATAAAAGTTTATTTTGTGTTGAAAAAATATAAAAGTGGTAATTTTCAGGATTTTGTAAAATTTGATCATGTTAGAGCCTAGCGTTGCATTTATGCAACACCCTGTGTTTTGAAAAATATTTATAAATACATCTTAAAATCTATAGAAATGTGTAATATCACCTTATTGAAACACGTTTTAATGATTAAAATTCAAAATATTGTTTGAAAAATAATTCGGGCTTTTATGGGTTAATTCAAAAATATCAGATATGTATATACAACATAAGTTCTCAAAATTTAGACTTATAGGAGCATGTGGTTAGCTACAGTTCATATGGTCAAATGACAGGTTCCATTTCAAAACTGGGACTTACTAAAACAAGAATATAACGACTGGCGTGACAGGGGGCCAAGATACATAATCCCCAACGCGTGACATATTCTTCAAAACTCTCTGGCAGATTACATTTTCACCCCTTCCAAAACGGCACTAGGGGCTACTCGGGCAATTCAAACACATCACGGTCAGCAAAAATGTACCCCAACGGGAACTGTTACTCTCTCCCTCTAGAATCTAGAATAACCACACACACAAAGATACATACAAAAGGAAACACTTTTAAAAACAGCGAAAAACCCTTTAGAGAAAGATTCAATAAAACAAAAAAAAAAAGGGTCACGACACATCTGGACTTTCAAGTTTTCACAACTGGAAAAGGCAGTCTGCAAATTTCTTTAGTTCAAGTTTTGTTGTTAGGGAAACTATCAGCTAAATTTTTCTTTGCATGTACGTACTTTAAAGCAAATAAGTTCTCACGGATTAGTTTTCAAATAAAGTGCAGCTTAATTGGGATATGCTTAGTCTTATGGTTTTCCAAGGGGGATTTACAGAAGCTGATTAGTGCTTGATGATTGCAAAATAATGTTACTGTAGATGGCTTATGTGCTAAAATGTTATGTTCAAAACCTTCATCCAAAATCCGT
The DNA here is from genome assembly GCA_907164885.2 of Dolomedes plantarius. Taxonomy (NCBI): domain Eukaryota; kingdom Metazoa; phylum Arthropoda; class Arachnida; order Araneae; family Dolomedidae; genus Dolomedes; species Dolomedes plantarius. Next base: position 2,654,435 of record OU015493.1, read on the forward strand.
GGGATCCATATTACTTCTGTAGATGCTTCGGTAAGGGAAACGCACTTGCTTTCCATTGATGATAGGCTCACACACTTTTGTTTGAAAGTCCTCCAAACAACATGGGTCTTATCAACTAATAGGAGCATACCTCCCATCGATATCCTATAATCTTTATTAGATGCATAGTCGGCATCGCTATAACATGTCAGCTCTAATTTTTCAACATGATAATTTAAGCTTATAGCCTTTAGTTTGACACACATACCCTAAAAGTTGAATTAGTGCATTCCAATGTGACATACCAGGATCAGCCTGAAACTGCGATGAAACGTTGACGGCAAAACAAAACTCGGGTCTCGTCCGATTAACTAAAAATGCCAAACAACCTATAGCACTCCTATATGGGATGAACTCCATTTGTTTACGTTCGTCGTCAGTATTGGGGCACTAGCTTTTAGATAGTACCAAACCTTTAGGTATAGGTACAGATGTTACTGGAAGTTTAAATTTACAAAAAGCTTTGTATCCGTTTGATGTACTCTTTCTTATGAATACAAATTTTCCAATCTATTTCTCCTAATTCTACACCTACCAGTTTTCTGGTTTTCCCCAAGTATTTAAATCAAATTTACTGCTTTAAATTTTAATTACGTGATCAATGTGTCTATCATGCTCACCAAAAATTACGATATCATCCACATAAAACAATAAAACTACATGTTTTTGATATATGAATACACAGTTTGCCCATGAAATCTCATCGAAACCCATATTAAGGAGTTTACTACTGATTTCGGAAAACCATTCCCTACCGCTTTGATGTAGGCCATAGATAGCTTTTTATAACCGACAGACCAAATCAGGTTGTCCAGTATAAACAAAACCTTGAGGCTGTTTCATGAAGATTGTTTCTGGAAGTGTGGCATATAAATAGGGGCTTTGAATATCGAGCTATCTATGGGACCATTTCTTATATGCGATTAATACAGCGAAAAAAATTCTAATCAGAGAAAAGTTCACAACAGAAGTAAAAGTTTCCTCGTATGATTCTCCCTTTCTCTGAAGAAAGCCCTTGGCAACAAGACGAGCTTTTAACCTTACAACTTTTCCTTCGGAATTTTTCTTGATACTAAAATCCCACTGTTTTCCAATGGTTTTAGCCTTTTCAGGCATTTCATCAAGTTCCCAGACAGCTCTATCTTGCATCACATTTATTTCCTCACTCATAGCATTAAACCACAAGCCTGCTTCAGGGATTCTTAAAGCTGCAGCAAAATTAGATGGTACGGCATTATAGTCTAGTCATGCAGAAAAAAATGAATCCTCGCCATGCGATACTTAAATTTTATCTATATTTTCTGCCGGCCCGGAATAAGTATTCCTCGTGCTGAAATTAAAGTCAGACCTGTTATATTTAATTCCATGAGCATGTAGCCCTTCTGAGGTAGGACTACTAACCTTGCGGCGATAGCCTGTGGAATATATGGCTATCATGCCGCTGCGTATTCGTGATGAAATGCAATGACGAATGCAAGCATAAACTAGAAGGAGTTTAATCGTCAGAATAAAAATTATAATATAACACATAAAACAAAATAGATCTTTCCCAACTCGGAAAGGAAATTTCACAGAAATTCCTGCAGGGAAAAGAGTATGTGTGTCGAGCTGAAAAACAACTGGGTTTTTAAATCTGTGTTCACATGAAATCAGGCATGCGCAGTAATGCCGATTTTAAATTGCTTCTTTAGGAGAAAGTAGTGAACAGAAAATTAGCATATGCGATAAGATGAATGTAGAATTTTTGTGTCCGAGACCACGGTGACACCACACCTTTCCCCGCGCAGAAAAAGGGTACAATATAAGAAAAGATTTTTTGAAACTCAAATCTTTAAGGTACTACCTCCCTATAGAAAACTTAATCTTACATTAAATCCTTCGACAGGTTAGTACCTCGACAGGTTACTTTAAATCTTTCGACAGGTTTTGAAACTCTGCCGGATTTAGTAATCACTAATTCTTTATCGGGAATATGTGGGATGTTACCAGGGACCTCAGACTGAAAAACAAAAGCTGGCTTGACTCTCTCGATCGAAACTGTTTGATGTTTTCCATTAACAACAATTTTAAACAGTTTATCCGTTCTGGAGACAACTGAAAACGGTCCTTCATAGGGAGGGACTAATGGCCTCCTTACGCTGTCTGTCCTCAAAAAAATATAACCACATTTGCTCAAATCCTTTGAAACAAATATATTAGGTTTGGAATGACTTCGTGTTGGAATTTCTCGAATCTTACTCATACATTTTTGAAACTTTTCAATCAGGTTCGGAGAAATCCTCTTAAGCTGCTGTCCTTGGAACAATTCACCGGGCAGTCTAAGCGTGCTTCCGTAAACTAATTGTGTAGGGGAAGCTTGCAGATCCTCGCGAACCGCTGAACGAATGGAAAGAAACAGGAGGGGAATAGCGTCGGTACAGTGAACCGAGTCCACCACCATAATCGCTGCCTTTAATACGCGATGAAATCTTTCCACAATGCTTTTCGCTTGAGGATGATACGCTGTCGTTCGTTTCTTTTGAACGCCAAGACGTTCTGACAAGCACTTAAAAAGTTCAGGCTCAAAATTAGTACCACGATCCGTAGTTATAAACTCTGGAACGCCGAACCTGGAAATCCAGCAATCGATGAAGGTTGTTGCCACGGTCTCAGCTGTCTGATCGGGAATAGGTCTTGCTTTTGGCCACCTTGTACTCCGATCAATGCAGGTCAATAAAAATATGTTCCCTTGTGACGGAGGAAGGGGACCCACGATATCTAAATGAACATGGGAGAACCTCTCCGCTAGAGTAAAGACACCAAAACACGCTTTGTTGTGTCGGGTTACCTTAGTTCTTTGACACTGCAGACATTCTCTGCACCACCGACTGCAATCCTGTTTCATACCTTTCCAGACAAACCGCTGCTGTAAAAATCGCAGCGTGGCTTTATTTCCAGGATGGGACAGATTGTGCATGGAGTCGAAAATCTGTCTCCTCCAATTAACTGGAATTAATGGCCTAATAATATCATTAGAAATATCACAATAAATTGCGATTTTGCAAGAGGGAAATGTCATAAGCCTTAGGTCTAGACCTCCAGAATTTTTATCTTCTAAATATTCTTTCAAATCAGGATCATGAATCTGTTCCGTAGCCAACTGATCGTAATTAACAGAACTAGTTAAATTAACAGCATTGATTCTAGAAAAGGCATCCGCGACTACATTCTGATTACCTGGTATGTATCGGATGTCGGTTGTGAATTGACTTATCAACTCTAAATGTCGCACCTGCCTAGCAGAAGAATTAATAAGCTTTTAATTAAAAGCATATGTCAAAGGTCGATGATCAGTATAAATGATCACTTCTCTTCCCTCCAACATATGTCTTAAATGCTTGACAGAGGCATAGACTGATAATAATTCGCGATCAAATACACTGTATTTAACTTGTGCTGGGGAAAGCTTTTTAGAAAAAAATCCTAATGGTTCCTGTTCTTCACCTATCAATTGTGATAAAACAGCTCCTATAGCATAAGACGCATCTGCAGTTAAGATTAAGGGTACATTATGAGCAGGAAAAGCAAGACTAGTAGCGTCAGCTATCGCCTTTTTGCATGACTCGAAAGCTGCAAAGCAAGTTTCGGTCCAGGTGATAGGAGTTTTGTCTTTCTTTTTTTTATTATTGATAAGATCATAAAGACAAGCTCGTTTCTCTGCTAAACCTTTTAAAAATCTGTGGTAAAAGTTAAGTATGGCTAAAAATGTCCGTAGTTCACTAACAATATTAGGTCGAGGGTATTCTAAAATAGTACAAACTTTCTTAGGCAGGGGCGCGACACCGTTTTCCTATATTAAAAAACCCAAAAATGAAATTTCCGAAGCGCCAAATATGCACTTTTGTACATTTACCACTAGACCATAATCGTTTAATCGCTCAAATATTTTCTGCAAATGCATCTGATGCGACTGTTCATCATCAGAAAAAATGAATATGTCATCTAAATACGATAGGCAGAAATAAAAGTCTCTTAAAATATTATCTAGAAATCTCTGAAAAATATTACCAGCATTCCTAAGACCAAATGGCATTTTTACATATTCAAACAGTCCTATAGGTGTTGTTACAGCAGTTTTCATAATATCAGACTCCTCCACGGGGATTTGTTGATACGCCCTAACAAGGTCCAATTTAGAAAAAAATTTCTTTCCCCTCAATCCCATTACAACATCGTGAATATGTGGGAGAGGGTAACGATCAGGAATAGTTACCTTGTTTAACGCACGAAAATCTCCACAAATACGCCAAGTGTTGTCATTTTTTTTGACAAAGTGTATGGGACTAGCCCAAGGACTTTTAGAAGGCCTCAAAACACCTCGATTAATGAACATTCGAAATTCGTTCGTTAAAGCTTGTAATTTCTCAGGGTTCAAACGACGGGGTTTTGAAAAGACGGTTGGTCCCGTGGTTTCAATACAGTGAGTTAATAACCCGCTTTTTAATATAGTTCGATTTTCGGTATTAGGATTAAAAAGTTGTGGAAATTTGGCTATAATCGCATCGTATGTCGATGTACCATCTAGTGGAGTAAGACGTAAATCTGGGCCAGAATATATAGAACCTATATTTGAAAATGACGTCTCACTGTCGATAATACACCTATTCTTCATATCTATGCATATTGCAAAATGTTCTAAAAAATCGGCACCCAAGATAGGTGTATTAGTATCAGCCACTATAAGATTCCACGTAAAATTTCGCCTAAGTCCGAAATCGAGTTCGCGTCGAATTACGCCATATGTCTTTATGACAGTACCATTGGCAGCATACAATTTAAGTTCAGCGGGAACATTACGAGAAGTAAGTTTTTTTGGAAAACAGCTAATAGAAGCACCGGAATCAACTAAAAATTTTGTGCGAGTAGAACGCTCGTATATAAAGAGTCGGCTACCAGCACAAACACCGTCTGTGGCCGACGCAGCAGACGTGCTTAACAGTTTTCCGACCATTTACACGGGGGTACGCACTTGCGAGCATCATTTTTAAATCTATAATGATACCAGCAATACCTTTTATTTTTAGAAGACAATTTAGCTGTAGCACTGTCATTTTGAAAACCGCGATTTCTTTTACGAAAGTTACGAACCACCGGTTTACGAGACATTTGCTCAATCTTAAGTTTTAATTCAGCAATTTCCTTTTTAAGCGTTTGAAATGAGGAACTTTCTATATGTGTGTCTGAAGCCACGATGCTGTTAACAGAACACTCATAAATTTTATCAGCTATTTTTGCCAATTACTTATTATCGGTTTCTTCGTCAGGAAACACGCCTAGTATTTGTTGAACATTTTGTGGTAACCGCTGCAACCACAAGGCACGAATTGCACTTCGGTTAAATTTTTCGCCATTCAAACTTTCCATTTCGCAAAGTAATCGAGAAGGGCGTTGGACACCTAACACTAAATCATTCAACAAAAGTTTTAAACGTGAACTCTCCGACTGTTCAAAATATGACAAAACACGAGCTTTTAACTCCTCATAAGCATTTTTAGCTGGGGTTTTAACTACAATGTCTCGAACGCACTTTAAGATCCTGGGCTCTAGTGCAGTTATCACAGCATGAAGTTTTGTTTGATCAGCCGTAATCCCTGAAAAGGCGAATTGGGCTTCAACTTGTGAAAACCAAAGCTCTGCATCAGCTTCCCAAAATGAAGGCGCTTTAAATGCTACTCGACAAATATCCTGAGATACAGTATCCCCATCCATTATTCAAAACAATACTGGTATAAAATTGTATAACACAGCAAGAAAAGCTCTTAAATTACAAAAGATGCTTAAAATCTTTATCAAACCTGACTTACAATAGTGCGTTAAAATATTTTGTAAACATTAAATTTAAACATTTTAAAACACTGCTATTGGCACGAACATGTTTAAAGGAGGTCAAGAACCAAAACAATGAACATTTCACCTACCTGCTTTATCCTACGCAGAAGAAAGCCACCATTAATATGAAGTACACAGCTCAGTCCAGTCAATGTGAAACAAGCCGTTTAAAAAGCAAAAGAATTCTTGAAGTTCGGTGCTTGCGCGTTTGTATATATCCACATACGTTAATACGGATACACGTCGAAACAGTTCACCTGTGTAACAGTCCGGGTCACCAGTGTAGCCTTTCTGAGGTAGGACTACTAACCTTGCGGCGATAGCTTGTGGAATATATGGCTATCATGCCGTTGCGTATTCGTGATGAAATGCAATGACGAATGCAAGCATAAACTGGAAGGAGTTAAATCGTCAGAATAAAAATTATAATTTAACACATAAAACAAAATAGATCTTTCCCAACTCGGAAAGGAAATTACACAGAAATTCCTGCAGGGAAAAGAGTATGTGTGTCAAGCTGAAAAACAACTGGGTTTTTTAATCTGTGTTCACATGAAATCAGGCATGCGCAGTAATGCCGATTTTAAATTGCTTCTTTAGGAGAAAGTAGTGAACAGAAAATTAGCATATGCGATACGGTGAATGTAGAATTTTTGTGTCCGAGACCACGGTGACACCACAAGCATGACAAAATAACTGTACATCATGATGTGATCTGACACAAACTTTACTCTTCTCAGAATAGTAATAAATATCATGTCGATTTCCCACGGGGTACCGATTTCCTGGTACAAAAACCACTTTTAAGGGGGTTCTGAATCCAAAACTTTAGACGAACCTACCTCAGGTTTAGTTCCAGCTGGCCCCTTAGTATGATTGGGAGAACCTTGATCATTCGCTGCTTTTCTAACAAAAGGTTCGTCCTCTTCTGACACTGTGTCAGTTTCAATCTCACTGGAAATAGATTTCTGTACACTGAGATCCAGTACGAGACCACTGGGCTGATCAGGGAATCTGACATTGATAGTTTCCATGACCTTACGATCTTCAGAAATCCAAATCCTATACCCTTTAGTACGCTTAGTGCACCCAACAATTATTTCCCTTTTCGCACGGGAATCAAGCTTCCCTTGAAGTTGTTTAGGAGTTCCAACGTAAGCGATAGTCCCAAAACTCTTCAGGTGTTTCACCGAAGGTGAATTACCTGAAAATAATTCGAAAGGGGTTTTAGTCTGGAAAAGTGACAAAATCTACACCGCTGGCCACCCAAATTGCAACACCAAGAAAGACAAGAGATATCACAACAAAATTTATTTTGTAGATAACATGTTGACCAAGTATCAAATGATTAAATTTATAGACTTCTGTGAAGTGTGCTTCCTACCAAAATCAGTAGCCAGAGTAGCCGCCATTGTTGGAGATCACCGCTGCCACACGCCTCGGCATTGATTCAAAGAGACTTTGGATGAGTTCTTGGGGTACAGCAGACCAAGCAGCTTCCACACGTTGCCAAAAGTTGATCTGCTGTGGCAGCTGGGGATGGAATCTGGGTCAATCGTAGAACAACCATGGACCACATGTTTTCTATCGGCGAAAGATCCGGAGAGCGAGGCGGCCAGGGAAGCAATTCAATCTGGCGATTGACGAAGAACCGTTGGACAATGCGTGCCACGTGTGGTCGCGCATTATCCTGTTCAAATATGGCTGTGGGCAAGCCCTGAAGGTAAGGAAGGACAACTGGCTCCAACACCTCGGAGATGTAGCGCTGGCTGTTTAAAGTACCGGCAATGCGTACTAGAGGCATGCGAGAGTGATATCCAATATCGCCCCATACCATAATACCCGGTGCAGGACCAGTGTGGCGGTGCATAACGCAGCTGTTCAGCATCCTCTCTTTACGGTGTCTCCAGACTCTAATGCGACCATCGTGGAGTAGCAGACAGAAGCGTGACTCGTCAGTAAAGACAATTTCATTCCATTATGCCGTCCACATCCTTCTGTCATCGCACATTGGCGGCGGAGACTCTGTGGTTCTGCGTCAAGGGTAGACAAAGCAATGGACGTCTTGCAGACAGACCACTCTGCTGTAAACGGCGTCGAATGGTACGCGCAGACACTGGATGATGCGTTACAGACTGCATGTATTGTGCTATGGTTCGTGATGTGACTGAGCGATCCGTCACTGCCATGCGCACAATTTTCCTGTCATCACGTGAAGTGGTGCGCTGAGGTGGATGCGATCGAACACGCCGGTCCGACGTACCCTCCTGCATCCAACGATCACATATTCGCATTACAGTTGTTTGGTTTCGTCGCCGAACTTGAAATCGTCGAAACTTGAAATTGCCGAACTTGAAATCGTCGAAATCTCCAAGCCTTAAATATCGCTTTGAAGTGGCGCCACAAGCGCGCGTCGTGTGCGTCTGCGCTGAAATTGTAATCATTTGCATATCTCACCTCCGCTAATGCATGTTGTAAATTTTATGATATTTGCATGTTTTCTTCAGGGTGTTGCATTTACAGTGGCCAGCAGTGTATTCCACGTATAGGCAAAACACAGAACTACGTCATCCAAAAAGGATTTCTCTAAAGGGTTATCCTGCAGGAGGACTCTAATAGCGTCCACAGCAGTATAATTAAGCCTTTCACTTACCCCGTCTAGCTCTGGGGAGTAGGTGTTCGTTCTCTCTGCACGGATACCCCGGTTTTCGAGATATTCTTCAAATTGCTTATAGTAGAACTCTAGGCCCTGATCTGTCCTAACATTAATTACCTTATCACCTGTAAATCTTTCTCCTCTTTGCCACTTTTTAAACAAATCAAAAACCTCCATTTTCTCTTTAAGTGGAAAAATTGTAATTTTCCTTGAGAAATCATCAGTGATACACAGAAAGTACCGATAACCTGATTTAGAAGTCACCGGCATTGGACCACAGAGGTCCATATGTACGAGATCCGGGGGGTTTGATGACCTGACAGTGGATATAGGCTTGAAAGAAACACGTTTAGATTTAGCTAAGCGCCATTTCTCACCCTGCACCTCCTCAGTTGCCTTGAAACTAGGCAATCCTCGCACACACCCTTCGCTGCCTGTTTTTACAATGTAACTACAAAGTATATGGCAATATTGCTTATGCCACTGACAGAGAATTATCGATGACACTTAAGACTTCAGTGGGAGTTATGGCTTTCTATGTGTAACTGGATGCACATTATATAAACCCCTCTCCCTTTGGGCATGAAAAACTACGCGACCATCTTTTCCAAAAACGCGAATCTGACCATTCTTGCCATCAAAATTTAACCCATTCTGTTCAACAAAGGTACCCGATATTAGATTACGCCGTAATCTTGGCTAATATAAAACATTATTAAGATTGACTCGTTCTTCACGATTTTTATGTTTAAAAATCGTACAGACCTTCCCTTCTCCCTCAATAGGACAAACTACATCATCTATAGCCACTGCCATTGTGGTTCCAGATTTTTGCTTATAATTACTAAAGAGGGATTTATTACAACAAAAATGAGAACCAGCGGCCATGTCAAAATTCCACTCCGTTTTCTGAGTCTCACTATTACTAAGGGCAGTCTCGACAGCATAATTACTCTCAGTTCTGTTTTTCGGGAATTCTTTCTTTTTATATTCTAGATTTTTAGGGACAGTCTAAGGCTGTTTAGGTTTTTCATTTAAACTTTTTACGCTACAATTTTTCTTGAGGTGACCTATCATACCACATCTGAAACAGCGGCGATTCTAAATTTTCTTATTTTTAATGCTGTGGGTGGTTTGCAACGCTATGGAATCCCGGTCACACCGTGCCCGAATTTGTCTTGATCTTCAGCTAGTAACTCCTTCAAAAGCAATTCAGATTTAAAATCTTGGTCCGGAAAATGGTTTGAACAATACCTGCAAACTCATTAGGTAAGTGCCTAATTAACTGAAAGATGACGAACCAGTCATCAATAGGTTTACCTGCCTCTCTGAATTGGTTAATCAAAACATTTAAACGGGTAGTGTTGTGATGATAATTAATAGTTTTGGAAGTGATTAAAGTTAATATTAATATCGGGTATTCAGATAATTAAATTAGTAAAGTAAGTGAATAAGTAAGTAAATTTTAGTAACGATTGTGCTTTGTTTTAATAAATTTATTAAGCCTCTGCTAAATAGGTCTGAGGGTTTAAACTCGTGGTGATCAAATATTAATTGATTTGATTAATGTCATCGCATTTGGAGAAGTGTGCGCAAGTTTCTCTAAATGTTTTGACATTGAGAAGAATTAAGTTTGAAATAGATCATCACGGGTTATACCTTATTGTTAATATTGATAAATTAATAAGCCTTATTTTGAAATAAATTTGAGGTGGCTGGTACGCTGGTGAATTTTTGGGTTTTTTATTAAATGAATGAATACAAAATTATAGTGTGTCTTTTCTTTTAAAGTTAAATCCTTCCTTTTGAGAACCCCTTTTTGTCAGTTGATCGTAAACTGAGACATCCGATAGCGACTGGTCACGGACACCCTCCCCTTCGGGACGTTTGGGATGTTGATGAGCCAAGCAGATACGAAGGCGCTCCCTGCGCGGTTGAATACAGTGGCTTGTAGATGGCGGCGTTTTCAAGGAGGAAATATGTAACCAAAAATTATTATGTGAAATAAGAAAATGAAAAAATCAACAATGAGTCGGAGAGGAGATTCCTTCGGCTAATTCCGAATTTCAGCGTTTTCCTCGTCCGGGATTGACGGAGCGGATTGGACCTTCTTACTTTCCGCTGAATACAAAGTGAAAAAGGGAGCATCAACTCGGGGGCGGAGGGTGCAAGTGGACACAGAGAGGGGGAGAGGCGAGCGAAGAGGCTGGGAGCTGACCCCAGTGCCTTGATAAAAAGATGATGGCGGTACGGAAAGGTCCGACGACGTTCATGTCTTGGCGTCATGCACGCTTTAGAAAATGGCGTTAAGGCTCCCCTCATGACTTCCTTAAATAATAGTGTTTTTTTTGTGCTGCAGCATTTTAACTGGGTAATATGATTTTAATTTCTTTTTTTTGGTTTACTGAATTTTTCTATAGTTTTACTTTTGTTTTTTTTCTCATCACTTTTTCATTTATTAGGTTTTTTTTTTATATTCGCCAGCCATTTCATTTTGAATTGTCATTGTATATATTTTATTGTGTTGCGAGGATATAGATGTTGGTTTTTATAGCAATTGTATTATTGATGATTTAATATTGGTATTCCGAAAAAATGTTTAATAGAACTGATTACCAGATTGGTGGTAATATTGTTAATGTAATCGGAAGGAATAAATTTGTTATGTTAAAGTATATCTTTGTCATGTCGGTCCTTGCTTTTTTAGTAAATGTTCTGATTTTTAGCTTTAGGTTTTATTTTATTTCAGCAGATATGAAGCTTTTTCTTTTAGGTTAAATAATTTTATTTTCTAGGTGCTCTCCAAGGTTAAGTAATTTTATTAGATTTAATTTCATTTTTCTTTTGGCTCATTAATCACCACAGTGAAGCATTCAGTTCGAACCAGTGTTAATTATAATATTAATTATTATGGGTTATTGCATTAAAATAAACACAACGCAACTTTACCATCTAACTTAAAATGTACTAACCACTAATGGCCAAATGGCAACTCTTGAAGTAAATTGTTTTAAAGTTTGTAAAGAGTAATTCTAATTAAATTAAATAGTATAATATAATAATTAAAGCTATAAATAAACCCCCATAACTACACCTTCTACGTTGCCACAGTAGCAAACAGACCGAATCTTTCTGATTCGTTTGGCCTACACTAAAAAAACGAATCAGTTTGACCCACTATACGTGCAAGTGATTCCGATATAAAATGTAACTTCAAAATGCCAAAGTCTTGTTTTGCATCTTCTGTAACTGCAAGAAGAGCTCTGTAAGACTTGGTTCTATGTAAGTATATTATACTAAAGGCCTTTACCTTTCTTGCTTCAAAATCGCCTTGACCCTCAGAGTCCTTAGATGGTAGATTTGCTGTTCCATTAACAATCTACACAATATTTGTTTCCGAAGTGGCGTAATTATCCACACACAACGGATCATTGGTTGCAGTCTCCTTATTTCAGGAAGAGCAGAAACGAAGAAACAAATATCACAGTTCCTCCTCAGCTACTAGACTAAGCTCCACTATACTTCACCGCCTTCGAATAGCTCCATAGTTCCGGGGGGGGGGGGGGCTTTTCTTCAGGTAGTAGCTCTGCTGTCGTATTGCCTAGATTCTCGGGCACATAACCGAATTCTCAGACATAGTGACAATTTCCAGAGTGTGGCTGGCAGTATATAACGACAGAAACAGATATAAAATAAAACTTCTTTATTCGAAGTAAACAAAAATAGTAATTTACACTCAAATATAATAAAATAAAACTGTCTCAACACGCAGTAACGAGACATCTCACATAAGACAGGCTCTACACCAGCCGGAAATACAGAGAAAAAGAGCGAGGGCAAAAGAAAGAAAAAACAAACTCGTTACAGAGTCGATAAATATACACACAATATTTGCATAAATTATAAAAATCACACAACGAGTCGATCCCAACTCGTAATCAATAAATCACAGAGGAAAACAAATGAAAAACCCCACAAACATTTGATGAATGCAAATAACGTCATACAACAGAACCTGGGGTAATGACGTCATTTACAAACGAATATACTAGGTTAACACGGCTGATTACCCGATCACTAGGATATTAAAAACCGTATTTGGCAACTGCCAAAAGCAAAACAATGGCGTGAGTGCAATACCAAAATACGGGAAAAGTATAGGTAAGTTGCTTTTCGATAAAAATCCCAACAATATATATACATATATATATACATATATATATATATATATATATATATATATATATATATATATATATATATATATATATATATATATGTGTATATATATATATATATATATATATATATATATATATATATATATATATATATATATATATATATATACACTGCTGGCCACCCAAATTGCAACACCAAGAAAGACAAGAGATATCACAACAAAATTTATTTTGTAGATAACATGTTGACCAAGTATCAAATGATTAAATTTATAGACTTGTGTGAAGTGTGGTTCCTGCCAAAATCAGTAGCCAGAGTAGCCGCCATTGTTGGAGATCACCGCTGCCACACGCCTCGGCATTGATTCAAAGAGACTTTGGATGAGTTCTTGGGGTACAGCAGACCAAGCAGCTTCCACGCGTTGCCAAAGTTGATCTGCTGAGGCAGCTGGGGATGGAATCTGAATCAATCGTAGAGCAACCATGTACCACATGTTTTCTATCGGCGAAAGATCCGATAGCGAGTCGGCCAGGGAAGCAATTCAATCTGGCGATTGACGAAGAACCGTTGGACAATGCGTGCCACGTGTGGTCGTGCATTATCCTGTTGAAATATGGCTGTGGGAAAGCCCTGAAGGTAAGGAAGGACAACTGGCTCCAACACCTCGGAGATGTAGCGCTGGCTGTTTAAAGTACCGGCAATGCGTACTAGAGGTGTGCGAGAGTGATATCCAATACCGCCCCATACTATAATACCCGGTGCAGGACCAGTGTGGCGGTGCATAACGCAGCTGTTCAGCATCCTCTCTTCACGGTGTCTCCAGACTCGAATGTGACCATCGTGGTGTTGCAGACAGAAGCGTGACTCGTCAGTAAAGACAATTTCATTCCATTCTGCCGTCCACATCCTTCTGTCATCGCACCATTGGCGGCGGAGACGCACCATTGGCGGGTACAGGACAAGATAAGATATTTGACTTCATCTCAGGCTCATTAAACCAATGATTGAGAGATTTAGCTGATGTATAGAGGGATTATCATCCTGGAGAATGCCATATCCTGCAACAAACAATTTTTGCCCCATAGGATGGACTAGTGAGCTAAAATTTCGACATAGTGCTTCCCCTTTAATCTCCCTTTTAAGGTTACAATAGGGCCTGAAAAAAACCATCAGATGCCAAACCCTGATAGATCTACCTCCATGATTGACATTCGACATGAGACAGCTAGAGTCTTATGTTTGTGTAGGTGTTCTCCAGACATACGCACGTCCTGTTCCGAAGAACAATGTAAAAAATGATTCGTCGGACCAAATGCCGTTTTTCGACATATTACTCGACCAGGATTTGCGCTCGTGGCACCATTATTGACTATATTTTGTATTGGCATCTATTACAAGTGGTTTGGGAATAGCTACTCTTCCGTAAATGCTTTGTTTGTGATGTTCCCTTCTCCCTCTAATGATTGATACCGGAACATATAGATGCAGATTGAGCTCTTCGGTCATTTTGTTTGCAGTTGTTTACTTTCTTCTTGTCGCAATCCGCTTCAATACCTCATCCGTCCCTTTCACTCAGCTCTCCCTTTCGTCCACTATTCTGTTTGGCAAGGGATGTGTTTCCGTGCACTCTATACTCTATCATGACTTTCGATACCATAGCTGGAAAACCATCCTTTAGCCTGGGGGTTGCAGCAACATATACTCATTTAAACGCGTTCCAACAATTTATCCTTTTCGCAAGGCCTGCAAGGTTTGACATTTTACGCTGTTCCCCCCTAAACCACGATGCCCTTAGCTTCATTACTGCTACCTAACAGTAGAATAATACATACACTATATTATATAAAAAATACCAGTGACCAGACTTGTTCCTTAAGAGATACGATGCACATTCATAAACACCACAAATATTGATAGGTGTTCCCATTATTTTGATAACCAGCTGTATATTAGGGTGGGCCAAAAAACCATTTTTATTTTTTTTCGGAAACGGCTAGTTGAAAAAAGTTGTTATACTTATAGATAAGATAAACCCTAATTTTGTTTTGAAAAGATAATATCTTCTGATCGCGCATTCAAAGGTTTGAAAAAAATAAGAAAATGAAGGTTTACTTTCCAATGTTTTGAAACCCTCAAACGTTGGAAATTTGAAAAGCACTAGTTTAGGTTGTGTAGGGTAAAGCTCATAGTACGTGAAAAAAATTAAAACCCTTGATTATTCAATATTATCTATTCGCGCATTGCCTTAAAAACTAGCGTAAAAGCCGTATTTTGAAGGATTGCAATAAGGCGTACTTCCACGTTTCTTTTTAACGTAGCCGCATGTAAATGCCCTATTTTTTGGAATGTACTTGTAAGAAAACCCGGATATGTGTGTGTATCCAATAAGTATAAAGTGTCAGTGCGAAAAATCCAAAAAGATACCAGTTCTTGAACTGAGTTTCATATATCGTTAAATAAAGTACAATTTGGCAAAACAGGGTCTGTAGACGTACTGGAAACACAAAAATTGGAGAAAAGGCAACGTAGAAATACCTTGTTGGCTGATTACTATAAAATAAACCAAGGTGCAATTACTTCGAGTGAAAGTGGGTATAAAGGTAAAGAAACCACTGAGCATGAGCAGCCCGAAAATGAACAGGAAGAAGAAAACAATAACAGTGACGCCGAAAGAGACGAGCTTTTCGAATCAGATGAGAGAAAACTGAAAACATTTAAGCCCTGGCAAATGAGGATAAAACTTAAAGCAAGAACTCTGGCAAGTGATCGGTATGGGGTATTTGACCGCGCTACAGCCGTGATTACGTCTAGTGTGTTCCAAGATTTCGGCATCATAAACCAGGAAGACTTGTCTCATGTTGTCGACAAGAACAAAGTGAGAAGAGAAAAATTAGTAACAAACATCATTTGCAGTCCAAAGCTATTAATGAACCTTTACGTGGTATTTATTTTACTTTGATGGCAGGAAGGATGAGACTGTGGTGATTGAAATGGTTAGTTCTAAACGTTATTGTCGGATCCAAAAAGAAAAACATTATTCCTTGGTTCAAGAACCAGGCTCAAAATACCTTTGCCATGTTTCACCCATTACTGGGCTTTCTAAAGACATTGCTGTGGCAATTGTTACACATTTGACTAAACTGAATATTTTTCTGGGGGAGCTCTATTTAATTGGGAGCGACGGAACGGGCACTAACACTGGCTGGAAAAATGGTGTCATTCATCAAATCGAGCTAAAAGTTGGTAGACCACTGCAATTGTGTATTTTCCCCCTACATTTCAACGAGCTACCATTCAGACATCTTTTTCATTATTTGGACGGAGCTACTGCAGGACCATCATCCTTTAGTGGTGAAGTTGGTCAAAAAATGAGAGCCTGTATAAAACTTCGTGTGACAGAAATTTAACTGCTGTCTGCACTATTCCTATGCCGACAAGAAAGAGCTGAGCAAAGACCAGCTGTATCTCCTATATATTTCCGCAGTAATCAAATTTGGTCAATGCCCAGCGGATCCGGCAGCTCGAGAATCAGGTCCATTAGCACATTCACGATGGGTAACATCAGCAAATAGAATACTCAGACTATATGTCAGTGAAGAAAATCCCTCAGATTAACTGAAGCAGCTGGTGTACTTCATTTTGTACTGTTACATCCCACTGTGGTTCCGGATCAAAGCAAGTGCTTATTTTTCTGAAGGTTCTAAGATTGCGTTCGAGGCAATCAGATTAACACAATACCTCCCTGAACATGTGCGAAAAATAATCGACTCACTAATAGAACGAAACTAATATTTTGCACACCCAGAAAATTTAATTTTGGTTATGAACGGAAAACAGCATGTGAGAGTACTGGGATTACGTCGAGTTCTCAAAGCTCGGGTAAATTGCAAGGGGAAAACAATTAGAGACTTTAGAGGGCCAACACTTGACTTCAACGCGATCGATTGCGCTGACATGATTAAATGGAATGTTTGTAATGTCACTCCGCCACCTTTGCTAAGGAATGTACCGGATGAAGAAATAGAAGAAATGATCAAAACTGACAGACCATTGATTTCAGACTTCAATAGATTTCCATGTCACACCCAAGCTGGGGAGCGTAACAACGTCCCCAGCTTGGGTGTTTGACAGTCGTCAAACTTGTCACCGAAGCTAACCAAAGTGTGAGCGGTACTGAAGCTAGAGATGGCTACATCAGAAACACCCTGTTATGAAGCCTAGTTATGCCGGAATCTTCTTCAAAAGCTGCCTTTAATACGTTTTAGTTCAACAATCAATAATATGACTTAATAGGAACGGCGAAAGTAAAAAGTGCAGTAAAAACAACATTTGCAGCAATCTTATGAAAATACGTTTTTTTTTTAAATGGTACTTTTAAACTTTTGTTTGTACAAAAAATCTTTTAAACATATATGTAAAAATGTCTCCCTGTCTTTTAACACCGTTTTACTATACATTGCGAGCTATTGCATTTGAAATGCGTTATATTAGAGCTTTTGAAAAAACTGCTAAAAAATTAATTTTCTTATTTGTTTCAGTATTTCAAAGTGAATGCGTAATCGGAAGATTTTTTTTTTTTCACAAATTTTTTTTTACGGTTTTTCTTATCTATAAGTGTAACAACTTTTTTCGACTAGCCGTTTCCGAAAAAGAAAAAAAAGTTTTTTCGGCACTCCCTACTGTTTTTTTTTATATATATTTTATTGGTGGACAAAACCTAAGAACGTAAGTTTCAGTAAACGATGGCAGGCGCAGAATCGAGCACAGCAGCTTGTGGGAATTTGCATATAGACGTGATGAAATGCGAATCAAGGTGTTGATGCAAATATTTGATTACCGCACATGTGGGTCACGTGGTGGCGTACAGATCGGTTTGCAGGCATTCGGCGCGTGCAGCCAGTGAGCGTTAGGCGTTCTATTTGAAGAGGTCGGAACAACGTTGGTTGTTGGAAAGTGAGGTTATGTGTAACAGACATCATTTAGATGATTTTACACGAGGACGGATAATTGGAAGGCTGGATGAAGAGCGACAAATTACAGATGTTGCTAGGGAATTCCACATCGCCCACAGTGTGGTCTCTAGGCATTGGGCAGCGTATCAAACAAGTAGACAGTGTAGCAGGCGTAAGCTAGGGGATCGTCCTTGAAGGAAGACTGCCGAAGACGATCGGTATATGGTTTTAACGGGAAAAAGGAACAGGTGCAGTACAGCTGGTCCAATGGCATGTCAATTCTATGCAACCATGGGAACTCAGATATTCCGAAAAACTGTTTCAAGGCGTTTGCGATAGACAGGACTATACACCCAAAGACCTGTTGTGTGAGTCCCACTTGTGAGACTTCCCCGTAGCGCCCGTTTGCAATGCTGCCGTCTGCATCGCTACTGGACCAAAGATGACTAGGTTCAGTAGACTTCGGTTCAGTAGACTGGGGGACGACAGGGGTGTCCTCTTCACAGGTGAGAGCCGGCTAATTCTTTCTTCTAAGAGTAGACAGTTACTGATATGGCAAAAAAGTTGGTAGTGCTTACCGCCCAGAAAATATCCAGGAAAGGGACCGATACGGTACATGTAGCATTATGGTATGGGCAGGCATCATGGTCAATGACCGCGCACCACTACATGTTCTTGAAACAGGGACCATGACAGCTGCAAGGTACATTGCTGAAGTTCTGCTGCCTTATGTTCGCCTCTTCCGTGCCGCAGTCGGTGATAACTTTCTGTTCATAGATGATAAAGCGTCTTCTCACCGCACCAGCGATTTTCAGGACAGTCTGGAGAGCTATGATATTCGTCGTATCATGTGGCCAGCACGTTCACCTGATTTTAATTTAATAGAAAATATATGGGATGCCTTGGGGCGATGTCTTGCTGCTCGCCCATATCCTCTGACAAACAAGCCGTCCCTCATCCGTGCATTGAAAGAGGAGTGGGACAAGTTTTCTTAAAACTTGCCTGTCGTGAAAATCTGCATTATTTGTATCGTTTTGTTTCCGAGTGAAAATGTACCTTTACCTGAAACAACCTGTTTCAACACTTCTGTAGTTCTTTTTGCGATAAATCTTGTCATAAATCTCATATCATGGCTCACATTCTGTCTTTACTTTTTTATCCCACTTGACATGAAACTACACCTCCGATTATTTTAAACATGGCTTTTTGTTCACCGTCCTTAGGTTTTATCCACCAGTATGTATGGGAGTGAGTGAGAGAGAGAGAGAAAGAGAGAAAGAGAGAAATAATTAATTAATTAATTAATAATTAAACTTTAAATCATGTAACTAAGAACAATGATTCAGTTTTCAGAAAATGTGCTGTTTTAACCGCCTTTACGGGTATTTTTTTTAAATTAAAACCTACTTCGTTTCGCTTTCAGAAGTCTGTGGTTTTGACTAATGTGTCATATTTAAAAAGTAGCCGATTCGCTGTAAATACACTCTGTCACAAAAAAATATATGCACCCAGAAGAAATCGAGCTGCTATGGCGAAACTTGGCAGGAATCTAATCTGGTAAGAGATATGTAAATGATTAAAATTTCGACGCCAATGAGACAAGGGTAAGTGCGCTATGCGCATATGAGATGCGCCGCTGGGAGAGTTTAAAAGCATGATTGCTCGTGCCATAGGGTTATTCAAACAAATCTGCAGACTTGGATGGCGGTATTGTGACTAGAGATACCTCTGAGACTTAATCGGCGACAGTACGAACAAATGTCGGACTTTGAGAGGGGGCGTATAGTAGGCGTCAGATAAGTAGGTTGGTCGAACAGGCGTATCGGACACCACCTCGGTCGGAGCATTATGGTAGTTGCTCAGTATTAGCAACAATGGATCATGGAAGGGATAGTCTACCGTCGCGGAGGGTCAGGATGTCCCAGGAACACAAATGCGCGCGAGGATCACGCAATCATAAGAGCGGCCACGTCCGCACCAACAACGTCGCTAGAATCGGTTCGACACCGTTTACCACCTTCTAGACATCTGGTATCAAGGGAAACCATTCAGAGACGACTGTCCGACACAGGTATAAGGAGCCGGCGTTCATTTAGACGCCTACCACTGATCCCATATCATAGGCAGTGTCGATTGGATTTTTGCCGACCTCGGGCAAGCTGAGTGTGACCGACTGAAGGCGTGTGATCTTTAGCGATCAATCCCCATTCAGACTCAGTGCTGATGACTAGGATGGTTCGAAAAAAGCTTTTTTTTTTAATTTCAGATCGCTAGAGTGCACAAAAGTTGCCATTGGTATAGACGTGAAAAAAACACTAATTATTATTTTTTTATTAATTTGTCTTCCGGTCGCGCAATGCCATCGAAGTTAGTAAAAAATTGTGAAAAACCTTAATTTTTCATAATTTTTTTAAGCACGCCAGATGGTTTTAATTGCGTTCCTATACCATTAATTAACTACTAAAAGTATGTAAAATCAATATATATGCACTTATTATACATTTGTTTCATATCTTCCGGTCGCGCAACATAGTACAAAATGAGTAAAATTAGTAGTTTTTACAAAATTTTAAAATTTGACTGTTTAGTACATTTTAATCATACGACTTTTAGAGATGCTATAGTTTAATTCTATTAGAATATTATGTTAAAAATCCAAGCATATAAGATAAACTTTGATATTCAAGTGGAATTCGGTCGCGCAGCTTCGTCAAAAACAGCAGAGTAACCTACTACCGAGAGGCGAGGCGTACGTGGTGAATGCCGCGTCGTGACGAGTGACCGATATGGCGTATCGGATCGCGCTACGGCTTCTATTGCTTCAAGTGTACTGCAAGATGTTGCAGTCTGTTGATTAATGAATCAAATAATTCTTATGTTGTAGACAAGAGTAAAGTCCGAAGAGAAAAACTTGTGGGATAGCTAGTTTGCAAAGTGATATAAGTTTAGAAATTTATGGTCTTTACTTTGATGGACGAAAAGACAATACATTGCCAATTGAAAGAACTGGCAGAAAACACTTTCGCAGAACCTATAAGGAGGAGCATTACTCTTTAATTCAGGATCCAGGCTCCACTTACATAGGACACATTTGTCCTTCTTCAAGCTCAGGAACCGACATAGCCAAAAGCATCACGTCTTATTTTTCAGTAAATAGCTTTTTACTTGACAAATTGGAACTTGTTGGATGTGACGGTACTGTTATTAATACGGGCTTACGAAATGGTGTAATTCGAGAAATAGAGATACATGTGGGAAGACCTCTACAATGGAGTATGTGTCTTCTCCATTACAACGAATTGCCATTCAGCCACCTTTTCCAACACTTAGATGGAAATACAACAGGCCCAATAGGATATTCCGGACCGATTGGAAAGGCCCTACCTGATCGTGAAAGATTACCAGTTGTTGATTTTAATCCTATTGATTGTGAGATTCCAAAGTTGACAAGCGTATTCTTAGCAAGGACCAACTGTACTTGCTTGAGATATCAGAAGTCATCAAGTCAGGACATTGTTCAGAAGACTTTGTAGTACGTGATCCTGGCCCAATGTCACATTCAAAGATGGCTTACTACTGCAAACCGAGTTTTGCGCCTCTACATCAGTGTGTCAAGCCCTTCTGAAAATCTGAGAGAAATTGTCACATTCATTCTCAAATGTTATATGCCTATGTGGTTTGCCATAAAAATAAACCGCAAATTCACAGATGGGCCTAGACATGTTTACAAAACTATTGAATCTACAAGGTACTTACCAGAAGAGCTGCTTCAAGTTGTTGATCCTGTTTTACAACGGAATGCTTACTTTGACCATCCCGATAATTTACTTTTGTCTATGGTAACTGATGAAAGAAACCATATCCGAGAGCTGGGCTTTAGGCGTATCATGAAGGCAAAAGAAGCAATATCTGAAAGTGACTTTATAAGAATCTTTAAACCACCAAACCTAAACTTTGAAGCTAAAGACTATACCGAAATTATCAAATGGAACACCAGTACACTGACTCTTCCTCCACCGTTAAGAACATTGACTAATGAAGCGATAAAACAGTATGTGAGCAATGACTTCAAGCCTTTTATAATTATATATAATTATAGATGCTTTCCCATGCCATACACAGGCAGTTGAAAGATGCGTTAAGCTAGTGACCGCAGCTTCAAGTAAATTGTGTGGACACAGTTCCAGAGACGGCTATATTAGAACCACATTACAGTCACGCTCAGCGATGCCAACTTTTTCACACAAATCCGAATTTCGATGTTTATCGATAGATAAAGACTAGAAAGGAAACATAAAGAGAGAGAAAGCGAAATAAATTTGTACATATTGTAAATAACACACCCTACATTGGATGGTTGGTTGGGTAGGGTGTGGGTGGAACTCGAAGTACAGCCACCTCCCTGTGGTGAGTTCTGGGTCGTTTTGTAAACAAAATGAGCGAAGAGCTGCACCAACAATTGAATATTGAAACAAAAAAATTACCAAATATTTACTATTAGAAAATTTCTAAATTATCTGACAGGAAATATTGTCAAAGAACAAAATTGTCAGACAACGATAATGGCTGCTACCGGCTGCGAGCGCATCGCTGGCATTCGTCACGTACGTCACGCCTCTCTGTCCAGGTAGGCTACTCTGCTGTTTTTGACGAAGCTGCGCGACCGAATTCCACTTGAATATCAAAGTTTATCTTATATGCTTGGATTTTTAACATAATATTCTAATAGAATTAAACTATAGCATCTCTAAAAGTCGTATGATTAAAATGTACTAAACAGTCAAATTTTAAAATTTTGCAAAAACTACTAATTTTACTCATTTTGTACTATGTTGCGCGACCGGAAGATATGAAACAAATGTATAATAAGTGCATATATATTGATTTTACATACTTTTAGTAGTTAATTCATGGTATAGGAACGCAATTAAAACCATCTGGAGTGCTTAAAAAAATTATGAAAAATTAAGGTTTTTCACAATTTTTTACTAACTTCGATGGCATTGCGCGACCGGAAGACAAATTAATAAAAAAATAATAATTAGTGTTTTTTTCACGTCTATACCAATGGCAACTTTTGTGCACTCTAGCGATCTGAAATTTAAAAAAAGTTTTTTTCGAACCACCCTACTGATGACCAGCGCATACACGTGTGGAGGCGGCCAGGCCACCGGTCGGGTACGGCATTTGCTGTCCAAGAGCCTTACGGCGATTACACAAGGTGTGACAGTGTGGGGAGCGATTTGTTGGGACACACGATCATCTCTAGTCGTCCTTCAACGCACTTTGACGGCACGCAGTTACGTGGACGAGATTTTAACGCCAGTTGTACTGCCTATGCTATCCAATCACCCAGGTGCCATTTATTAGCAAGACAACGCTCGTCCACTTACTGCGCGACTATCCCAACAATGTGTTCAAGGATATGACGTACTCCCATGGCCTGCCAGGTCACCAGACCTCTCGCCTATTGAGAACGTCTGGGACGTGCTTGGAAGGCAACTGCAGTCGTACCGGAATACTGATGAATTAACTGCCCAGTTGCAAAGATTATGGCCTGATCTTCCGCAGGAGGTCATAGGTGACCTCATTGATTCGATACCATGCCGTGTTTCGGCTTGTATAGCTGCCAGAGGTGGATTTACTACTTACTGATTTGTAACCTTTTTCATGCCATATCTTCTTAATAAAACGGTCTATTCTTCTGAATTTGTAATCATTTGCTTATCTCCTCCTACACTACATACATGTTGAGTTTCGTGATAGTAGCTCGTTTCCTTCTGGGTGCATATATTTTTTTGTGACAGAGTGTGTCATGAATACGAAAGCTTTCTAATATCCAATCTGGTTATGTCCATTAGCATCTTCTTTAATGAGAGCAGATGATGTTAATTAAAGGTATTTTATTCATGCATTATATTTACCAATCTAAATCTATTAAAATGATATGGTATTAAAATTTTGCATACATCAGATTACCACTTGATTTTATGCATTTAAAATCCTAATTTTCTCTACAGTAAAACAAAAATTATCGATTTCTACGTTAGTAATCTCTCTTCAGTAAGAGGAAATATTTAATTTATTTACATAATAAAGAGGGAAGCAAAGCGAAGGTAAAAAAAAGCAAATATTTGCTTTCTTAGATTGAAAAATACTTATAAAAAAGATTTTAAATTAAATAACATAAAACCAGAGGTTTCTACGATGAGGACTTGCCAGATATAAAATTTGTACTTGTAGATGAGTATTCTGCTGTACATTTGTGCTTAGATTCTATCTCAGAATGAAATTTTTAAGGTTTTGTTATCTTAAAAAAGATATGTTTAAGATTCCTTCCAAATTGCATCTCTTTTAAATTTTTATAATGCACCTGTGTTATATATTCTTTGAACCATCTATTGGACATTTCTTCCTTCAAGTGTAAAAATTTAACATTCCCTGTATAGAAAAATTTTGGATACATTTTTTCCAAGCAACAATCTGTAAGTAAAGGATTTTTCTCTTTTAAAGTAATTTACTATTTTAGATTAAATTTCTTTTGAAAACTAATTGTTTAGAAGACTTCCCTATGCAGCAATGTGCAAAATCTATGCAAAAAGAGGTCTGAATTTATGAGATGTATCGACATTTAAATATCCTTTAAGTTTCAATAGTAAAAAGTGTAAAACTTAATTTCATATTCTTCAAGTATTTTTATATGCATTGTGATCCTTATTTAAAAATATACTTGAGGAAAAATCGTTGTAAACTGTGTATAACTTTTAAAATTAAATTTTGCTAAAATTCCTTACGTTTATACAAACATAAAGCACTTTTTAAATACATAAAATTTTACACTGTTCAGAAGAAATTGTTTACATACTCAGTGTTATCAAAGAATTTCTTACATTTTCAAGGATATGTCAGTTTTGTGAACATGTACGAATTTCTATGTCAACAGTTTTGTTAATTAAGGAATTTGTATTCTTGGTAAAATATCGCAAGGGATGGATTCAAACATATTGAATAATCAAATCTGAATCTTGGCAGGCACACGAAGAAGTTTTTCTGTCTATATATTCTGCCATTAATTCCAAATATTTATCTATGTATGTCTGGTTTTAATTTCTAGAAAACATTTACCGCATTTTGTGCTCTGTAAGGGAAGTCTTGGGATTCTACGGTAAGGAAATACTTTTAAGCTTCATTTAAAATCTCAGCGGAAGTTTTATGATAAAAAAAACCTTTGTTTCTGAAAGAAGAGACGGATAAAAATATAAGTATCACCCGCTTTCCAAAATTTCACGTTAGGCCTTTTAACTTTTACGAATGCTTTCTTTAGTACTCGTTTCTGATATTCAAAAGAGATACGAACATTATTTTCGACCTTCCGATAAAAGAAAAAAGAAAATATCATTAAGTTTTCTACCATTTTATTGTTTTTCAAGCAGCGTAAACATTTATGACCTGATTACCCCAGTGCAATTAGGAAAAAAAATTGAGATATTAATGGAAAACTCGCTTCCTTTCTTCCTTACACGCTTCTCTCATTTTAACACCACAGAACTTTCCTCTAACGGCTCAGCCTGTCACAATATCGCCACCGCCACCACCTGTTGGACCTCCGAATTTCTGATTCCGGTTGGTGAAACTGAATGATTCACATATTATACGCGCTTTAAAAATTATATGTATGTGTTGTGAAGGATCCACAATTTGGACATTTTGAACTCCTTCCAACGTTATAGCCATTTTGTTCTTCCAACACGATTACGAGGCATAAAACGGCCATATTGGAACTGCACCAATTTTCCAAGAAACATCGCACCCCCTGAATTCCTCAGGACGGGGGGAAAGAAATTCCAGGAAATTCAACGGACTTCCAATTTTCTTGGAAATAAGCGTACCACGTGGGTCAACCATGGGAATGTCAGAGCATCCTGCCCTCGAATAAAAAACTCGAAGAGGCAATAAATTTACGTGAATAACTAACCTGGGGAGGGGTTATAATGAAGATTGTGGGAGCCCCGAGTGTGGGAGAAACGACGTTCGGAGGGAGAGCAAGAGAGCGATTTGAGGTAGCGAGCTGCGAAGAGAGCCTGGGAAGAAAAGACGCCCCCGTAAAATGGCGAGATGTCCGTGTTCAACCGCCAGCGCCGAATCCTGTTGCCTCCGCCAGTGAAGGGCCACATGAATTTCAGCCCGATCCCTAAAGCCTCCGCCTGTAGAAGTGCCTCAACGATGCCATGCTCTGCTGTTTCATCAAAACTCCCCAGGTTGGTCATAAATTCCCCCTCTAAATAGTGCTCATGCCTTTTTGAGAGATTACGAGACTTTTAGTTCACTCGACCCGTAATGGTTATGCCGCAGGAAGCGGATGAAGTATGCCCTAATTCGGTTAAAAATATGTATAGCCAAGATCTTAAATATAATATGTAAACCCGACCTTTTCTTGTAAAATATTGTATAATAAATGTTGTTATTTTTATTTATAAACGCATAGTTCCCTTTGGAGTTCACCTCCCTATATTTACGCAACGCAAAGGGGTATCTCTGGTACCCCTCATAACAGTATGTATCTCAGTTCTAACATATCCCAATTGACAAACCATGTAACTGACATTTCCTTCATTTTACAATATGAACAAAAAACTGATTTATTCGACAGGGAAAAAATATAGTTTACTAGCCGCTGCGCACCTGCATGGTCGCTTTTAGTTTTATATTTTCTTTTGCAAAACAATTCGACTGAAAGTAACATATCTAAGGAATGTTACCATTACCTGTCATCATAAATATACACTGCTGGCCACTGTAAATGCAACACCCTGAATGAAACATGCAAATAACATGAAATTTACAACATGCATTAGCGGAGGTGAGATATGCAAATGATTAGAATTTCAGCGCAAACCCACATCACGCACGCCTGTGGCGCCATTTCAAAGCGCTATTTAAGATTGGAGATTTCGACGATTTCAAGTTCGGCAATTCTGTTTTTCTTGTGGTTTTAAAAAAAAAACGATCAATTATGCCTCGTCGAAAACAGCGATCATCTTTTGATCAAGTATGCTAGTTCGACAGAGGAAGGATAGTGGCCTACCGATATTGTGGATTATCTTTCAGGGAAATCGGTAGTCGTGTTGGACGAAACCAAAGAACTGTAATGCGGATATGGGATCGTTGGATGCAGGAGGGTACGACGGACCGGCGTGTTCGATCGCATCCACCTCAGCGCACCACTTCACGTGATGACAGGCAAATTGTGCGCATGGCAGTGACGGGTCGCTCAGTCATATCACGAACCATAACACAGCACATGCAGTCTGTAACGCATCATCCAGTGTCTGCGCGTACCATTCGACGCCGTTTACAGCAGAGTGGTCTGTCCGCAAGACGTCCATTGCTTTGTCTACCCTTGACGCAGAACCACAGACGTCTCCGCCGTCAATGGTGCGATGACAGAAGGATATGGACGGCAGAATGGAATGAAATTGTCTTTACTGACGAGTTACGCTTCTGTCTGCAACACCACGATGGTCGCATTCGAGTCTGGAGACACCGTGAAGAGAGGATGCTGAACAGCTGCGTTATGCACCGCCACACTGGTCCTGCACCGGGTATTATGGTATGGGGCGGTATTGGATATCGCTCTCGCACACCTCTAGTACGCATTGCCGGTACTTTAATCAGCCAGCGCTACATCTCCGAGGTGTTGGAGCCAGTTGTCCTTCCTTACCTTCAGGGCTTGCCCACAGCCATATTTCAACAGGATAATGCGCGACTACACGTGGCACGCATTGTCCAACGGTTCTTCGTCAATCGCCAGATTGAATTGCTTCCCTGGCCGCCTCGCTCTCCGGATCTTTCGCCGATAGAAAACATGTGGTCCATGGTTGCTCTACGATTGACCCAGATTCCATCCCCAGCTGCCACAGCAGATCAACTTTGGCAACGTGTGGAAGCTGCTTGGTCTGCTGTACCCCAAGAACTCATCCAAAGTCTCTTTGAATCAATGCCGAGGCGTGTGGCAGCGGTGATCTCCAACAATGGCGGCTACTCTGGCTACTGATTTTGGCAGGAACCACACTTCACAGAAGTCTATAAATTTAATCATTCGATACTTGGTCAACATGTTATCTACAAAATAAATTTTCTTGTGATATCTCTTGTCTTTCTTGGTGTTGCAATTTGGGTGGCCAGCAGTGTACGTTGTTAAGAGGTATTTTCTATAAGGCTGATTCTAAAACATCGTGATCTTTAAATGGCAATTTCCATTACTTCAGAACAGAGTTAAAGATAAGACTGAGAAACCCAACAACAATGATTTTAAAAATTACATCTCTCTCTGTATGTACTATTTTTCAAAATTAAGATATCTATAATTTATCACTACAACAAATAAGAAATTGTTGGGGAAAAATTTTAAATATAGTGTTGATTACTTCACTCCATTGATTGTCCGTTGTGTGTTGAAATGTCACTCTGTTGATTTCTTACTTCTGTATGTATTACTGTTCACAATTCAGATATCTACACTTAATCATATAAAATAATAAATTGTTGGGAAAACTTCTTATAATATTGCGTAAAAATTCAGCAAGTAATGAAAAAAGTGTAGAAAATTGACTATTACTGGCTGTTGGTTGCTATACCGGCGACGATTAAGCCTAACCTCGCGATCATTTATGCTCTCTCTTTCACGCCTCTCTCTTAAGGAATTATTTCTTCTTCGCTTTCTTACTTGAAACTGTTCCCAATTTTCACTTGATCATGCAGCTCGCTTTCGAGCATTCCTGATTTCAGTCCGTAAATCCATGTTGACACGCGGTTGCAAATTGTGGATGGCCGCTAATGTTTACATCTGGTAGATGCAGCTGTTGCCATTCGGAGTGTAGAAATATTGTCTATTTTTGTGCCGCATACCTACACGTTTTATATATATAGATTCTTAAAAATAAATATTAAAGTGTTCTAAGATATATAAAATAATACCGTAAAATGGGGTGAGATTTGCCAGGTTTTGAGGGGTTTTTTTAATGTCATTTCTTCATTTATCAACATAATCGGATGAATTTAGAGCAGAAAGATAGCCACACATTTCAGGTTTCTATTTCGTAGCAGAAATTTTTTTTAAGTGGTTGGTGATGGTGGAAGGGGCTATTTTTTTCTGGCACAATCTCGCCCCACCGAGTGGGGTCAGATTAGGCGACCCCTTTTTCTCCTTTATAGTTGCCATGGATTCAGACGTGGCGCATTTACTTACCTCTTAGTTTGAAGCAAGAACTCTCCCAGTTAATTTTGACTTGATTTTTTAATAATAAAAGTATTTTTTCTCAAAAGTTAACAAATTTTATCGTCTTTTTTGGCCAAATCCAAAATTTGCCTTTTTTTTCTCCATACAGGAAACATAAGCTTCCCCACTTTCCCAAAGTTGCTGGACATTTGACCCGGATAGACCCTCCCTTCATATGTAACGGCAACGAAGTCATTTACTCTGAAATCTGCTGTGGTTGCAGTGACACCTTCAGCAACTGCATTCTCTATAATTTCATTCCTCTTCGTCCTCTTGAGACTGATCGTTATGTTTTCATCTCTTGGTGGACTGTCGAGGTTGGGTAGCACTATCTTTGCTGTCAGTATCACCAAATTCTCTTACCAAAGAGCCCATGCTACTTGATTTTTAAGACATGCTTCTTTGTTAAAACATTTTTTATACACATAGTTAAAATTTCTTAAAAACAATTTTAAATAGAGAAAATTATTGCAATAATTTTAGCCATTCTCATAATTAGAGTTGTGTCAATAATTTCTCTGTTTACCAAAAAAAGTGTGTGTGCGTGTGTGTAGGGGGGGGGGGTTACAGTACAGAAAATAACTAAAAAAGTGTGGCACAATCTCACCCCATCAAGTGAACTTAATTTTCATGATAATGTGATAACATGACAACCAAAAAAGGTACAGTTGCTAAACTTCACAGATAAGGTAGTAGGTGAATAAAAATATATTACGTACCAGTTCATAAAACTAATTTATTCTTCATACTACGAGAACCAACATTTTTCACAGCTTGCAACAAAGTGATAAAATGGTGAATTGTTCAAGAAAAAATTGCGGGAGTCACAAAGATTGAATCAGAGGAGCGCGATAACACTTGTTGATTTGCATCAAGATACCGCTGCCCCGTGGTTATCGGGTACGCTAATAGCTTTAATAACCAGTCCCCAGAGAGCACTGATTTGCTGAATTCGGTTTCGGCACAATCTCACCCCATTTTACGGTACTTACTGAGAACGATGTAGCATAAACACGTTCATTTGTTTCATCCGAGGAATCTCTCTAGCTCTCTCTTTCAATCATTTTTATTTTTATTTATGTTTGTGAGATACAGAATTATAACTGACGGAAATTGTTTATTTCCATCTGTTGGGTAACCCTGTTTCTATTTATTGCGTTCAATAGTCAATTTTTAAAGCGTATTTCCCTCATCTTAATATTATGATTTTCAACATTTGCTACGATGTGTTGAGTATGATTTGTGTATTAGTACATCTGTTTACTGTCCAGCCGTCATGTTTCGACGGGTACCAACTAGATTATTATAAACGGCTGAATTTGAGACTAATGAGAAATAAATTGTGAATGCCTATTTTCCTTCCAAACGTTGTTGTAGATGCATAAAATCTACTTCCGGTAGATGTAGCAGCAGCCGAGTGCAGTTTTTCTAAGCTGAACACTTTAAAAGACTTATATACGAACAACAAAAAGTTATGGCCAAGAAATATCTAGCAATCGTTTCTATAGAAAAGACTGATCAATCTGAAGCAATAAATTTTAGAGTTGGCCATTGGCTGTTATGAAGGCCCGGAGAATGATTTAGTGATTATTTTACGACATAACAAATTGTAGTCAGTTTTATTTACTTTTTTTGTTTTTTTATGTTTCGTCATTTGGAAATTTGAAGATTTCCGATATTTCTTCTGCACGAGAGTACACTGTGGATAGTGATTACAATGCCGGTCCAAAAATACAATACCGGTATTCGGTATTTTTTCAAACGTTATAACGGGAACCCGGTATTAGGAATTTTTCAAAATAGATACAAAAGCACAGCTGTTTCGTTGCCATTAATTAGTTTTTGCAAAACATGCATACACTATAGAAATATAAACAATTTTTTAAGTACAAACATAAAATAAAGGACCAATGTTATAATCAAATATTAATAATAGCTGTAAAATAATAATTTACAACATAAGAAGCAAAAAATATGAATAAAAAAAATAAATTACTATAGTATTACAATACAATGAAGTAACAAAATTATTTAATATTGCATTATTGAGAAGAGTAAATATCACAAAAAAAATTTGTTGTGCAGTCTATTATACGTATAATATCTATTATGAATGGGGAAAATATAATTTATTACCGCATTTTCAGGCGTATAACGCGAACATATAATTTTAAACTACATTTTGTTAATGTTTAGGTATATTCTCCGTATAACGCGCACCCTTTTCTTGACGAAGAGACCTGAAATGTACATGTGCGATGCTCTTATCTTTTGAAGTCATTCATTCGAAGGATTTTCACGGGCTTTCGAACAATGGTATACTCGACTGACGAGCGAAAAGGGCGCAATATGTTTGTGCATGGGGGGGGGGGGGATGCTCAGATCCCATCTAACAGATAATACGAAGAAATTGATAAAAGTGTATAACACACATACGACCATTATTCCAAGTGGATTAACTCCATTAGATGTGTGTATCAATGAAACACTCAAAAAGGAAATTCAAAATGACAGCGGAATAAAATGACAGCGAAATGATCGAAGGTGAAAAAAGCATTTACAACAGGAGGCCAAATGCGTCATGCTAGTCTAGAAATAGTGTGTAAATGGATAATAAAAGCATTGGAATGAAATTAAACGTGACAAAATTCAAAAGTCGTTTAAGAAATGAAGTATATCTAACAATCTAGATGGAACGGAAGATAATTATTTATTTATGGATCAGAGTAACAGTGATGATGAAGCGGAAACAGAATTCGACGATGTGCCTCAGGATATAACGGAAGATGAATATGGCGAACTGTTCATGTTACCCGATAATTAAAATTTTCATGTTCATAAGGTATGACATTTATTTTAAATAAACAGTATTTTGGTACATGTAGAAATCTAATTTTTTCTTTACGTTCATCTTTTCCTTATTTTTAAATAGATCATTTTTTATATCCGGAGTATAACGCGCACCAGCAAATTTCGATCTTATTTTTTGTATTAAAAGTACGAGTTATACGTCGTAAAATACGGTATATATATATTTACTACATATGTTATTTGTTATATTTATTATATATATTTTTTAATCTTTCTTAAGTAGGAAATTTAAAATATCTTTCTATACCTAACAAAATACAAAAAAAATATTCTTTTCAAAGAATCCTTCCATAAATTTAAGGTGCGTGTTACGGTTCGAAAATTACGGTATTATTCCTTGTCATATAGATGGGAAGTCCCGTCTTGTACCATAAAGTGTCTATAAAGAAAATTTCTATCAAAAATACAGGAGATTGTTTTCCGACCGTATGTAATAATTTACTAAGACGAACTTCTGCTGAATCTAAATAAAAGTAATCAAACGATTAATTCATCCTAAATTCGCTGCGATGTGAATCAAAACTGAAACTTCGGCATATATATATATATATATATATATATATATATATATATATATATATATATATATATATGACACGGAGCTGTTTTGCTCTCGTGTTTAAATATTAATAATGCAGTCCACATCTTCTTTAAATACTCGGACGAGTGGCAGGGAATGGATTCACGAGACAGTCGATAATCTTAAATCCTTATTTATTGCGTTTCTTGAAATAACCACGCTCCAGGGTAAGCAATTCGCTCCGCCATTTTATAATCTACTCGGCCACGACTGCCGCGAGCATCCGCTCTCAATGAGATTCCCACTCAATCTGCCGCCAAAAACTTAATTTCCTCCGAGCTCCTGTTGCACGGCGCATGTGCAGACCTCATCCTTGGGCATCTGGACCCTCATTAGTTCTGAGCGTGCATTCTTAACTTCACGCCAAAAACCTGTACACTTCTAAAAATAAATCTTCTTGCCTAGAATTATTCGCTTTCTGCTCAAAGTCGCTTTTAAAAGATGATTTCAGGAAAATACGCGCGCTTTGTAAATGGATTGTTAGATTCTTAATATTTTAAGCCCCCTTTCCGCGTACTTCTCAACTATATTTTGACAGTTCAGTTATGTTTTGAAATATATATATATATATATATATATATATATATATATATATATATATATATATATATATATATATATATATATATATATATATATATATATATATATATATGTAATATACCGACCCCGACAGAAACGGCGAAGTTTAAATTACGGTGACCGGAGCTGGCACATCACAACAGGAAGAAAGAGGAAGTTGACGCAGGAACAAAAAAGAATACTTATTACATCGGATAACCCATTTGTTTAAACGAGGACCAGCACAGCCTCTCTGGACAACAGAATATCGATGAGTGCTACATTTACATAGCGCAGACCCTTAAATAGACTTTTTGATATCATCTCGTCATATGATATTGATAGTGAGGATCAATTGGTTAAAATTTAGAAGTGACGTGATATTGCTCAGAAGTAGTTAATTAGAGACGCCATTTAAAGGTTTTCACCCAAGGGTTTTTAGAACTTAGAAATTACGTTTTAATTTAGGTTATCTTTAGCTTTAAATGTTATATATATATATATATATATATGAGACGGAGCTGGTTACTACCCACTTCCATTTGTCGTCCTCTATCCAAACTAACTCCTTCTTAGTCTAATTCTAACTAATTCTTAAAGTTATGGCAGTCAATGAATTAAATGCCTGTGGCAAAGAACTACGAGTGAATTTAAATTAAGAGATTATTCCAAAAATAAAGCTACCCGATTCAATCTGTTAACTAAATTCCCAGACATCATCTCGATCCCCGTGGCGCCTGACCGAACTTACTTAAAAATTCCCGCTCTCTGACTGCATTCGAGGTCAAAACAGCGCTTCTACTCTCATGGCACATGCGCAAAGCCCACTTTAGAATTTTCTAGAAGCATCTTCCCATCAAGCCTGTACAGTATCTCAAAATAGATTCTCTCTGCATGGAACTTCATTCCACCGCGAACCGAAGGTCAATCTCAAAACGGGGAAATAACCGTTTTTTTCCTACCCGCACGCGTCCTGCATATGAAAACTAGCGGCTTTAGCACCACGAAAATAAATTAATCCCGAAGCCCCCTTTAAATTTAAATTAATTATTCTTTTCCCCAGTTAATTCCTTACACACACACACACACACACACACACACACACACATATATATATATATATGTGTGTGTGTGTGTGTGTGTGTGTGTGTGTGTGTGTGTGTGTGTGTGTGTGTGTGTGTGTGTGTGTGTGTGTGTGTGTGTGTGTGTGTGTACAGAGCTCGGCTGATCCCTCGTGGCTCCCGATGCGAGTTTTAAAAACGGATCCCTTGCAAATGTCCCTTGTAAATCCTTCTGCGGGGCTTTATGGCAGCCAACTGTTGGATTGCATCCCTATAATTCATTATTTTTATACCGTCTTTTCTACAGATATGATTGCCAGATCGAGTTGTTGTTGTTCGCAGATCATTCTCAAAAATTTTCAGTTTAGAAAAATTGCGCCTGGCTGCCGGTACAGTACCAGGTAGAGTGAGTAGAATTCTTCGAGCTACAACAGTGTTTGGAAATAGGCCTTCAAAGTGTATTTCTCATCAGCTCAGGGGTCCACCCCACGCTAAAAGTTAAAAGTTTATTGGCTATTATTGCGTTTATTAGTGAAATCACTTAGCCAGCATAGGGCATTGTGGATTTTGTGCTTGTACTTGTTTTAGAGTATTCTAAATTTGCCTCCGACACCTCCACGTGGTGGGCCTTGGGGGACTACCTTTAGGGTAGTTCGCTAACGTCGGAGGAGCGTGGGTTAGAAGGGTTTTGTGTTAAAGTTCGCAGCGGAACAATGGGAGCGAAGAAGGTCGATATGGAGGATCTGAGAATCCTGACAGAAGACATGGTGAAGCTTAAAGTTAGGCAGATAACAGGAGTTATCAGCACGGCTAAGCTGACAGTAGATATTAAGAGAAATATAAATAAGGACTTGATGGATCTGGTGGACTCCATTAATGATCAACAAAAGTTAATTCACTATTATAAGGGACAAGTAGATATACTTAAAAATCAGGGAGCTAAAAGCTTCGCTGAGGTGACCAAAATGAAGGATTTTGGCAAAAGAAAGTCTTTTAAGAAGGTGAAGGAAGAAGTTGTTTATGAAGTTAAGATTATCCCGAATAGGGAGCAAGAGTCGGAAGTGACTAAGAAAGCGGTTTACCGCTTTCTTAGTCGTATCTTCGCTATCTACCATCGGTCGTATCTACCAACGGATCAACAGTGTGGTATACTTATATTCGAAGAAGAACGATTGATGGAGAGGACCGACTTTGGGTCGAGAGAGGAAGATACGGCTTCGGAAGATACGGCGGTCGAGAGAGGAAGAAACGGCAGAAAAGATATCCTTTATCTGTGCAAAGATAAAGGATAAGATAAAGTCTGAGAAATTGGGTATTGGAGTTGAAAGATGTAGAAATGTGGTAAAGGAGGCTTATTAATAAGGACGGAAATGAAAGAAGATGTTGATAAGATAATAGAGGAGTTTGGCAAAATAGATGAACTTAAAACGGATTATAAGATACAAACTCTAAGTAAAAGAGATCCTAGATTAATTGTTTATGATGTGCAGGAGGAGCTAACAAAAGATAAGGTGCAAGAGATGATCTTGCAGCAGAATGAGGAGTTCAAAAACGTGGAGGTTATCACATCTTTCAAGTCAAAAGAGGGGCTGGAATTGGATATTACGAATCAAAGGAGAGACATATCAAAAGATAAAACAGTTAAAAAGAATAAAATTAGGCTGGATGTGTCACAGCTGGAAGCTGTACAACAA
Source organism: Dolomedes plantarius (assembly GCA_907164885.2). Classification (NCBI taxonomy): domain Eukaryota; kingdom Metazoa; phylum Arthropoda; class Arachnida; order Araneae; family Dolomedidae; genus Dolomedes; species Dolomedes plantarius. The sequence goes on from OU015493.1 coordinate 2,690,177, forward strand.
ACCTACAATTTGTTTTAATTGCTGGAGATTTGGTCATCTTGAGAGAGAGACTGTCAAAATTTGAAAATTTGTAAGAAATGTGCAGAAAAAGAGCATGGCCAAGAGCCATGTAAAAGAGGGCAGGTATGCACTAATTGTGAAAATCATCAGAAAAGAACGGGAAAGAAAATTGACGTGGCGCATCTACCAACGGATCGACAGTGTGGTATACTTATATTCGAAGAAGAACGATTGATGGAGAGGACCGACTTTGGGTCGAGAGAGGAAGATACGGCTTCGAGCGACACGGATGATGAAGAGTTCTATGGACTTTTGGAAAAATTCAGGACGGATCGGCAGAAAAGCCTCAGTAGTTCAACATTAAAGGACCGTTCTTCGAGTTGATGTCGGATTTTGCACAAGTGGTGCTTTTGAGTAATTGTTGGTTGAAGTACTTTGTTATTATGTTTGTATACGACTTTTGTGCTCAGGTGGAGCAAGTTTTATGTTATAGTTTTCAGACTGTGTTTGTTTGGTTGGCTGCACGGGTGGTGCATGTCTTTGTATTTTATATTAAAAATAATAAAGTGAGGTTGAATGATATATTTGGCAGAATGGTGGCTGCGTGCTTAAAAAAGGATAATTTATTTTATATTGGATGGCTCTAACTACTGGATGATCTGCTTGTAAGACGGCATGGATGTGATAGGTGTCATGTGGCGCTGACTAGAAGCTTGGGGAGTGAAGTGCTCGGGCTACGGCCCCGGACTTGGGTCGGTGAATGGACCGATCAAGGGTCGGTAAATGGACTTGTGGAGCCTAGGTCGAGCGGGTTGCCATCACGGCGACTAGTATCAGGAGTTAGATTTTCTTGGCTGATACGCGTCTAAAACGCTTGGAGGGCCGTGAAGGTTCAGAATACTTCTCATAAGCTCAAATCCAGCTGTATACAAAATAGTAGTCCAATATTCGCTTATATTTATATATTTTTACGAATTTTGTCCTATATTAGGCTAGAAGGATACCCGTGCTTCGCTACGGAGTACATTCAAATTAAACACAACTTTCAATGTATGCAATTAATGCCAAATATATATATATATATATATATATATATATATATATATATATATATATATATATATATATATATATATATATATATATATATAATAAATATAATGGTTAATGTATGCAGCTAATACTAAAAAAATATATAAATGCAGAGGCTGTTCACACATTTTTTAGACGATGTATACTGTATTCACAAAACTAAATTACATAAAATTCTTGTGTTTTAAATGTTCTATTTGACATCCCTTATTCTGAACTATCTTTCGACACCGCAATTTCCAGGATAATAATGCCTTTTGAAGTGTCAGAAGAGGTATTCTATCCCATTCCTCCTGAACAGCTTTCCAGAATCCTGTAAGGGTTTTGGAACGACGTTTGGATAATGCAGATTTTAAAAGTCCGAAAGCACAAAAATCCATAGGTGATACATCGGGAGATTTAGTAGGGATATCAGTGAAGGGTATGGCCTTGATACCAGTTTTTTGTTCCATTTCTTTTAGGAAATTTACAGTGGATTTTGATGTGGGACTGCTAGCTTTGTCCTGATGGAGTCTCACAGATTGATGGCACTATGGGTAAAGCGATGGTATTTCATTCAGACAAATTGGCGATAAAATATGTTCCTGATAGTATTTGGAGTTAATCTTGACATTTTTTCCACTCTCTTTATTTTTAACTTGCCATTATAAGAAAAACCAGCAACAATCATGAATCCCTTAGAAAAACTTTCTTTCGATTCTTTGAACCATGTACTTACATTTTTTTCTCCCCTTTTATGATAATAAATGGCTCTTTTTTGTTGCAATCTTTTAAATACACCCATGATTCATCTATTGTGACAATTGTTTTCCATTTTTCTTTGGATAAGTGTTTCTCATATAGAGTTCTGCAGCGTGTCCTGCGTTCAGTGATCTGATTTGGAAGAAGACGATGCACATTGCATTTTTCGCTTTCTTAGGATTTAAATCAACGTTTATCATTTTGTTTACAGTGGACACCGAGCATTTTAATGATTTTGCAACTGTCCTTTGACTAGGGGGATTTTCTTTTAACATTAAACAACGTACCTTTGCAATAGTCGAAGATGTCCGTTTTTTCCTTGGATACTTGTTTGGAATTTTTGTCCCACTTGAGGCTCCAATTTGACGTTTTTTTCCTTTCTTGTTGACGATATTACCTATCGACGCTTTAGATATCACAAAACCATGACTCTCACATCGTTTTTGGATAACGGAGTATGCATATTTCTCTTCGGAAAGAGCATAAATATAGCCTTCGAACCACTGCTTTGTTAAAAACGCCATTTTGAATAAAAACAAAACTTTCAAGCCGTAGACGATAATTTTGACTTTTTAAAACATAGTACAATTGCAATTATTTCTTTTGTAGCAAACGATTTTTTATTACCGCTTACCAAAATCGTCTAAAAAATGTGCGAACAGCCTCTGTATATTTATAAAAAAATCGTAACGGATATTTTTATAGAGAAAATAATGTAGAAAAAAATATTCAAATTAAATACAACTGTCAATGTAAGCAATTAATTTTTATGTTTAATATCCATAAAACATACTAATTTGAATTAAATTCTTTGAAAACTTTCATCGTAATGAGTTTAGTGGTTAAATTTTATCTTTTTACTGTATTTTAATATTTTTTGTCCATTTATTTCGTTCTTATGCACGTGACGCAAAATTAGTTTTTGTAAAATTAGTGTCGCAAAAAGAAAAAACCACGTGATCAACATTTCATAAATTAAATTTTAAAAATGAATCTTTAAAAATTCACCAAAGATCAGAAAAAGGAGGTAAAGATTCGAAAAAGATTTCATTTTGAAGGACTTTTTATGATATTTCTTGTGATATAAATTTTATAAGAATCATATAATTATTTTAAATGCAAACTTAAAAAAAGTTACAAAAGCAGCCTGATAATTTAATTTTAAAAAATCCTAAGAAGAATTTTTCAAGACTCTTTCACCCCTACACTATAAGAAGAATCGCCATGCAAAATGTCAGTCCTTTAGGTCCAGAGGTTTGGTCTGTACGTTATCTGTCAGTCAGTCAGTTACGGAACTGTTTTATATATTTAGATTAAACTATTAATTCTTTTCGTTATTCGTTACCATTCGTATTTTCACCACGTCTCCCTTTGGCGCGTCACCTTTGGGACCGGCACTGGTAGAGTTTAGGTTGATGACAGTTGTGTCACTTTTTTTTTCACGCAAGTGTAGTGCACTCACTTAATGGGATGCTTTACTACTGAAACTTTTAATAAAATTTGTATACCTCGCTAAATTTTCTCGTTTTCAAATACAGTGCATGTATAAACCGTGTATTAATTTTTTCTATTACTTTCTAGCTGTAAATTTATCATTTCTCGTGAATGTTATGCTACAGAGTATTTTAAAACAGTGGACAGGAAAAGAATTGCGATGAAATTCCGTCACTGCGTTTAAGGAACTTGCCTACGTCGAAAAGTTCTGCTTTGGTGCAACATTTCGAATTTTTATTTTTTTATTGCTCTCTTTCGAAGGCCAATCTTTTAGGATTCTCTGCTTTACTTTTAATCGTAGGACCGTTGGACGAGAACAGATGGCCGATTGGAATCGATATTTATTCAAAAAAAAAGTTACAGCATCTCTGAAGGCATTTTCGAGAAAAGTTTCCTTTTTCGGTTCACTCTTGGAAACGAGAAAACCTCGTCCTTTAAAAAATTTGAGATATATTTCAACGATATTGTGCGATAGTGTTTTGCTTATTACTCACTCTGTTTTTACCTAAAAGCTAAGCTATAATGTGTTCATCGAATCATCCTTACGGCTACTTATGAAAAGATAATTAAAATATTTCAGGTAGTCTCTTCTAACGAAACTACCGCGGGTTATTAATGTAGGATTATTTATCGTTTGATTACTTCTTTTCTTTTTTTGCTCATTTTGGCATTCTTCTGTTTAACTGTTTTACTGCTTACTGGGTTTGGAGCGCTGCCAAAATTATAACTCGCGACGACGCTTAAATTTTGCTTTCCGCAGGACCGTGATTGAGGAACGTAATCCCATGTAAAAAATTAAATCAGTGTTTTTTCGCTTTTTTGGGGGTAGATTTCGGGAATTTTTGAAAATAGTGTCAAACTTTTGGTTCAAAACAAGCAAGTGTCACGGTAGTATAGGGTATAGAGGAAATTTAAAATATATTCAGTCGAATCGAATGTATAGGGTCTTTGGCATAAATACTCCATTGTACTCAAAATTTAGGAAAAATTCCCTCTATTTTAAAAAGTTATGAAATGTTTACCAAAATCTCGTTTGTGTTCACGAATTTATATTCTATTTTATATGTGTTGATTCAGTTCTATCCAGTTTTGAAAAAAAATTGCCCCGAACGTAGACCATCATGAGATATTTTCAAGTACTAAAGCTCGAAAATTTTGTGTGTGTGACTGTTTATCACCGACCTTTCTAAAATGCAGAACATATGCATGGCGTATGTGTGTGTGTTTTCAAACTTAAATGGATATGATGTAGCCCATTTCGAAGAATATTTCCAGCTGACAGGCAGACATGCTCCTGAAATCGTTTCATCTATCGTTATCACGACGCGAAGGCATTCGATCGTTCCATCGGATGGGTTCGACTAAAATGTCGATAGATATTCGCTAAAATCCCAAAATCTATTCCATGAGTGTGAAGGAAACGAAATGTGGTATGTCAATGACTGTGGATTTGAATGATAGCATTGTAAAGAACTGGCCGACTGTCCTATAAAAATCTCCCCTTGGCCATTTATTTCGATCCTCGCCAAAGGAATATTTGATGTGGAAGCCTTCTTCCCGGCCACTTTTGTGTTAATTCTGTCGCTGTTGCTTCTAATCCCGCCTGGTCCGCCGGCGCAAGACCAGGTCCACGAGTCCACATATCCTCAGTAGGTCCATTAATAGGCGAAGATCGGCCATAAAGTCTTTCCTAGATAAATTTAGGCAAGTTAGGATGTGACCAGGAGTACCCTGCTCAATATTACACTTCTAACAAGTTGGAAAGATTTTGTGTTCATTCCGAACGTGCCCAGTCAAATGCAGAAAGTAGAATGGCTTCCTATGGATCCAATGTATAATATATGCGCATAAAAGTCTTGCCCGAATCAACGGGTCAGCATCCATTACGTAAAATGCCCAATTTTTATCCCACTATCCTTTCTGGAAATGCGCCATAAATGCTCGTCGGGGGAGTGTCAGTTGAGTGTCCTTCTGAATCTACCAAAGCACGATATCGATGAACCTTGAAGTGCGTACATCTTTTGTTATCTGCTTCTTTCGAGAGTATGCGATACGCTTCGAAATCAATCCGGTTATAGGAGGGTCGATGACTAGCTCTTTGGACCTTTGGAAGTAAAATATGGCAATGACTTCGTATCACATATCAAAAATTGTGACACCGAAAGAGATCAATGGATAAATCTTTGATGTATCAGCAATTTTTTTTTGTGAGACCACGAGTCATGAAGCGAACGTAAATCTTCGTACACGGTTGAAAATTCCAGCCGATTGGAACTCACAAGCATGATCGTTCTATTTGCAAATTATGAATAGGGTCAGTAGAGTGGATGCTAAGGTGAAAGCGTAAGCTATATTAATTATGCATGCTATAAACGTCAGCATGATTGATTTTTATTGAATCTTACGTAAATCTGCTCTATACTCACCCTATTGAATTCGCTCACCTCAGTGTTAACCTATTGAGAAAGTTTTGTCTACTATTGGCAGCTCCATAAATGCCGACCATTCAATTAAAACGATATTATCAGAGAACCCCAACTTTTCCTTGCAACGGGATTTGATAAATTTCATTTGATAAATTGCGTCCCCCAAAGGAATCGATGAGCGTTTCAAACACACTACACCAGATTTGTTCCCCGAATCAATTAAATTTTAAAATATTCTCACGTAGATGGATCGAGGGATTAACACAGAGAGCACAATGTAGATAAACGAGACTTTTATTCACAGCAAGCGAGTTAACATGCACCCAGCTGGAACCTAACTGACTTTCCATCAACTTGAGGGAAGCCTTTTTATACACTAAAGAACTTTCTAGAATTATTTAAATTAAGAGAATTAACATATTTGGTACTTTCCCGAAGCTTCGAGAAAGCGAACATAAATTAACTAAAAAGAACAGCAAATACTTTCGACAGTCCGCCTCGAACCGACGACCTTCTGAATTGGAGCCCAGTGCTTCTGCCGCTCGGCCACGCCGCTGCTCAAGAACGATTGTAAATATGACAATATTATTTGCAATAAAAAAACGAATAATACCCCTAGGTGTCAAATTTCTTGTGTCCAAAATGGAATGTACTGACTGTTCCTTAGAATTTGATGCTTGTACTGACAACAGTTTCTCAAGAAATTGTTTTTGCTGAATTTGAAAAACAGCCAGAAACTGTTGATCAATGATTGAAACTTAAGCCTAACGCATGCACAGTACTTGAATAATAATACTAGCAAAATATATGAAGAAGTAAATGTTCAATTTAAATATAAAATGCATTTGAAAGGTGTTTACCTCGTCGTCAACTGTTATATCTGTTGTGTTTGAAGTTGACTTTAATAACAGACATCATTCTAGAATGATACGCTACTCTTTTATTAGCCGAACACATCACAACAAGAAGTGGCTGTTGCCATACATAGAATGGAAGTACAACAATTATATTTATATTTCTCATTGTATAACTTTTGAATACTACTCAAAAATCAATTCCATTGTTATTCAATTATTAAAAAGTCATAATATTTCATATTTTAAGGACCGCCCAGCAGTCAATGCGCTGAGGAGGACCCTAACTGAATTCAATTCCCCCCCCCCCCCCCCGAAAGTTAGAAGCACGCTACGCCTATGCTTCCACGTGATACACAATCGCACTAGATGCAAAGGACTCCGGATTGGAGGTAAAACGAGTAAACGAGACTCTCCCTTTATAAATGTTATTTAAATATGACATATTTATAGATTACAGCAGAGGTTGACAACCTTTTTTTACTAGGAGGGCATATTTCAGAAATGCGGGAGTTCGGCAGGCCCGCTAGATGATGATGAGGAGGGGGGAGTGATATTTAAACATAAAAATATTAATGCGAAATAAATATTTAATACATAAATTCAAATTTTAATTTAAATAAAATAATCTTAAAATTGATAATTAATGCATTATTTGACATTGCAAATCTGCGGCCAACTCGTAATGTGGCACTTAAGTCGAATTCCCAGTTCTTATGCAATGGTCCAATTGAGTGTCAGTGAGTCTTGATCGGTACTTTTATTTTAAGCATTTCATATTGGAAAACAAAGATTCACGAGTATTTGTCGACGTACAAACCGAGTTCAATTTCAGAGCACATTTTCTCAACAATGGGAAGCTATTTCCATGCACTAAATTCAAGTATTTTTTTTTCGTTATGATGTAATTTTAATTCAATGTCATTTCTTATATTTATAATTTCCAATTCTTAGTCCTCCGTACTGGAAATATCAAATTATGTTGCGATTTTATTAGTCACATCGTCTTCTGTATGAGAGAAAGGATAAATAAAAAAACGACAAGAATGCCTCCAGTTCGTAGAATTCTACAAATCTGGCATTAAATTCTTCCAATAAGGAATCAAAATGTTTGGAAAAGTGATAGGTAGTTGCATTTCCATCGTAATAATTTTCTATCACCATTTTTAAATCTGGGAAATGTGATAAATTATATTTCTCCATGTACAATTTCCAGAGTGCCAATTTAGTTTTAAATGCATTGTCATACAAACAATATGATGATTTCTACCCTGTAGTTTCAAATTTAGTTCCTTAAATTTTACAGTTAAATCAGTTAGAAAGCCTAGCTCAATTAACCAAGGTTTTTGCTCTAATTCTAAAGAAATATAATTCCTGGATAATTGAAAAATTTTCACCTGTGGTAATAAATTTAAACACCGCTCCAGTACCTTTCCTCTACCAATCGCTCTCAAATATATAAACTCAAATAATCAATAATATATAAAATCAAAGTTTTAAACTCAAATACCTAAAATTTAGATATTTGAACTGCGGGCACTTTAAAATTGTTTCCCGGGCACCGCGTTGCCGACCCCTGGATCAGTGGCGTAGCAAAGAGGGGGCAAGGGGGTCTATCATGCCCCGGGCGCCACTCGCAGAGGGGCGCCAATGTAAGATCCATATATTATATTACTATATGTTTTCGAAGTGGATGCCAATATAAGGTCTATATATTATAATACTAAATGTTTTTCGGGGAGCGCGCCAATATAAGGTATATATATTATATTACTATATTATTTTGCGGGGGGTGCCAATATAAGGTCTATATATTATATTACTATATATTTTTAGGGGAGGGCACCAACATTAGGTCTATATAGTATTATGTTACTATATGCTTTTCGTGGGGGAGTGCCAATATAAGGTCTATATATTATGTTATTATATGTTTATCGGGAGCGCCAATATAGGGTCTATATATTATATTACTATATGTTTTTCAGGGGGGGGGGGGGCGAGCCACAAAGGTATCGTGCCCAGGGCGCCAGTTATGCTCGCTACGCCACTGTCCTGGATTACAGTATCTGCTAGCAGAAATTTACGCTAAATCCGATGTGTTTTCTCTCAATAATCGAGTGATTCTTACTAACAAATTATTTCAGGAATCAAATGATTTTTAATTTATCGATTACAGTATATGCTTGTGAGTGATGCCAATTATCGTTGCAATCTCAAAAGTAAATATAGGCTAGTGTCGCCATCTATGGGCATTTCTTTAAAATCAAGGACATTTATAAATCATTTTTCTTTACTGCGACGAAATCTTTCATAACTGAGTCCAAAGGTTGTTTTTAAACCAATTTCGGAAAATATCTTTCTAAAATTCACTTTTCTGAAGCGAATTTTTTCTTAAATGTCAAGCATTAAACATTTATTTAACTTTATATGTCTAATCAAGCAGCTTTTTTAATTTTTGTTTAAATTTGAATTAATCGTTAAAAGCTCTAAAATAATATGTGTCATAATTGAATATTTAAAAAATATATTAGGTATAATTAGAGTAGAAACAGTACTTTGACCCTTTCAGTCCCAAAAGTTTATTACTGTTTCTAAAATTGTAAGATGTTACGGAGAACGAATCTTTTATATGGTTAAATGTGGCGTGTCAAATTGTTGTGAAACAGAACTTTACAGGACGTTAATGGCCCTAGATGGCGTTAGGTGTCCTATAATAGAACCGCTTGTTTATATCCCTTTTTTGATATTTTGTATATTTTGCTTGCTGTGTGAAAATGAGGTCACGGCTTTTTTTGCAGAGAATCTATTACTACGCTGAAAGCGCTCTGTAAGTTTAGCTATGTACGGCGCGTCAATTTTTATGTTTTTATAAAAGATATATTATGATGATGTATATTCTTTTATTTGAGTTAGATTAATGGATCGTTGCAGTTTAAAGTACTGCTGAACTACCCAGGTAAGTCTGAAAATGATTTCGTTTTCCAGTATGGGTTGATTCTTTGTTTTGAGCAGTAAAGAGTGTGTCATTTTTGGTTTCTTTGTTTGCCTGCATATATCAGGTCGATATAGACATTTAGTATATTGAAGTTATATCTCTAAGTGCTGGGGAAATATTTTATAGTTACCTTTTCCTAACATTTAAGTAGCGTCCGCGACAGGATTCTTTCGGTTTTAACTTCTCAAATTAATATTTGAATTATCTTATCAAGTGTAGAGTTAGTTTTTGATAATGGAAACTTTAATACTTAAACGGAAGGCTTTGCGCTCTTCTTTTACAAAGACAGTCAATGTTTTGAAATCAGAACTTGTTAAAGAGGACATTGACTTAGGTTTAATAAAAGATAAGTTTACTAAATTGCAGAATTTGCATTTAGAATTAAAAGAACTAGACGACCAAATTCTTGACTTGATGATAGAGGGGAAGGCTGCGGAAAAGGAATTCTCAACTGAAATTGAAACCCGCGAATTATATTCAGATGGTTTTATCACCCTGACCCGTCAAGTAAATGAGAAATTAGAAATTCCTGAGGAAACGGGTGTCGAGACTAGGTCACAGGATGGTTCTAACATATCGTGTCATAAAATTAAAGCATATAAACTTCCGAAAATTGAACTTAAGAAGTTTGACGGTGAATTGCTTAATTGGCTTTCCTTTTGGTCCCAGTTTGAAAAGATCCACAATGATCCTGATTTGCATGACAGTGACAAATTTTCTTATTTGGTTCAGAGTATGAAGTCGGGATCGCGGGCTAAAGAGTTCATTGAAAGTTATCCAGTGACTTCAGAAAATTATGATAAGGCTGTTACTGCTCTTACAGAGCGTTTCGGGAAAAGGGAGTTATTAATTGAAGTTTATGTAAGGGAATTAATTAAATTAATTATTTCTAATGTTAAGGCAGATAGCAAAAATAAATTGCCCCTTGATAAACTTTATGATAAAATTGAAGCTCAGTTGAGGGCTTTAGAATCTTTAGGTTTGAAATCAATAGATAACACATCGTGGCTGTATCCGATGGTGGAATCGAGCCTTACGGAAGAAGTTTTAAAGGCATGGCAGAGGAGTTCGCTCTTTAACCAGCCTGATGGAACCGACGTTTCTCGCCTCACAAATTTGATGAAATTTTTAAAATCTGAAGTGGAGGGTGAGGAAAGATTAAAACTGGCACGTAGTGGGTTTGATAGTGTTAATCATAAAGAGGAACATCATGATAGAACAAGGGGTGAAATTAAGGGTAAGTTTAAATTTAAGAAACCAGCAAATATTCCTACTGCCTCAGGTTTCCTTACAACTAAAGATCGTTGTTGTATATTTTGTAGTAAAGCACATGATAGTAAAAATTGTTACGATTCACGTTTTATGACTCTTGATGAAAAGATTTCTAAAATTAAAGAGAAAAGGTGTTGTTTAAAATGTTTAGAACCCAACCATCTCGCAAGAGTCTGTAAACAATTTGTTCGTTGCTATGCTTGTGGTAAAGCGCATTTAATTTCTCTTTGTCCGGAAATGCATACTAGAGGTGAATTTTCAACAGAGAAGCCAGTAATAGAAAACATACAAACAGCTACTGCCAGACAAATGTGTACCGCGGAAGTTGCGTTAATGACGTTGCAGGTAACAGTCGCGGGAGTCAATAAGACAAGAAACGTTAGAGTACTCTTAGATTGTGGGTCCCAGAAATCTTATATTTTGGGGTCATTGGCAGTGGAGTTAGGTTTACCAATAGTATCTAAGGAAACAGTAGCTCATACTTTATTTGGGGGTGCTAGAACCAACCCAAAACTGCACAATAAATATCGAGTAAAGTTGTGTTCCTCGAGTCAGCAGAAATATCCAGATTTAGAGTTTGACTTTTTAGATCAGGATGTAATTTGTGGGGATATACCGCGTGTATCGAGAGGTCCAAAATTAAAAGAGTTAAAGCGTAACAAAATTTGGTTGTCTGATGTAGGATCAGACTGTCCTAAAATCGAGATGCTCATTGGCAGTGATATTTATGGAAAAATTCTCACGGGACTTGTAAAGCAATTAAATGGAGGATTGACTGCGGTTTGTACGAAATTAGGTTGGGTCGTTTGTGGTGCATATGATGATTTTTCTACTTCTAAAGAACAAAGTGCATCATTGTTGTGTAGTTTAGCAGTCCGGGACTTTAAAATTTCCGATCTATGGAATTTAGAGACGATCGGAATATTAGATGCTCAGCAGAACTTAACGAAAACTGCCGAGGAAGAAATTGCCCGCGAACAATTTTTTAATTCCCTCACAAGAAACGAAGAAGGTCTCTATTGTGTGGGTTTACCTTGGTTAGGGTATAATGTAGAGTTGCCATCAAATCGCCATGTTGCTGAAAAAAGATTGTTCAGTGTAACACGAAGACTTAAGTCTCTGAACAAATATGAGGATTACGATAAGGTTTTTAAAGAATGGATGGATGAGGGTGTAATTGAAGTAGTGCCAGAGGCTGAACTTAATTCTAAGGGTCACTACCTTCCACATCACCCCGTGTTCAAAGCAGATAGTAGCACGACTAAAATAAGACCTGTTTTTGATGCGTCGTGTAAAGTTAACAGATCACCCTCCCTTAATGATTGTTTATTTAAAGGACCAAACTTGATTGAAGAAATCCCTTCAATTTTACTGCGGTTTAGAGAAAAATGCATTGGGGTGACCTCTGATATTAGGCGTGTATTTTTACAGATAGAGTTGAGAAAAGAAGATAGGGATTTTTTGAGATTTTTATGGTGGGAGAAAGAGGGTGTCTTTAAGGTATTTCGCAATACCAGGGTAGTTTTTGGAGTGACATCCAGCCCGTTCTTATTGGGGGGAGTTATTGCGTTTCATTTGTCACAAGTACCAACAGAACAAAAGTTTATCACCCAGAAATTAGATAGGTCTTTTTATGTCGATAATTGTGTAACTTCGGTAGATAACGAGAAAGAGCTCGTGGATTTTATAAAATGTTCTACTGAAATTCTAGCCGAAGCAAAAATGGATTTGCGTATGTGGATCTTTGGTCCAGTAGAGAAGGATGTTGGTTTCATACCGATAGATTTGAATACAGAATCCCCATTAAAGGATCCCGTGCCAGTGTTAGGGGTTATTTGGGACAGAGAAGAAGATAACCTTTCTATTGACATTAAAACTGCATCACTTTCAAAAAATTTGTCTAAAAGAGAAGTCCTGTCTGTAACACAGACCATTTTTGACCCGCTAGGTTTTTTAACACCTGTTTTATTGCCAGCAAAGCTATTACTCCAGGAAATTTGGGCGATAAAAGCGGACTGGGATACGTCGTTACCAGAGAATATGAAAACAAAATTTTTAAAGTGGCATAGTAATTTGAAAATTCTATCTAACTTGAAAATACCGCGGCGAATAGGGTTCGGTGATAAAAGTTCTTGGTCATTACATGTGTTTTGTGATGCCAGCCAATAGGCCTATGCCACAGTAATTTTTCTGAGGTGTGAACACAACAGAGAAATATTCGTTAATTTTGTAGCGGCTAAATCTAGAGTCGCAGCCCTAAAGAGAATTACCATTCCTCGCCTAGAACTTCTGGCGTGTGTCTTGGGTGTGCGCCTTTCCAAATATATGACGGAAGCGCTTTCACTAAATGACATTCCGAAACATTTTTGGACCGATTCCACCACAGCCTTATCTTGGATCAAAAGAAATGATATATGGGGGACGTTTGTGGGCAACCGAGTTAGGGAAATTTGTTCTGTCACAAATGTAAATCAGTGGTCATATGTCCCGGGTCAATCAAACCCGGCTGACTTGCCTTCCCGAGGTTGTTCCCCTCTTCAGTTTTCTGAGCTTGGTTGGTGGAAAGGACCTATTTGGCTAAAAGAGCCTAGAGATAAATGGCCAAAACTAGATGTTAAACCCGATGAGACTTTAGTTTTTTCTGAGTGTAGGAAAGGAATATATTTAAATGTAAATATAAATGTATCAGTAATTCCTGAAGAAACTAAATGGTTTGAGAGATTCTCCAAATTTTCAAAAATGGTAAGAGTTTTAAGTTGGGTAAAAAGATTCATCAAAAATTGCCAAAGGCAAATGGTGAATAAAGAACCTTCCCTGTCAGCTTCCGAGGTGCAGGAAGCTAAAAACACACTTCTTTTGCTGCTTCAGATGGAGAGTTTTCCTGAGACTGGAGACGTAATCCATGGCATTTTAACGCAGCGAGATCAGAGTGGCCTAATGAGAGTAAAGACAAAAATTGTCGAACGGGACGATAATTATGCTTTTAGATACCCTATTTTGCTACCTTCTAAGCATCATATTGTTGAATGTTTGATAAGAGAATATCATTTAAGAAATTCCCATGCTGGAATACAAACTCTTACTGTTATAATCCGAGAGGAATTTTGGATAATTGCCGCCAGACACACAATAAGATCAGTTGTCAAGAAATGTGTACGATGTAAGAGATTTTCAGCAAAACATATGACAACAGTACCCATTCAATTGCCATTAGACAGAATTCGAGACGCATCTACATTTGAAATTACTGGTATCGATTTATGCGGCCCTCTGATTCTCCGATCTAAATCAAAAGCCTGGGTAGTTTTATTTACATGCGCCGTTTACAGGTGCGTGCATCTGGAACTTGTGACGTCCATAAGTACGGAATGTTTTATCCAAGCTTTGCGTAGATTCATAGCGCGAAGAGGCCGACCGTCTGTCATTTATTCAGATAATGGCACGAAATTTATCGGAACTTCGACGGTACTGAGAAAAGTTGATTGGGAAAAGGTAATTTCTCAAGAAACGTGAAACCCAATCAAATGGAAATTCATTCCTCCAACTGCTGCGTGGTGGGGCGGATGGTGGGAGCAATTAATTCGTTCCTCCAAGAATCTGATCGTGAGAGTCTTGGGACAAGCGTCAGTAAATTATGAGGAGTTGCTCACTATTATTTGTGATGTTGAAGCAGTAATAAACTGTCGACCCCTCACTTATATTTCCAATGACTCTGAAGACCTTCTGCCGTTGACACCATCAATGTTTCTACAGGACATTAAAGAATCCGGTACAGCTGACTTAGATTTTATAGACAAAAGCAAACTCCTAGTTCGACAGCGTTTTTGTCAAGAACTTCGGGAACAGTTCCGCAGTAGGTTTCGCAAGGAGTATCTTGGACAGCTAGTGCAGAAACATGGACAGAAGGACTGTGAAATAAATGTCGGAGACATAGTGTTAATAGGTTCGGAGAACCTTAAAAGGATTCAGTGGCCAGTCGCTCGAGTTCAAGAACTTTGTACCGGCAGAGATGGCCGCACCAGAGTGGTCAAAGTCAAGACCAAAAATAGTATACTGATTCGCCCTGTACGCAAACTATACCCTCTGGAAGTGTGCTCGTGTACCAAGGCCTCCATAATTTGATTTTTGATTTATTCCTCTACAAATCAAAAAAGTGGGAGTGTTGTGAAACAGAACTTTACAGGACACTAATGGCCCTAGATGGCGTTAGGTGTCCTATAATAGAACCGCTTGTTTATATCCCTTTTTGATATATTGTATATTTTGCTTGCTGTGCGAAAATGAGGTCACAGCTTTTTTGCAGAGAATCTGTTACTACGCAGAAAGCGCTCTGTAAGTTTAGCTATGTACGGCGCGTCAATTTTTATGTTTTTATAAAGGATATATTATGATGATGTATATTCTTTTATTTGAGTTAGATTAATGGATCGTTGCCGTTTAAAGTACTGCTGAACTACCCAGGTAAGTCTGAAAATGATTTCGTTTTCCAGTATGGGTTGATTCTTTGTTTTGAGCAGTAAAGAGTGTGTCATTTTTGGTTTCTTTGTTTGCCTGCATATATCAGGTCGATATAGACATTTAGTATATTGAAGTTTTATCTCTAAGTGCTGGGGAAATATTTTATAGTTACCTTTTCCTAACACAAATTGAGGGGGGTAAACACGCCTGTTCATATTTTTTTTTATTAATTTACGGAATAGAAATAATGATTGTGAATTAATTCAAGAGACACCAGCCCTACGATGGAATAGGGATACTACCCTAGAATACAGGCATCCGCAACTCGAAATGGGATGAGAGCATTATGGAGAGCTGCTGCTGGCCGCAAAAAAATAGGTTAGAGGGGAATGCCAAAAATATTTTATCTAACAAAAAATTAAATAACGATTTTTTTTGAAACATTAATAAACATTTACCAATATTAATATTCATTCCTTATTAAGTCCTTTCGTAATATTTTAAAGAATAGAAAAATTATTTTTTAGATTTATGATATGCGTCTTAAACGGAAAAATAAAAGGCTTCGTTCCGTACGCTGTTCTTGCCTGCTGTAATGAAAGAAGCTGTTCGTTTCGTGAGTATATAGAAAAATTTTTATACGTAAAAGTATATAATTATTGTAAGTCAGAGGGAGGGGAAGTGTGATATAAAGAGTAAAGAAAAAAACTGAAGAGTATTGTAAATATTTATGCAATTCGTCTAAAGATGGCAGCACTATAGGATAGCATTTGAAACACTAGAGCAGGGGTTCCCAAACTTATTTGGTCTACCGCCCACTTTTCAGAGAAAAAATTACTCACCGCCCCCCGAAAAATTTACCTTCGTATGCGAGTAAACAGACATACAATGAGAAATTTTCGGCCATTGATTTATACAGGGTGTAACGAAACTCTTGGGCAAAACTTTAAGGGGTGATAGTACACATCAAGACAAACAATATTATATAGGAAACTTAGGGTCCCAAACGTCTTCCAAAGGAGATAGACGCCATTAAAGTTTAGGGTCCGAAATTTCAAATGATCATAAAAAACGGGAAAAATTTTCGATTCGTTTGCTGTTTTCGCTTAAATTATTCTTTATGTCAAGATTTTCTGGAAAATAAATTTTAAAGATAAAGTTAAAAAAATGCCGATAGAGGGCGCTTTAGACTTTGGAGTAACAAACAACTATTTTTTACTGTTATTTTTTTTATTAGATTAAATGCTTTCAAAAGCTTAGACTTAAACTTAAATTTTGAGCTCAAAATCTGAATCGTTGGGGGTGGTTATGTCGCGAAAACTCAACAGTGTTCAGGAGGTGAAATTTGAACCCCCCCTCCTCCCCTGTACGCAGTTCAGTTATTCACGATTTTGGATGCTCGGTCGTAGACCAGGCAGCAACTATTACCCACTAAACGTAAAATAAACGAGAGAGGGATGATAAAAAATAAAAAAAAAGTTATTCATAACAGACATGAGCAATTTCTCCTCGCAAAATACCCGATTATGCAAATCACCTGATTTGCATGCAAAGTGTAGTACACAAGGATTTAACTGTATGGTTACAACTGTATGTAAGGATGTAAAGTGCTGTAAAAGCTTTGGTTGTCTGCATTCATCGTGTTTTCGTTTTTGACGGCTGTAAGGATGACCTGCTACACTAGTCAAGAAATGGCCGATATCCATTTCATTTACGGCGTTGCAGATGGGAATGCCCTGGAGGCCCGGCGATTGTACGGGGAACGATTCCCTTCAAGACGCTTGCCAAACCGAAAAACTTTCGAACGCTTGCATCGGCGTCTCAGAGAAACCGGCTCGTTTTTCAGTGGGATGCACGACACTGGGCGTACCACGAGTTCCAGGACACCGGAATTTTAAGAGCATGTGTTGCGTGAATTCGAGGAGCAATCGGAGACGAGCACGTGGACTGTAGCCAATGCCACAAATGTGAGCCACGTGGCGGTTTGAGTGCAGAATGCCTTCGACCCTATCATGCGCAGCGTGTGCACGCCTTGAAAGCAACCGACCATCAGCCACGTGTCGATTTTTCACGATGGTTCCTCCAACGATTGGCTGTGCAACCAGACTTTGCCGCACACGTGCTGTTCACCGATGAATGCAGTTTCAGTCGGGAAGGCATTTTCAATGCGCACAATGCACACAACTGGGCGTACACCAACCCACTCGCTACCCGCCCTCATTCATATCAACGCCGTTTCAGCGTCAATGTGTGGGCCGGAATTATCCACGATCGTTTGATCGGGCCATATCTTCTGCCAAGGCGCCTGTACGGCGGAGCGTATCTGGTATTCCTACAAGAGGTGCTTCCAGTTCTGCTGCAAAGTGTTCCAGCCAACATAAAGGCTCGTATGTGGTTCCAACATGATGGAGCGCCTGCACATTTCAGCGCAAATGTGATAAGTGCATTGGATACAGCATATCCAGGGCGATGGATTGGACGGGGTCGTCCGGTAAATTGGCCGGCACGCTCGCCTGACCTCTCCTGTCTAGACTTCTTCCTCTGGGGCCATATGAAGAGTCTTGTTTACGCAAGCCCTGTCGACTCCAACGAGGAACTGGTTGCGAGAATTGCCGTCGTAGCAGGCCATATCCGGGAGATGCCCGAGGTACTTGCTAATGTTCAAAAGTCCCTCCGCCGGCGGTGTGAGGCCTGCATCCTTGCTGGTGGGCGCTCTTTCGAGCAGTTTTTGTGATTTTACAAGAAAATCTTGCGTGTACCATTTTCTACGTGTCATCATTCATCCAACCTTCATTCATGCGCACGACGTGCGTACATCAAATTGTTTTTTTTTATTTCGAGAGGAGAAATTGCTCATGTCTAGTATTATGAATAAATTTTTTAATTTTGTCATCCCTCTCTAGTTTATTTTACGTCTAGGAGGTAGTAGTTGCTGCCTGGTCTACGACACAAAGTCCTACGACACCAAGATCGGGAATAACTGAACTCTGTTCAGGAGGGAGGGAGTTTCAAATTTCAAGTCCTGAACACAATTCCGTTTGCGCTACTTAACCACCCCCAATGAATCAGATTTTGAGCTCAAAATTTAAGTTTAAGGCTAAGCTTTTGAAAGCATTTAATGTGATTAAAAAAAATAACGGTAAAAAATAGTTGTTCGTTACTCCAAAGTCTAAAGCGGCCTCTATCGACATTTTTTTTTACTTTATCTTTAAATTTATTTTTCAAGAAAAACTGATAAAAAGAATAACTTTAGCTAAAACCGCTAACGAATTGACCCATTTTTCCTTTTTTTATAATCATTTGAAATTTTGGACCACAAACTTTAATGGCGTCTATCTCCTTTGGAAGACGTTTGGGACCCTAAGTTTCTTATACAATATTGTTTGTCTTGATGTGTACTATCACCCCTTAAAGTTTTGCCCAAGAGTTTCGTTACACCCTGTATATCTTTCTATCTATTATAGAACATAGTAAAGAAATATGGGTACTTACGTGTTATAGCTGAAACTTGGCAGCTTTTTACCCTTGGCGCAATATCCGACAGCCAACACCTAATTTCACAGTGGCAATCTATATTCTAACCGGAAGTTAAATACAACATTTCCAGCAATGGCATGTTTAAAAGTTACAAATGTGTGGAAAACGATTTCGAAACAAGATTTTCGAGAACAAGATTTCAATTATAAATAATTTTAGCTTTAATTAAATATTGCGTACTAATGACAAAACAGAAATGCACGAAAAATATTCAAAATAAGTATGTTAATACAAACGCAAAACTTTAGAAGCTTAAGTCTTAGGATGCTAAAATTTTGCATGGTGGTTACTCGGAAGTCCGACGTGCCCACTAAGAAATATTTTTAAAAAATTACAAATTTTAAGGGTGTTAAAAGGGGCTTAAACCCCCTCCCCCTTTAATTTACACCCAGTGTATCTCTTGAACAAAAGGGTCCGGGAAGTTGAAATTTCGTATGGTGGTTCCCCTTAAGCCCTAGGTGCACACCAATAAATCTTTATCTTTTTAAGTTCAAATTTCAAGGGGTTTAGCCCCCCCCCCAAAAAAAGAAAAAAAATCCCACTATATTTCTGGAACGATAAGACCTGAGAAGCTGAAATTTGTTGGTTGTTTTCCCTTAAGCCCTAGGTGCACACATATAAATTTCTTTTTTTAGTTCAAATTTTAAGGGGTTTAGCTCCCCCTCGAAAAAAAAGAAATGAACCCACTGTATCTCTGGAAACATAAGGCCAGGGAAGCTGAAATTTTGTTGGTTGGTCTCCCTTAAGCCCTATTTGCACACCAATAAATATTTTTTAAGTTCAAATTTTAAGGGGTTTAGCCCCTCCCCCCAAAGAAAAACACTGTATCTCTGGAACTATAAGGCCTGGGAAGCTGAAATTTTGTTGGTTGGTTTCCCTTAAGCCCTAGGTGCACACCAATAAATATATTTTTTCTAGTTCAAATTTTAAGGGGTTTAGCCCCCCCCCCCCCCAAAAAAAAGAGAAATTAACCCACTGTATCTCTGGAACCATAAGGCCTAGGAAGCTAAAATTGTGTTGGTTGGTTTCCCTTAAGCCCTAGGTGCACACCAATAAATCTTTTTTTAATGTTAAAATTTTAAGGGGTTTAGCGCCCCCCCCCCCAAAAAAAAAGAAATAAATGCACTGTATCTCTGGAACCATAAGGCCTGGGAAGCTAAAATTTTGTTGGTTGGTTTCCCTTAAGCCCTAGGTGCACACCAATAACTCTTTTTTTAAAGTTCAAATTTTAAGGGGGTTAGCTCTCCCCCCCCCAAAAAAAAATCCCTCTGTATCTCTGGAACAATAAGGCCTAAGAAGTTGAAATTTTGCATGGCAATTCCTCTTAGACTCTAGGTGCTTACCAAGAAAGATTTTTAAAAAGTTTCTTTTAAGGAGGTTGTAAAGTAGTTTTAAATCCCTAAAATAAAAATGAAATATCCAAAACACGTATTTAAAGTCGGATCACTGTCGTTAAATTATGCGATGAACTCCTTCTGAGTAATGACCCCACCTTACTGCTAAAGTTAATTGAAATTAAAGAAACCAAATGGCATAATTCGTGGCACTCATATAATCTGAGGCGAATCCAGTGTATTCAACTTGTATGAATTGTACTAAAGCAGTTATTAAACATTCATCAACATTTTGAGCGGCAGAATGTTTTTAAAAGTATGTGGAAAACACATGGAAAAGTTTTAAAAAATCGGCAGCTGAAGAACAAGATTTTGATATAGATAATTTTAGATATAATTAAAAATTTCCTTTTGAAGACAATATAGAAATACACTCTTAGACAAAAAAAATGCGACGTGCCGAGAAGGGGTAATGCAAATTGTGCACAAATTGATATGCATTCAGGTTTAGACGGAAAATGCAAGTATTTAAAGTTTGGCGACCAATGAATGAGCATGTGACGCTGCAGAGCATCTTAACTGCACAACTGGCAGGATATTAAAGAGGAGAAATTTCGATTTCAGGTCATAAATTCTTTGAGAATTTCAGTCCGTGTACTCAGGTAGACAGTAACTATGTCTCGCATACAGGGGCGCGACCAATATGCGCAGATGTCAGCATTTCAGACTGGACGTGTAGTTGGGCTCAAAGAAGCCGGTTGGTCTCATCGGCGAATTGCTCGACATTTGGATAGGAGCGATGCCATTATTATACGATGTTGGCAGGAATCGGTGAACCATGCCAAACATAGCATCAAGAAGGAAACGGTCGGCCTAGAGACACGACAGAACGTGAAACCAAGCAATCGTCAGAGCGGCACTCACAGCCCCAGATTCATCATTATCATCGATTCTACGTGCAACTGGTGCTTCGGTCACCGCAAGCACCCTTCATAGGCGGCTCAGAGAAAGGGGGCAGAGCTCACGGCGCCCCTTGAGCCGACTACCATTGACCTCTGTACACCGACAAGCTCGTTTGCCGTGGTGTCGGGCACATTGGACTTGAAATGTCACTGACTGGAATAGAATTGTCTTCAGTGATGGGTCTCGCTTCGAATTGAGCCCCGATAACCAGCCAATACGTGACTGGAGACGCCCGGACAACGGTGGGACACCAACCTGACTGTCTTTGGCCTTTGACAACCAGGAGTGATTGTCTGGGTTGCCATTGCATTTCATACAGGACCCCTTTGGTTGTCATCCGCGGCATCCTTATAGCATAGCGGTACGTCGACGATATTCTACGCCCCGTTGTGTTGCTCTTCCTATCACGGCATCCTGGGCTTACATTTCAGCAAGATAATGTCCGCCCGCACACGGCGAGAGTTTCTACTGCTTGTTTTCGTAATTGCCCAACGCTACCTTGGCCAGCAAGGTCTCCGGATCTCTCGCCCATTGAGCACGTTTGGAGCATTATCGGCAGATACCTCAAACAAGCTCGGGATTCTGATGATCTGACGCGGCGATTGGACAGAATTTGGCAGGATATCCCGCTGGAGGACATCCGCCACCTCTATGAATCAATGCCAAGCCGAATAACTTCTTGCATAAGGGCCAGAGGTCTGTGGACCAACGCGTTCTTGACTTTTTCACTTTGTGAAGCTCTTTCTCTAGAATAAGTCATCCAATTTTTCTCAAATTGTAATCATTTTTTTTCTGTACATGTTGATCACATCTACCGATTTTCGTCCCATTCGGATAACTCCTTCTTGGTGCGTCTTTTTTTTGCCTAAGAGTGTACACAAAATGTTCTAAATGAGGATGTAAAAAGAAAAAAATATGAAATATAAATATGAATAAAAAGCTGTCATAACTGTATCTGGAGGCCGCAATTCTGCAATGGCGAATAAAATACTGGAAAATTTGTTTGCTCCCGCTACATGTCCACTCCACAGAAATTCGGAGATGTAAGAATCTAGATGTAGATGGTGGTGGGCAGTCCCCCTATGTTGTTTGTTTCGCCACTTGGCAGATCCCCAAAGTCTTTCTATTGTTTGAGTATTACATGAGGTCGACGAAGTTGTATCTGTGGTTCACAGTAAAGCCAGCCTTCTCCAGTTCCTACTTTCCAGCAGTCTGTATATATTGTGCTGCTCTCCTCGACATGGTCGCGAGTAGTCGACACAAAGTTAAGCAAAGTAGTCTACACAAAGTTAAAAAATCCTCTCACGGCACACACCGCCGAAAATCCACTGTTGTGGCCACCGTACCTTTTATTTTAGTGAAAAGACTCTCATCTACTTCCACAATTTTTCAATGTCCGCCAATTTTCATAATAGTGCGTGAATTTAAAACATGAACACAAACTTCAGGCATAAAAGTGAACCAGTCAAACGTCGCTTTATCTGCCATTTCCATTTGCTGTTTGCACCATTGTATGGAGGTTAACTTCTGCGACCAGCTTTATATGAATCTTAAAGAATGGCAATCGGGATCCGTAGAACCAGTTTTCATTGTAAATTCTGATTGTTTTGCCGCAATCTTTCATATTACATCGACTACTGGTCAATAAAAATAGGCACGCGTGTTATGAAAGTTCGGGCATACATTTCCTTTCGGCCTACATTACACTATCAAAGTTCTTTGACAAAGATATTTTATAAAAGTTATTTCTATCTAAGGGGGCTATATACCTTAGAATTCGAGCTCTTAAAAAAGATTTATTAGTGTGTACCTAGGGCTTAAGGGGAACCACCATGCAAAATTTCAGCTTTCTAGGCCTTATGGTCCCAGAGATACAATGGGCTTTTTAGAGGAGGGTTAGCCCCTTTTAACCCCCTTAAAATTTGTATTTTTTAAAAGGATTTTATAGTGGGTACCTAGGGCTTAAGGGTAACCACCATACGAAATTTCAGCTTCCTAGGTCCTATGGTTTCAGAAGTACAAAGGCTTTTTTTTCAGAGGGGGAGGGGGTTAATCCCCTTTTAACCCCCTTAAAATTTGTACTTTTTAAAAACATTTCTTAGGGGGCATGTAGAGCTTAGGAGTAACTACCATGCAAAATTTCAGCATTCTAAGACTATTTCTCCGAAAGATTTGCGTATTTTTTTAACATTCTCATTTTGAATATTTTTCGTGAATTTCTGTTTTGTCATTAGTGCGCAATTTTGAATTACAGCTAAAATTATTTCGAATCGAAATCTTGTTCTTTATCTCCCGCGATTTTCACGCATTTATATTTTTTTAACCATGCTATTGCTCGAAATGTTGTTTATAACACCAGGGCACCGAAATGTTTTATAAAACTTTGACGAAGAGCCCAACTTTTATTAAAGTTATCTTTTATCAAAGTTCGTGTATTATACTGTCATATTTCTCGTCAAACTTCTTTTATAAAAGATCTTTGTCAAATAATTTCATAACCTAAAAAAATAAAGAAAATCTTCAAAACGAAACTTAGAACGGGAAGCTCAGATAGCGCAAAGCAATGAATAGCGAAAACAATGCTATCAACAAGGATGGGGCGCATAATTGGCGCCTTATTGCCGTTTTTTCGCCAAACCGCAAAGTTTCAGCTATAATACGTAAGTACCGAAATGGGTTGTTGTAAATGAGACATCTTGAAGCTTAAAATTATAAAATTATTTATTAAAATCAACCATAGTTACATTCGCATTACACACAGAAAATTAGGATAACTGAGGATAATAATCGTTTAGAAATTATTACAAATAACAGTAAAACTAATGAGAAGGAAGAACTTGGTGCACAACAATCGATTTATTTATATTAGGCTGTGTTTTAGTCAGCTTAAATTACCGCGATTAGAAATTTGCAGTCAGTTTCTGTTTTTAGCTAACAGATTTATGCCCGCACTGAAACCACGTTCCACTAAATATCAAGAAGGAAACGTTATTAAATTTTTTTGTACCACAGCCCATAATCCAGGGTAAAGTGTCGGCATCTCTTTTTACTGCCAGAACTGTTGATAATTGTGTTTAAATTTAAATTAAAATTCTCCATCTCTTGTTACATCTATTAGTTCTTGCAATTTTACAGCTTCTTCTCAGTTTGATCCTGAAAGAGGGTCCAAAAGTTCATTTTAAGAATGTCTTCAAACCGTTGGTTGAATTCAGAATGGACAGCCTCTGAATGCTGACAATAGATAAGCATGTCTTCATCATGTTTTTGTACTGTTAATAAATGTGAAAATTGGCTGAATACCCGTCTTACCATTATTTAAATTTTTATTTATTTATTTATTTATTTATTTTGTGTGTGTATGTTAGTTATAGAAGTTTTGCCACAAAAGTGGAAATCACAGTTTTTGTTTTATTAAATTCAGCTCATCGCCTTGGAGTTTTTGATTTGCGTCATTGAATCTATGAAACGAGTCTGTCAAATAGGCTATGCCACTTTTGGAATCGATTAAGTTGATTGAAATAGTTTTGTTAACAAAGAAGCAGTAGTTGGGCTAACAATAAAATTCATTTGTGAAAGTCTTCGCTCGCATTAACTTGAAGATACTGGAATAGTTGATATTATAACTTTTAAAAGTAATAGCTTTTCTGATACTATTTCTTTCTCATAAATACACTGCTGGTCATTAAAATTGCAACACCATGAAGAAGAGACGATACAAACGTCAAATTAGAATGAAAGGAAGATGTTGGGATATCCAAATGATTAGCATTTAAGTGCAATCAACGATGCAGTAGGGAGAAACGGAATCTCAAACTCTGTATAAAAGGAAAGTTAGGCAGCGGGCTTCTCATTACGAAATCGCATTGGAATGT
Source organism: Dolomedes plantarius (assembly GCA_907164885.2). Classification (NCBI taxonomy): domain Eukaryota; kingdom Metazoa; phylum Arthropoda; class Arachnida; order Araneae; family Dolomedidae; genus Dolomedes; species Dolomedes plantarius. The sequence continues at coordinate 2,715,218 of OU015493.1, forward strand.
GGGTTGTATGTGAGAAGATCGTGTTATGCCACGTATAAGAAGGAGAAACGGCTACCAGCACATGTCGGAATTCGATAGCGGCAGGATCGTGGCCTATCGAGTGTGAGGTTTATAGTTCCGCGATATTACTACTCGCATTGATCGGAATCTAACGAATATGGAATCGATGGGTGCAGGATGGACCTACTGAACGCCATGCAGGATCTCAACGGCACCCCGCCACTAACGCCCGATAGGACAGACATGCTGTCAGGTCGGCCTTGCAGGATCGTACAGTCACATCACGGACCATGAGGCAGGGAAATGGGCTTGTTTGCAGCACGACAAGTACCGCACGGACACTGTAACGAAGTCTGGAGCAGCACGGACTGTCTGCACGGCGACCATTATTCACACTGCAACATAGACGCGAGCGGCGTCACAGATACGCACAGCGACAAAACTGGATACAGGAGTGGCACCACGTCGTCTTTTCACCCGGTTCTGAGAGCAGCATCATGTTTGACGTATACGTGTCTGGAGGAGAACGCACGCGGCCTGCTTGCATTCGTTATCTCCACGTGGTGTGATGGTATGGGCAGCTATTGGGTACACGACACGAACACCTCTTGTTCGCGTCGTCGATAATCTGAACGGCCATCGTTACATTTCTCAGATCTTAAGGCCGGTGGCTGCGCCCTATCTTCGAGGTCATCTTTCAACAAGATAACGCAAGATCGCTTGGTGGCCGTCGTGACCTGACCTACCTCGACTCAGGATGTTCGACTGTTGCCCAGGCCAGCACGTTCTCCAGATCTCTCACCCACTAAAAATACCTGGTCATGGTTGCTGAAAGACTGGGCCGCCACCGCTCTCCAGCCACTACGACTGACGAAGTGTGGCATAGACTTTAATCAGCATGGAATGACTTGCCCGAATCAGTCATCCAAGCCCAGTTCGACTCGATGCCTAACCGGGTTAGAGCCGTTTAGCTGCCAGAGGCGGCAGCTGTGTGTGCTAATTTCGGCCCTGTATACCCCCAAATTGTCTACATTTTTAATCATGTATTCTTCCTACTATGCTATATACGTATAATATGTAAAGTTTTGTTAATTGCTTTCCTTCCTGGTGTTGCAATTTGAATGGCCAGCTGTGTAACCCCAAAATCAACGTATGATTTCTCTCTCATTCGATTTAAATTTAGTAGACAGTTATCGCATTTCGTTTTCTCTAAATTTTAATTGTGATGCAATATCCTCAGGCCATAATTTCATATCAGGTATTTTAGCCGCTCGTACGAATTCAGCATTTTTACTATCAATCAATCTATTTCCTGTGAATTTTTCAAAATTTCATAAAATTCTTCTGGATTGATGGACGAGTCATTTTTACAACCTCTTTCATGAAGTTCATCTCCATGAAAACTTCAAATTTTGACCACTCTGATAGAATATCTGTCGTATGATCCAGGAGTCTTGTTTTTCTTCAAAATCCTTTACTACAATTTTTATTTTTCATTCTCCTTATACAAGTCAAGATCAAGGTCTTTTGAATCCAAGCTTAATTTACTCAATTCTTGAAGCACATCACATATTAGTCCTAAATCTAGGATAAATTATGTTGTTTTAATTTCTTTTCTAATCCTTCATATGTACATCTTTCTTTATCATCGCTCGTGAAATCAGTGTTCGCATATTGAATATGTTTCACCTCATAGTTATTTCAAACTGCAGAAACTGTTCGAAAACTTGATGCATCCCATCGCATGCTTAAAATTCGACTAGTTTTTGTTCAATCCAGTTAACTGGCACACTCTTTCAGTTATCTAGCATTTTTTACCAGATACTTTGTATAATACAAACTTATCAATAAATGATTTGAATCTATCAGTACCGGGGACAGATTTAACAGTATCATGAACTGATAGTTCGAGTCTGTGATTAGCGCAGCGCCCAAATTATTAAATATGAAAATCGATCACTCATTCATTCTTCCCTCGGTTACTTCCTCTTACCCATTAGAACTGCCGCACCGTCGCATGTAATTCTAACTAAATTATCATATAAGAAATTTGATGGCATTCCTTGGGTCTCAAGAGATTCAAAAAGGAAATATTAAATACCTTTTGCCTTTACACTTTCAAGTTCAACTAAATCTAGATACAAGTTTATTGCAATTTACCGAGATTTGATTTCTCAACAAGTAGTCACTGGAGGGTACAAAGTAACGATAGTGAGGGTCAATGGGATCTCAGCCCCATCGTCTCTTCAATGGCTAGGATTGTCGCCAATCATCCCTTCGCCAAATATCAACACTTGCCTGAAGGAAAAGCTGTTAGTGATAGAACATGTGACTCTATCTGTCGAGCATTGATGTTTAATACAACAGCTCGGAGAGAATGGAAGAACAAATGGTGCAAAATACAGAATGATGGGTAATTCACAAGATTCTCAGTAGACCAAAAATGGAAAATGAAATCACTGGATACGTAACAAGTATCACAATACATGATTGTTTTCCGACTAGGTTCTTTCCCGTACACTCTGTCCAGTTTCTGCGGAATGTTTTAGAATTATCTCGTCTACTTTCTTTATGCTTTCACCACCCCCTATTTTCGTTCACCGTCCCCAATTGTCATCCGAGGCCACCACCTCCCCCTGAATCGTTCAACCGCCCACAGAGGGGGGGGGGGCGGTAATCGTCCAGTTTGGGAAACCCTGCACTAGAGGTGTGCATGAATATACGTAAATGGCAGAAACTTCCGGATGATCGCTCCCTAAAGTTTATATTAGCTAGAGTATATATGTCGCGTTGTTATTGGCTGTCGGAAGAAAATTATTTAACGTTCTATGAACGTAATAGATATCAATCACCTATGACGGGCCAAGAAGTAAGCAAGTATTCATATTCATACCAATCCGCTTGCTGTGTTGAAGGAAAAATTCTCGGTTTCATAAACAAAAATCTAAAATATGAGGTTTTTGTAAAAAAATTCTGATCATTAGAAATATTTCATAAAGTAGCTGATAATTCATAATTACTCTACTTTTCCAGAAATGTTTGGTTTTACAATTACATTATATATATATATATATATATATATATATATATATATATATATATATATATATATATATATATATATACAGTCGAACCTCCATATATCGAACTTCCCTATATCGAAATTTTCTATATATCGAACTCTTAGCAAATCTCCACGTTCATTACATAGAAAAACTGTTTCTATATATCGAAAAAATCTCTATATATCGAAATTTTTTTCACGACATATTGGGAGATTTTATTCCACTTTAGAATAAAATCTCCCAATTTTTGGCGTTTGAAGCAATACTTCGTGGACCCCTGATAAAGTTTTTAATGGACTGAATAAATGCGAGCATTTCTTTGATGAACTTTTCGCAAAACTGGCTGTTCAGCAAGATATTCGTAGTTTTTTTTTAAAGAATGTAACTGTGATCACTGTAACCACTGTCTGGATTATTGTTTTTTTAAAGGTATATAGTACTCAATAAATCTTTCACATTAATTCAGTTTATAGTTAACTTTCATTTAATGTGATTCGCATATAAATTAGAAATGGAGATTCGTATACGAAAATTAGCTTTAATTTTAATGTTTTAGGAGAATTATGATAAAACTAAGATCAATTCTATATATCGAAATTTCTATATATCGAATTTTTTTCCGGCATTTTGCTACTTCGATATATGGAGGTTCGACTGTATATATATAAATGAGATTGTCAATAGTTGTGTAAGATATTTTCTATTTATAGCTGTCCATAAAGAAGGACAGTGAGGGTTAATGGGTTAAGAAAGACAGATTTCTGCATTAATGTCACTATTTGCAGTTCATATAGTCTAACCCTGCAAACTCTCGGAAATCAGTGTCGCGATTCAAATGATGAGATTTTAATCGGAAGGGATTGATTGATTTAGGTTACAAAGGACTGCTTAAAATTACTTGAAATTTATATAAATGTTTTACTTCAAAATTGCTGAAATAAATTGTTTGCTCAAGTTTTAAACATTTGGATTAGAGTACCCAGATAAAAATGGCAGTTGGAAATAATTCTAAAGAATTACCTAAAGATAACTTTGGCACGATAAATTTCAAAATTATTCATTTATATTGGTGATGGTTTATCGTCCTTTGAGAATACTGATTTGCTCATTCCCATTTTGAGGGTGTTTAATAATTATTATTTTTTCAAATAAATTCCTATATTTCCTTTCATTGGTGAAACCTTGTTTACTTTCTAATATAATTTTTTACAATTTTTTGAATATATTTTTTTATTTAAGTCTTTTAACGCGGTGAATTGTTCAGTGGAACTTCTTTCTGTGAATTGGATGCATTGGACTTAATCCAAGCTGAAGTCTTACATGGTCATGGCACTGTATTTTATTAAATAATTGGACGTACGTGCGCATAATGTTCCCATAATAAAGGGAAGCTGTGAAAATACCATTGTCCATCGACGGGGTCATTATCTGTGTAAATAGAAAATTATCTGTGTGTGCATGTGTTGGTAATTTTTTCTGTGTATTATCTTCTCTTTCCTCGTGTGTACCTTGTCTACTGAGGCCTCAAGGACATAAACAATAGACTTAAAGGGGAAAAATGAACAAATTTGTTGTTTAAAAAGTAATATCCACTTTCTTTGGGACTAACCGTAAATGCTAGTTTTTTAACAGTTCCATCTCTTCAAAACGATTATAGAGCAGCCATACTCAAACTTTTTTTTTTCTCCGGCCACATGCATATGTTTGTCACTTTACGGCGCGCAAAAACACAATACATAATATCTCGTAATATAATAATGTAGAAAATAAAACTCAAAAATTAAACGTGGTCGAGCATATATTTAAAAATAAGTTTGTTTTTGATGTTGAGACAAATTTTTGAGTAAAGTAGACAAATCAGGTTTATAACTGCTACATGCTACTCTGAATACGTCTATGAGGGGAGAATCAGTAAGCCTAAGGGCCTGTTCACATAATAGTCCGTGGCGTTGCGTTAAGGAAAAGATGACGTTGAGACGAAAATAAACCAATCATAGGCCTCCAAACGATTAGCAATGAAATTTTTAACGCCTATGATTGGTTTATTTTCGTCTCAACGTCATCTTTTCCTTAACGCAACGCAACGGACTCCTATGTGAACAGGCCCTATTTCTATCTACGCTCTTCGTATATTTCATTATGTAAGAGGATGATTCACAAAGAAATATTGATGAGAAAAATGTGAACAGCAGATGGGCACATTTTTGTACAACCTTGTATTTTTTGGGCACTGATTTCAAAGCTCCCAGATTCGTATCGTTTTTGAATTTTATAAATTCGTCAAATACCATTGCATAATCACGAGAGTACGTTCATGTGTGCCGGGTTTTACACTATAGTGAAATTTCGAGTGAAATTTTGGGGTGACGAGTGACTTACCCACGTGACTTCTCCTCCTCGTTTGGCACGAGCCGTTAAATCTCTAACCGGCTGGCAAATCTGATTGGCTACTGAATATACGTTTTTCTGTGCTGCCATCTATTGGTCACTATTACATTTAATTAAGCTAAGATATTTAATTGTGGTAAGACGACAGACTACACCATGCAAGGTTTGTTACCGCTTACAATTCGTACTGGTAAAAATTTTACATAATACGGCCTCAACATCACATTTAGCTTTCATTTGTCATCTTTCGTTCAGTTTTCGATGGAGAGCAAAAGCAGTGATGAGTTTTTGTCAAACACTTGTGAATTTTGTGGAAAAAGGTTTACAAAGAAGAAAAATCTTTATCAAGATATTAGAAATATTCACAAGATTGATCCAGATATTGCAGGCAAATTGAATTATCCATCATCGGGATGCAAGTTAACATTTGTCTACTATAAAGATTTAAGGTTACATTTAACCTCTTTCCATTACTTAAATATTGATTGTGAAGAATTGACTTTTAAATGTGCTGTAATACAGAATTTTGACGAAACAATTTCACAGAATTTTTTATTTACAGATAATATGCTTAAGAATAAAAGATAATGAAAGGAATAGACTGTTTGCCATCAATTAATTTCTTTCTAAGTATATTTATGTGTAGTTTTTGTTTTAAATGTCTTTCTTTTCTTTTCTTTTCTTTCTTTCAATTCTTATTTGATAGGCTGCCATCTCATAATATGGGGATAAAATCAACATTGCCATGTCATTAAAATCTTAGTAAGATCATTCTGCAAAAATAGTTATTTTTCATTTCTTTGTGTTTCTTATTAGATGTAACTAACACACACACACACACATATATATATATATATATATAAAGTTTTTTTTTTAAAGGACAGCACAATATTATATAAGATATTTTATAATAATCTTAAAATTTGTATCTGACATAATACTAAAGTACAGAATAATGTTGAAAAAGAAATGCAAGTTTATTATGTATTTGAAATATATTGATTTAATTCTAAATATGATTTAGATAATATTTAATATTTTAAAACTCAATTTTACTTTCAAATTGTTTTATCATAAATGTAATACAAATAACATTTCATAATAATATTATAGTTTTGCGAGATGATCGTTTTATTATAAATTTTAATGTATCCTTTTGCTTTCTATACTGTTTTTGGCCTAGGGACAATTAAAAACCGAATCACTGTTTGCTTTTTATACGGTTTTTGGACTAGGGACACTTAAAAACCGAATCACTGTTTGCTTTTTATGCGGTTTTTGGCCTAGGGACAATTAAAAACCGAATCACTGTTTGCTTTTTATACGGTTTTTGGACTAGGGACACTTAAAAACCGAATCACTGTTTGCTTTTTATACGGTTTTTGGACTAGGGACACTTAAAAACCGAATCACTGTTTGCTTTTTATGCGGTTTTTGGCCTAGGGACAATTAAAAACCGATTTTTTTCCTATCCGATATTAATTTTACAAAAAACAAGCAATTATGACGTACGGTTTTTTATAAATTTAAAAATTTCTATTTTACAAAAGAAGTGTTGTAAATTTATGTCTATTATACATAATTTAGAAAAGCCAGAAAAGCATATTTCTTTATATAAAATTGTTATAGTAATATTAAATAAGCTATTTCAGTTTATTAAATATTCAGAAGTATCATAGAATTCAGAAGTTTACTTGAAAGTATGGTGCTCTGATACATTTAAAGACATGTAAACAAAAGTTGGTAGGTCTTAGATAAATTATTAGACACAATAATGACCGACAGATAGCAGCACTGAAAAACTTATTTTCAGTAGCCAATCAGATTTGCCAGCCGGTTAGAGATTTAACGGCTCGTATGAAAGAGTGGGTATATGGTGCTGCCATCTATCCGTCAAAGAGAAACTAGAAAACTTTTCAATTTTTATTTTAGTCTAAAAAACCCCACGAATTTTATTAATTTGACTAGAACAAATGAATTTATCAAACTAATTCAACTTGAATACATAAAATTGAGCCTATGAATACTTCGATTTAAATTTATAAAATTTGACTACAACAATGAATATATATATATATATATATATATATATATATATATAAAGGATCAGGTTGGGGGTAGTTATGAACAATATATTAATGATCGAAATATTTTAACTGATAAAAAATGATTTGGGTTAAAAATTAGAGTAGCTGTCAATAACAGTCATTTTGACCTATCTTATTAAGCTGCGTATAAAATACAATTTACATTTTACCCCAAAACATAGGTGTTATTGTAAACAAGTGTTTTCTTTATGTTTCAAAAATAAATTCATATACAAAAATGGAGGTAATTGTAAATCAGTTGATAATATATTGTTTCTCATAGTTTTAAAACTTAACTGAATAATTACAATTACAATTTTAAATGATAAAGTAGTATGGCTTTGTAAAAAGCAATAGTATCAATCAGTTCCTGGAACACCATCTAGAAATGGTGTACAGAGATTGCTTGCTTTAACACTTGGTCTACCATTTTCCCGAAGTTTATCTCATCTTGATAAGATAAACTTCGTGATCTAATTCATAATCTCATCTTGATGCAATTATGCTGTAGGAAAGCCAGCATCTAATTTATTAACAAAACTTTTCTTCCTTTTATTCGATGAAAATTCACACTTCTAGGCACTCTCAGTGCAATGGAATTGGAATCAGAGAATGAAGAACTAATATTATTATATTCTACAGTTACGAGGAGGAAAAGTAAAAGAAATTCATATCCATGGCAGCATGCCTGGCAGAAATATCCATGGGGAGTTTAACTGCCATACATACATGTATCAATAATTTAAAAATTATTGATACATACTTCTATACAATTGTTTAATGAAAAAGACAATCTTATGTTGACATAACTTGAAAAGTATTAAACCATAGATTTATTCAAAGAATATGTAACTTCGATATTTAGTATAAATCATTTTTATACTAGATAAACAATGCAATTGAATAAAATCAAAATTCAAATTCGTATAACTTTGACCAAATCAAATTATAAATTTAGAAAATTAATATTTCTGGAAACCATACAGCTATCATAAGTATGTATCAATAATTTTTAAAATGCAAGATTACATGAAATTCTAAAATGAGTTCTGCATTTACTACAATTTGTATATAAAAATGACAAATAATAAAAATCTATAGAATAATGACAAATGACATTTCTTCATTACCTTATAACTACACATGGGGCCATGTTACAAAGTGCATCACATAATAAATGATACTTTCAATGTATGGCTTATGACACAATTAATTTACCAATCAAAAATTTTTTTTTGATCGAAGGCCTGTATACACAGAAATATTTCCTGAATTATATCTAAAATGGAATTTGGAAACCTTACAGCTACCCAGTGAGACTAAAGTTTAGCTGATTAGAAAAGGATCCAAATTAGTAAATAAAGTACAGATGTTTAAAGCTAAAAACTGAAAAGTCAAATTTAGAGAAATTGCACTAGATGCAAATCTCTGAAAGTAACCATTCAGTTGTAATTCATAAATCTTAAATCTAGATACAAACATTTTTCAGTATTTAAATGCAACTAAATATGATATACCAATTCAATTCTGACTTATAATAGGAAGATGATCTTCTTAGATCTGCTGTGCTAAAATGCTTTAAGAGAAAGTATGAATAATTAAGGCAGCATAATTTATTTTATATGATAAAAAATTAATTCATAATAAAGACTGATTATTTAGACTTTTTGATTTCTACATCATGGGAGGATTACAGCACAAGGCATGTTATCCCCTTTAATACAAGTAGAGAAGTATATCTACTTTCAGGCTATTTTCCTCCGGAAAACTAATACTACGTAAGCACCATAAAAAATAAATACCAATGAAATATTGAAACATAAATCGGATTTCTCAGTTAAAAATTACCATCCCATTGGTCCATCAGTTCATCCCCCATCATCCCTCAGTTATACTAATTACCATCCCATTGGGATTAATATAAATACTCAAAATAATAAATTCTTTCAAATAGAAGGTTTTTAAGAAACTTCACAAATGGCCCTAGGTACAAGACAGCATTGTACCTAGGGCCATTCCCTGAAAGTTAGGTTTCACTCCATAATGAATAGAAAACAAACATATACACATAAATTTTATAACAGAAACAATATCATGTAATACACTGATTTATCATACAGTAACAATTTAAATTGCAATGTGCCAAATTATTAGTGCAATTACAAGTATTTTCATAATGATTCATCATTCTTCAGATGAAGTTGCCTCTATTTGAAACACAGGTTTTTTCACAATTTTTCTTTTTCTTTTGGTCATTCTAATTGCATATTGTTCTTCAATTTCCTTCTTTTCTGGAGTGTCTGTCAGAATTCTACATCTCCCTAGTTTTCGGCCACCTCTTTTGGAAGTACAAGGTTTTGCTTTTGGAAAAGGTCATATCTGTTCAGGCGTTACAAATGAAACTAATTTAGATGTATGAAGCTCATAAAATTCAGCAGCACATGAAATTCGACATCAAATGTGCTCAAGAGTTTGATGTCAAAGGCTCTGAAAATTCTGCAAGACGTGAAACTGAGTTTGACACAAAAATTTCCAGTTCCGTCATTGTTGACTCACTTTCTTCCTTGAGAAAATCATTATTTTGGCAATTTATGGATGGATCTGGTCTGTCAGTCACACTTGAACTCAAATATTCATCATCAGTCAATATGTATGGATTCACCGGCCATACACCAGACACACGAAAGGCCGCTAGAATGTTTACAGGAGTAAAAGCCAAAGGATATGATTTGCCAACATTCTCTGCAATTTTGTATATGGTGATTGGTTTCCCAGGGTTTGTCAGCATCCAATTACTACACGCTGTACTGAAGTATTTCTTAAAGGGTCCAAACAGGCCTCTATCCAAAGGTTGAAGCTTATGGTTGGTATGTGGAGGAAAAGTAAGCATAACTACACCATGTTCTTAAGCCAAAGTGATTGCATTAAAACTGATGTGACTTTCATGGTTGTTCAAGAGTAACAAGACTTTTTGATCCTCTGAACATTTGAAGTGGTGAATAAAATGCTTCAAAAATTCAACAAATTTTTCGGCTTTTGACCAGTCACTAATATGTGCTGTTCTCACGGTTCATGGAGGCTCACCTTTCAGCATGTGGTTTTTTAAGTTCACTCTTGGAAAAATCATCATAGGGGGACTGAATTTCCTATTGCATTTACACTGCAAATAATAGTTAGGTTAGTTCCTCGTTCACCAGAAGTCATGCTGCCAACCTGTTTCTTGCCTTTTGAGGCTGTAACTTTGGCCGGTGTGGGCACTGTCGTAATGCCCGTTTCGTCTACATTATAGATGGATTCAGGCAAAAACTTATAGTTTGCTAATACCTCCTGATACTTCTCAAAAAAAGTATTAACATTTGTTTTATTGAAACTTGTAGCTCTTGATAAACTTGTGGCTTTTTTAGTGACAGAACCTTATTTCTTTTGATAAAATAATAGTACCACAGATCACCAGCTTCACCATTTACATCCCAGGATTTTGGATATATTTTTTATTATTTGCTAAGCTTTTTAATCTTTTGTTTTGACAACCTACAATGCCTACTGCATGCAATGACAAGGTACTGAACAAGGACACTCTCTTCATCGTTAGGGAATACCATCCAAACAGCACATCGGTTAGAATATGCCCAATTTAATTCTGTATTTTCAGCATTAGTCTTCCTACAAAAATCAATGTGTCTTTGAAGTGTTGTTCTGCTTACTCCAAACTATCATGTTGTAGTCCGAACTGGAACTTCATCAATCAAAACTGCTTCTGCAGCTGCAGTTACATTATATGCATCAGGCTTTGACCGCTTTATTCCATCAAGATTTCTAGGCATCAAAAGAAATAATAAAGAATTTGTAATTATCCCACTTGTAAATTAGGAATTTGTGGTATGAAAATAGGATAAAGATTGAAAATTTAATTAAAATATCGTATAAACCTTATTTAGAATTATACTTTTGCTTTTATAAATATAATATTTTAAAATAGATTCTCATGTTTATATAAACAAATTAATAATCCTGAATAATAATAATAGTAGAAAACATTTTTTTTGTAAGTCAAGCACATTGAGAGTTCCAGAGAAAAATATATAGTACCCCTTCTATTTAAATAACATCCAATAAAAAAACTTAACTAAATCAAAATTGTTCAGATTTTTCCTCCATTTATTATGAAAACTTTTTCAATAAAATAATAACATACAGAATATGATTACAGTTGTACCTAGGGCCATGGACCTAGGTACAAGGCAACTATGTGGCCCTAGGTACAAGACTAGGTAATTTCCTGCAAAATTTCTTCTATTGAAAAACCCACATGGAGAGGGGACTTATTTAATACCTCATTTAGTACTTAGTGTTACAAACAAAATTATATACTAGAATTCAATGAAAGTATTTGACTTACGTTTGTAAAACAATAAGAGATGAGCTGCAAAATTTTACTTCAGACCATACAAAAACATTTTTTACTTATGACTTGTCACAGCTTTCTCCTCCAAGATTTCTAATTGGCTGCTAAAATAGCAATTACTGTTGCCACTCACCCAACTGAGCAATAAAACCTAGAATTAAATATTATTCAAATTGGGTTCAATTTGCGGCGGGCCTAAGGGGGGTTGATGTTGGCTCAGGTACTGTTATATCCTTATCATAATAAGCCATTTCGGAATTTCCAAACATCTCTTAAATCTTTATGCAAGCATTAGACCCTAATTCTACAAGTGAAATTGTATGTTTTTGTCTTCACAGTGTACATAATAGTGACTACCTAAATAAAAAAAATTTAATATGCGAGTAGCTAAAACTATTAGGTTGATTTGGGGCTCCATGGACCCCAGGCTTGCACCTCCACTGCCTGTGCAGAAATCCACCACTGAGTACACTATAACATTCTATGCTTGTGAGAAGGATCAGTTTTAATTTTCTACATCCCTGACTGCTCTTATTACATTCTCTTCGGAGTAAGATGGTTAAGGTAATCAAAAATTCTTGACAGTACTAGATACCTTTTTTATTAATATTGAATTATTTTCTGGTGCTATGATACTATTTGGTAAATTATTTATTTACATATTTCACAACTACTTGAAAATCATATCTACATTCACCCTATTAAGAAAACATAGTCGAGTAATAATAAATTGGCTCTAGCGTGAGTCTATCTTGGGAGTACCTTTACATAACAGTACATTATGTCAAATAAATACTAGGAATAATTGATTTAAAAAGATTAGGTTAAAGGAATTGAAAAGAAAATTTGTCGTAAGATTGTGCCAGTTTTAGAGGGAAGTTAGAAATTATATAATTACACTTACCAAGTTCATCACAAAAAGTTTAGCAAGCATATTGCTTAGGTTACTTTTAGCATATTGATTCATTGCACTTTGGTCTGTGAAAAGAAAACCCCTAAATCTAAACATAAAAAACATGAACTATAAAAAAGTATTTTTATATTTTAATCCTAATTTCTTGCAAAATAATTATTGATATTTTGAGAGAAAATAAGATTATTTAGATTTATATATGGATAAGTATACTATTTTTTATTTTTCATATACTTTAAACTTTTAGAGATGAAAAATCGCTTCATTGTACATATATACTCAAAGCTTATCTATACTACAGCAATTTATGTGGCAATTATATTACTTTGAATAACAAGAAATATACACAGAAAAAACAAGAAACATATATATATATATATAAACATATATCTGTATACCAAGAGAATAAACACGGGTGTCTACTACTTTTGAGCAAGTCAATTTCATGACTTTAAAAATAAAATTTCATGACCATTGAAGTACATATGAAAGAAATATTAAGTAAAATGTAAAATAGGTTAAAGTTAACTAAACAAAGAATTAGTAACAATAACAACATTTTATTTCCCAACAAGTTGGGCCAGGGTTTACGTTAAAGAAATATTAAGTAAAATGTAAAATAGGTTAAAGTTAACTAAACAAAGAATTAGTAACAATAACAACATTTTATTTCCCAACAAGTTGGGCCAGGGTTTACGTTCAAGATTCAAGAGTAAAAATCTTCCGAGTCATCATGCTCGGCCAAAACAACAAGAAGTAAAAAACCGCGACAGACACCCCCAGGGCATTAACCCGTACAGCGCTATCTGGCGGTGAAAACATATATATTCCCAACAAACTGGGCCGGGCTGAACAGCAATGTTCAGGACAATACTTATTACAACATTTCAAAATAATTTTAGGTTCAAGAGTTCACATTTCAATTACAATTTCTCAACATTTGAGTTGAGACCAAAACATTCAAATCTTCCAATTAATGTTCATGTTTCCAAAAAATCACCATTTCAATATAATATTAAATTCAGAAAATTAAGTTTCCAATTAATGTTCATGATTCCAAAATTATACAATCAAAATATACATATTAAATTCAGAAATTCAAGTATACCTTATAATTCAAAATTATAAAAATTTAAATTTAAATTATGAATGAAGTATTTTTTAACAAGTTAATAAGTTAATAATACCCAAAGACTAACAATCTATAACAAATGTAACACAACCTATACAAGAATTAACAATTTACAATCAGCAAGGAACTTACTATTCTCACTTCATTGGAGATTCTTAAACACTTACCTAAATACTACAATTTTACACATAACTACACGTTTACATATGGAATCATTCTTGAAATTTCGCTACAAATAAGCATACAATAAATATTATATACATTTTATATACATGAGACATTTGAACTACAGTTGTAGGAAATGATTACATTAACACTCTAAATTTACAAGTAGTTGAACTGGTCGTTTAATTGTTCCTCTTTCAGTTTTAATTTCACAACTACGAATACGACCATCTCTACCTGGAAAGGTTTTTACAATCCTTCCCAATCTCCACATATTTCGTGGTAAATGTTCATCATGAATGATCACAATGTCATTTTCTTTCAAATCACCTTTAGACTGCTGATTTTTATTACAGTTTGCAGATTTCAAGTTCAATAAATAGTCTTTAGTCCACTTGCGCCAAAACTGATTTAGCAGTCTTTCGCGATACAAATATGCTTTTAGCAAAGTTTCTTTACGGCTTTGACCCACAATGTTATTGAATTTAACTGGAGGTAAATTGGACAGTTTATTACCTATTAGGAAATGAGCGGGTGAAAGTGGTTGTAGGTCATTGAGATCATCAGGGACATATGTCAGTGGTCTTCTATTGACCACAGCTTCAATTTCAGTTAGCAAGGTGTGAAGTTCGTCCACACCTAAGGATGTTCGTCCAAGGGTTTTTCGTAGTGGCACTTTCACGGAACGAACTAGTCGCTCATAGAAACCGCCCCACCAAGCCGCTTTCTCGGCAATATATCTCCACTGGATACCCGAGGAAGCATAATACGTTTTAACGTCTGGATGACTTATTACCTTCCACACCTTTTTAAGTTCTGCATCTGCAGCCTTGAAGGTAAGAGCGTTGTCCGAATACACAACTGAACAGATTCCTCTTCTCGAGACGAACCTGCGAAAAGCTAAGAGAAATGAGTTAGTTGTTAAATCTCTCGTTAGTTCTAAGTGTACAGCTCTTGTAACTGCACACGTGCACAACAAAATGTAGAACTTGGTATGCTCATTTTTCACATAAAGTGGGCCAGCAAAGTCTAACCCAACGACATCAAACGGTTGTGACTGTTCGATTCTTGCAGCCGGTAGTGGAGCCACAACTTGATTTACAGGTCGAGCATTCATGCGTCTGCACATAACACATTTTTTTAGTATGTTTTTTACATACTGTCTACCTTTTATCATCCAGTATCGTTGTCTAATGTAAATGAGAGTACTTGATACTCCGGAATGATACACCTTTTCATGTGCATCAAGAACAATAAGTTCAGCTAATTTGCTTTTAGGAGGCATGATTATCGGGTGCTTTTCATAGTAGCTCAATGAGGATTTTTGGAGTCTGCCTCCCACTAATAAGACGTTATCTTCATTTAAGAAGGGATTGAGCTCGAAAATGTTAGAATTTTTAGTAACTGGTTGTCCTAATTTTAGATTATGAATTTCCACTGCAAAATGTTCAGCTTGCGTTTCTCTAATTAATCGAATTTCTCCAGAGAATATTTCTTCAGCTGTCAAGGTGCCATTTCTTTTCGGTAAATGTTTTCTTGCATTATGAATAAATCGCATTGCCCATGCGATAATTCTAACAGCTCGACTTAATTTGCTGTAATTTTCAAGATCTAAAAGGGGTTTGTGATCGTCGACACTAGCTTGCAAAATAGTAATGTCTTTTACATCCTTTTTTCTCTCTAACATGGATTCGGAATTCTGCGTTATTTTTCGTACACTTCTTTGCCACATACAGTCTGGTTCACTCAACCAATGTGGCCCTGACCACCAAACCTTTGACGACAACAAATATTCTGCGGAACAACCACGTGAAAGAATGTCAGCAGGATTTGAAATTCCATCACAGTGCTTCCAACAAGCCGGATCTGTTAGGGACTGTATTTCAGTTACCCGATTTCTTACAAATTGTTTCCACCTATGTGGTGACCCATTGATCCAATGTAAAACTATTGTACTGTCAGACCACATAAATGTTCTTTCGTCTGGAATCTTAAACAATTCCTTCAAATATTTTGCAAGTCTGGAGGCAATTAACGCGCCTAGTAATTCCAATCTAGGCAACGTCAGCTCTTTACTTGCTGGGGCAACTCTAGTTTTGGATGTTACAAATGACGTGGTGAATTCTTTGGGACACCTAAAGTATGCGACAGCTCCATACGCTTTTATTGATGCGTCACAAAAAATGTGTAGTTCCAAATCATTGAAATTTCTGAGTTTCCCAGGAAAATATTCGCGTGTTAATTTCAGCTTCTTCAAATTCTCTATTTCGTGATACCACTCAGACCACAATTGCTTACATTCTTTCGGAACTTCATCATCAAAATCTATTCCTAATTGCCAAAGATTTTGAATTAACAATTTTGCACGTATTACAAAAGGCGAAATAAAACCTACAGGATCAAAGATTGTAGCAGTCACCTTTAATATGTTTCTTTTAGTAATATTCTCACAATTATTTAATGTTTCACACAAAGCTTCAAAGTTTAAGAAAATTTGGTCTTTACGAGTACACCAGTGAAGCCCTAGCACCTTTAATGAATTCTCTGAATCTTCTCCGTTTATTATCCCATTACTTATCCACCGACTCTTTAAAGCCTCTGAATTAGAAAAAAATTTCCGTAAATTCATCCCTGCATCCCTAAATACTTTACATGCTTCAGAACTAAGCTTGAAGGTTTGCTCAAGAGTATCACCCCCATAAAAAAGATCATCTACATACACCGAAGTATTTAGCATCTCATAAACATCGGGTTTCTCTGGGGCTATCTTAGATATATGATACTTAATAGTACTAGCCAGAATGAAGGGACTGCATGAAACGCCAAATGGTACTCTAGTCATCCTATATGGTTTCAAATTAAAATCCTTATCAAAATACAAAAATCTCAAAGCATCTCTGTCAACTTCCGCTATTCCAATTTGATGGAATGCTTTCTCAATATCTGCGGAAAAGGCATATTTAAATTGTCTGAAACGCAGTATCATATCTAACACTGAAGGATTTAAATTCGGCCCAGGAACTAAACAATCATTAAGGGATGCGGCATTGTTTTGTTTTGAAGAGGCATCATAAACTATTCTTACTTTAGTTGTCGTAGAATTTTTTCTTACAACTGGGGAATGTGGCATGTAATAAGCTTTGTCACTGCTACTTTCAAAACTACATTCTTCAATAATTTGGTTATCTAACTGATCACGTATTATTTCATTATAATGTTTACGAAGCCAAAAATTTTTCCTTAATTTATTTCCTAAAGACATTAAACGACTTTTCGCGTTTTCAAAATTATTACTTAAGGCTTCATGATTTTGTTTCCATAACAAGCGAGAAACATATCGCCCATTATCAAACTGCAATTCCCTCTGAAATTGCTGAATAACCGATTCATCGGAAACCTCCTGTTTGTTTTCTGTCAACCCCAGTGTGTCCAGAGACCAGAACCGCTTTACGATGTCATTAATCTCAACATTCTTCGACGCGTCGGCAAAATACTGTACACCGATATTCATCACAGCTGCGTTCTCCAAGAGCTTGTCGTAGCCTCCACCCTGAATAGTCCACCCAAACAAGGTGTCAGTTGCGAACAAATTATTGCCTAGTTTCTCCTTCCCCACAGCCAGGACATTCCAGTAGTAATCCGCCCCCACCAGAATTCTTATCTCCGATTCTTCTCCGCTATCGGCTAGCTGCAGCCCCTTTGAATCTAAGATTTCACGAATGCTTTTAGTTGGTACTTTTACAAAGGCTCCTGTTATAGTATCTGTTACAAGCGCTTCAATTATTATGGATTTTTGGGGGAACTTAACATTTTTAAGATTTATTTGAACGACTTCAAAATCCCGTTCACGACCTTCACTAAACCCAAATGAATAAACATACAGTTTTTCTTTTCTCAAACATCTTAAATTTAATTGTTTAGCTAGATCGGCTCTAATAAATGATTTCTGGGATCCTCCATCCATTAAAATCCTAACGGTACTATTTTTGTTCGTGTCAACATTTTCTGCTAAAACTGAACAAGTCTGTAAATATACCCCCTTACAAGTATTTTCGGAATTTAAAGACAAAGATGCAATAACAGACTCTTTGTCCTCCGTTGGTATATCAATATTAACTTTCCTACAGAATAATTTGTTATGACTTGAACTATTACAATTTTGGCAGGGAGAAATTTTGCTTCTACAATTTGGAGACATGTGTGTTTTTCCAAAACATTTATAACACCTACCCTGAATTTTCAAAAGTGTTCTTTTATCCTCGTCGGATTTTTCGCAATCTACAACACTATGGGAATTTACTTTACAGAAAAAACAGTATGGTTTAATTACTGTAGTAAAGGCAGACGCAGTTGGGATATTTTTACCCTTCAAATAACTATTTTTGTTTAAGAATCCCGTTTTGTTTTTCTGATGGAAATCGAAATTATCTTTCGTATTACAGTCTTTACTAAATAGATACGACGCTTCCCTGCATTCAACTTCTTTTCGTACGAAATCTATTAACTATGAAATATCAAAATCTGAATTAGACTTTCGTTTTCTGTTATACTCTAAACTTAACTCCTCTGGTAATTTTTGCAGTATTATTGGGCATAACAAGTTACCGTAAGAGCCCGACGTCACATTTAAAGACTGTAGACTCCTAATCTGAATTTCGCAATTATCATAAAATGTTCTGAGGGCTTTTACATTACGAACATTTTTTACAGGATCTACCGATAATAAGTGTTTTATATGTGAGCTGATTACCATGTCATTCCTTCCAAACCGCTGCTTTAGCAATTCAATAGATGAATCATAATTTTCATTTGACAAGGAGAACCCAGAAACAGCCGCCAAAGCCGGACCTCCCAAATACATTTTTAAATAACTAAATTTTTCAATTTTAGTTATGTCATCATTATTATGTATAGTTATTAAGTACTGGTTCCAAAAATCTAACCAATTGCTAGGATCCCCAAAGAATTTTCCTATAGTTAATTTAGGAAGTTGGATGCTTTGTTTAAATGTATTTCCGGAAGTTGAAGCAACCGAGGTCTGAGAGTTCTCAACGATTTTACTTTTGTTTTCATTATTGAGCTTCTTTTTTGCTCTAAATGACCAGATCGTAATTTTCTCTTCGTACTCTTGTACACAAATTAGTTCTTCTTCAAATTCCTTTTCAGTAACATTTAAATTCAGCTCTATTGCTTTATCTAATTCTTTTAAATTTTCTGATTTCGTTGATAACAAATTTAAATTTTCTTCTAAAACTTCACAATCACAGTCCTCACTTTCGATTTCTGATTGTAGTTTATTTAAAATTTTGGACACAGCGGTCCTTATTATTTTTCTTTTTGATTTTAGTTTTGACATATCTTCTTCCATATTTAAAAAATATAATGTCCTACCTTATTCAGACGTCTTCAAGATCCATGTATGGTTTTCAATAATCCATTTTCAATTGGCACAATTTTAATACTAAGATCGTGCCCCACGTTGGGCGCCATGAAAGAAATATTAAGTAAAATGTAAAATAGGTTAAAGTTAACTAAACAAAGAATTAGTAACAATAACAACATTTTATTTCCCAACAAGTTGGGCCAGGGTTTACGTTCAAGATTCAAGAGTAAAAATCTTCCGAGTCATCATGCTCGGCCAAAACAACAAGAAGTAAAAAACCGCGACAGACACCCCCAGGGCATTGACCCGTACAGCGCTATCTGGCGGTGAAAACATATATATTCCCAACAACATACTAATGTTTAAACGAAATTAGTCTCCCCCCTCCCCCGGCTTGTCTTTCAACAATATTCACCTTATTATTTAAGTTCTTATCAGGAAAACCTAATTTTTAAAAAGTTGGGATTACAACCATGCAATACTTACTAGTTTTATTACTGTTATACAAATTCCAGATATGATTGTGACTCAAACACCCATGAAATTTATTGATGCAATGCAAAACACCTTGAAAGTGAATGATGCAAAAATTAATCATTCTCATACTTGTTACAGTTACTACAGAAACCCCATTAAAGTAAATAATATTTAAATAACAATTTTTCATTAATTCTACACTGATACAATTGTAAAATAGCTGTATCAATGTTTAATTTGAGTTAATTTTTGCTTAAATTGAGGAACTTTCCTAAATTGCTCTGAAAACATCAAGATGAAGAACAACTCAAACTGGACTGAGCCTCGCCGATATTTCACTATTTTTTAACTAAAAATAATATAAAATTTACTAAAATTACATAATATTTAATAATAATATTAAGAAATTATAAAATTTAATATTATATAATCTAAAAGTCCATGCACAATCTTGTGTAATACATTTCCGTAAATTTATAAAACAATTCGGAGCAAAATAATTGAAGAACAGTAAATAAAAATTTTAAAAATTTGAATTTTTATCCAAAAATTAAATTTTGAATAAGTATGCAGTTTTAAAAAATTTCTTGAATGATTCCTGACTTTTCGTTACTTTTCATGTTAGTAGACACCCTGAAAAGGTACTAATTATTAAATTTTACAGGAGAGCTCAATGAAATCCCTTTAGTGCTCTTTATCTCGATATAATTATAAGACATGGTGCTGTTTTCAACAGGCAAGGTCTCATCTATATAAATATTCAAGTTCAAGCTTTGCACCACTGAAATTAGTTAAAAAAAATATGGAAGAATAAAGTTACTTTAAAAAAATGGACTTGGTACCTTTTACCTCCGGCACACACACATATATATATGTAGTGCTGCCTTGCCCCATAGCTCAGTGGGACTGACAAAACAATTAAATGGAAACAAAGCATTGTGTACCAGGTTCTATATCCGGATCAAGTCACCACTTATGAATGCTAACCGTCAACACATAATATAAATAATAGAAAATACACTCACATTCCCCATAATGTTCCAAGAAAACTTTGGTCATGCTTGCATCTTGATTATGTGAAATAATTTCACAGAAGCATTAGTTTAAATGGGCCCATCGATATTTATTTATAATAATATTTGCACACAACATTTACAACATCATTTAGGAAATTCTATCAGATTCCACAACTCAAATAAGATCAAGTTCTCAAGCACATGACTTACTAAATGATCCATTCATATAATCTATATAGTGTAAAGATCTTACTCACTAAATACACTTCATTAACACAATCAAAAATAACAAAACAAATAATGATAATAAAGAAGCCAATAATGATAATATAATTTTAACCGTATATATTGGTCATGCTAATGAATCTTAACTAAACATCTCCTAGGGAATCTGATTTCCTTTTGCCTCATTTGAGAGTTATTAAAGAATAAAGATGTATGAAAAGAAATGATAAGTGGTGGCTTATCTGTTTCCAAACGATTTCTCGAACGGGGGCTTAGAGGGAACAGTCTTTCTTGCGACGCAGGTCTTCTGTGTGGGCGTAAAGGAGATCCCACAGTTCGTTGACCTCATTGGCATTCCCGAGGGGAGAGCGAGCTCATCCTTTCTTGTTGCCGGGAAAACCCTGGCCTGATGTTTACTTTTATTTTTATCTCTCTTCTGAAGTGGAAAAGAAGGAGTCGGGTAAGATTTGGTTTGGGTCAACCCTTTTGTCAGCACACGCCGCTTTCTTCAGCAGGATCTTTCATCGGGCTAGCTGGAGACTGCAGCATAAGGTACATCTGTGGCATCGGTGAATCTGCATCAGCCAAATTATGGTTCGGGCATGTTCGTCATCGCATCTCAAAATATCAGCTCTCGGTCCCTGAGCACACCGTGCACAGTGTTTTTATCCCTCTAGTTTCAGTTATCGCCCATAGAGGGAGCTGCATACAAATTTTCACTTTCAGCGTTCTCGATTTGCCAGAATGATAACCTCTTAATCCCCGACTAAGCGATTTTTGAAAACAAGGGGTAGTGAGCAGCTATTAAAGGGGCAATGAACCCCCAGACACCCCAAAAGTTCTTGGAAACACAAAAATTCCTGGAAGACGCTAACCAGAACTCAAAACGACGCCATCCTGAAGGCATAGAAATATAATGTAAAGTCTATATAATATATCTAGCCCTTTACCCTCAAATCAGGATGAAATCAGATTCCTTTAAATAAAAAGAATTCAGGTTCTTAACACATTACAACATGGCAAAGAATAATGAAATAGAATAGCAAAGAAATATAAATATATAAAAACATTAAAGAACATTGTTACACTAGAACATATATATCTGCACTTAATATAGTGCTTTTAAGCCCACCATGATCCAATCATGTTTTTTAAGATAAATTTATGTAGAATTCTACTGCTGTATTCTACAAATATATATATATATATATATATGGATGGTTAGGTGGGATAATTATAAATAGAAGGAAAATTTGTTTTTCAGGCAGGAAATATTGGTTACATTATCTCTTTATCTTCCAAATATAATAAGTTATACTTTAAACCTCAAACATCAAAATTAAATAATCCAAGTTTAAAATTTGGGATTTGATTAAATATTTATTTTAAATATTGTTCTTTAGTTATAAACTCAGACTTTAATTACATGATATGCTATCATTTACTTACTTTTTTTAGACATATTATAACATAACTACAATTAATTAATTCTTTTTTTTTGTGTGTATGCCTTAGAAAGCTGATTATCAATATGAAAGCAAGATTATCTTGGGAAGTAATTTCACAAAAATTAAAATTTAATATATATATATATATATAGACACATAGTTTCAGGGACATTCCATGAGTAATGGAATGACATTTTTACAAGCATTCATAACATATATTGCAGATTCTACTAACTTAAATATCAAAATAAAAAAAGAAAATAGAGCAAACTATAAACATCTTAATGACTTGAAATGAAAAAAATGCAGATAATTTAAAATTATATATTATCTATATTTAAAAAATAGCACTCTTTTTTGTGGTAACAGAATGGCATATTTTGGACATAAAAAATAAAAATTCAGCCAACTGTTGCTGTAACAAAGCAAAAAAATAATGTTAGCAGCAAGACCTGATTCAGTACTAAAAGTTTGTCACTTTTCAACATGAAAATAATAATTAATATTATAAAATTAATTAGACTTAATGAAATCATCTGGTAATGGAATGACAAAGTTCTGTTAAGAATGGCTTGAAATATCAAATACAAATTTATTATAATTAACTTACAAAAGATCACATTTTATGAATAACATTGAAACTGAGTTGATTTTCATCCATTACTCAGCACATATACATTTTTCAAATTCAAACTGGCTTCTAATTCTAGTGTTTGAACCATCAGTTACTATTGATGGTTCTTTCAGCTTTTGCTTAGTTTGAGTTTTAGTGATACAACACTTGTCTTCTTTGTAAGGAAATACATAAATTAGTCCTAGAGTGTCCTGTTTACGAATACAGAGAACTTTGATATCATCATCTTCAATGACGAGTACTTGGGCAACATATGTGCGAACAGTGTTCTTTCCTAACCAGTCAATTAAAATGTACTCTCCTACTATTTTGTTTTGTCTTCAATGACAAAACAAAATAAAGCCATCAATTTGATATCCTCCATGCATAACCCAAAATTTACTGACCAATCCAGTAATAAATCAGAAATAATAAGTTTTTACAATTCAACAAAATCAGGAGTGGATAATTTAGACAAAATTACCGTGAACTATTCACCGAATAGAAGGTTGAGACGGTGGCCCCTGACAATATTTTACAATATGATAGCAGTTAGTCTTGTAAATTTTGGCATTATCTATGCCAGATATGATGAGACGCCTGTAATGACACATTTTCACTTTATAAATTCATTAGCAAACAGTTTGTTAGAAAAACAAGTGCAATGTCGGTTGTCCATCCCAAACCTTCCGGATGACCTAAAAAAATAGCATGAGACATTCTTGGAGAACCTGAAGAAATGCATAGCACCTCTCAAATTTGATAAGCTTCCCACGAGAAAAACGTGCCGATGTTGTCCTTATCAAAAAAGGAGGCAAACTACATACAAATGTATAAAATGTGAAAATCTGTGTTGCCTAGAGTGCTAAAAAAAAGTGTGCAATTCTTGTGCTCCTGTAATAAAAAAGTAATTTTTGTTTACATGATGCCGATTTTAATTGTATTATTTTAACTGTATGTATAATTTAATTTTAATTGTATTGTGAACAATCAAATAAAACATATTTAGTTAATTTATATGTAGTTTTATTAAATTTTCACCTCTAAAATAAATTTTTGTTATGTACAAGTTTCACAGACGCATGTTACTTGCAACGAACAAAATATGTGTGTTACCAGTTAAGGGTTAAATATATATTCTAAATAGTTAACAAAATACATATCCTAAATAATTAATAGCATCAAGATGTGAAAAAGAAAATATTACTCAGAAATGTATTAAGTTTTACACAAGATACATCAAACTCACACTATCTACTCTAGCACACAATCTCTAAAAACTACATTACAGTTAAAATTAAATTTATGGTTAGTTAAAAATATTCAGCAGTTATCTTTGTGGTTAAAGTAACAAAAAATAAATAAAATTTGCAAATAAAACAAAACTAATTTCACAGTTTAAATGGTTAAAAATAAGTTTCAATAAAAATTATCTTAATTTTGCATTATAAAACAAAAGAATAAGAAATTTTGTTGTTAGTAATATTAAAGATTACATAGATATTTTATTTTCATTTTATTAAATTTATGTGCATGAAAAATTGTGCTATAGTTTTGTACTGTCATTCCGTTACTTTATATTGTCATTCTGTTACCTACAAATACTATCAGAAAATTAACAATATTAAAGATACAAACTTATCATAATATTTTAGACTTAAAACGTGCTTTAAAAAAAAAATTGAAGTTTAAATAAATAAAATTTAAATAATCACCCAAAATAGTATTTGTTTTTTGGTAACGGAATGACACTCTCATATCATATAATTAACTACCCCCTTAAATAAAAAAATAAATAAATAACAAAGATTTTGATGCTGCATTTATAAGAAAAAGGGTGAGAGATCATAAACAAATAAATGTTAGGCTTTTTAAACATAAAATAAGCACTACAATGAGTATCCAAAAAATGGGTTTTTATATCAATAAATGGTCAATGCAAAAAGAATATTTTCTATTGTATTTTAAGGCATGTTTCCTGTGAGAAATTGTATTATTCTTATCAAATTACAAAAATTCAGTTATTTCTGAAAATAATGACATATAACACTTGCCGAAAAAAACATTTTAAATTTTTTCATCTGATGTCCTCTTATTCATGGAATACCCCTTCAGCAGTTTTTTTTCATCTCCACATGATATAATCAATTACTTTAAGTTTTGTACTAATCCAAATAAAATCTAGAAAAGCTGGCATGAGTAATAATTTGCAAATTGAAATATAATTCTCCAAGTAATTTCACAGATCAGTGAATTTTTTAGCTAAATATTTTATGACTCAAAGTGAAATGACCAATTCATTAACCTATATAGATTTACATTACCTAAGTTTATGTCATGAAATTTCTAAGAATCATTTACAATGAAACTTATTATTATACATATCGCTCACTCCTTTCAACAACTTCATATCTCAAAAAACATGATTTTTCAGGAGAGTGAGTTAAAAGTTTAAAAGTACATTGAAATGCATTGAAAATAAATTTTAATTCCGTTCTCTAGCGGCTAAATATTGAGCGGTGAGATAAGATGATATTGCAGGGATATACTATTCTCTTTCAGGGCATTCTGAAAATAAACATCTAAAAATCCTCAATTTTTGAGATATGACGTTGTGGAAAGGAGTGAGCGATGTGTGAACAAGGAATAAAATATATGCCCTACTTATAAAAATCCCTTTTTCTAACACTCCTCATAAACAAAAAATTCCTTTTCTTGATATGCTCATAATAATCTCAAAAATAAAATCAAACATAACAATATCGGAACTATATCTTATACTATTTAAAGTAGCAAAAAAATATTACTGATTCACGAATTGTATTTTTCTGCATTACCTTTCAATATGGGGGGAAAATTTAATATTAGATAGAGGACTTTGTACAAAAGATCTGATACTGTACAGTAGTCGTATAATAAGAAACATTGCAGATTATTAGAAAATTTTAATCAGAGCAAAACGTGTAAATATGAGATTACATGGGCTTGTTTATTAGAGAGTAAACACTTGATTAAGATAATAAAAATACAAAATAAATAAGAAACTTTTTTATGTGAGATCTGTAACTAAATAATACATGTATTATAATATTACATGCAATTTACATAAATTTTTAAGCAAAGGAAGATGAATGAGGACCTAAGGTATCACATTGCTCATTATTATGCTAGATAATGATTAAAATAACACAGAATTAAAAACAACAAAATCTTCTGTATAAATCTAAAACCAAAGAACACTAAGCATCTGGAGAACAGAAGGTACTTTATTAAAAATATTTTTAAGTGCAGCCCAAAACATGTTTTCCGATTAACCCATGTATGTGTCAGACGGTTACTTGTAATTATTCTCGAGGAGAATAAAACAGAATTTGGTAAGAAATATGTTTACATACGATCTACAGTGACATAACACTTCAATGATATGGAAAAAAAAAACATAAATCAAAAGATAATAAAGGCTGAGCAGGATACTAGAGTGGAACACTTATGTATTATTTTATATTACTTTAAGAGAAATTACAATAAACTTTAAAATAGTATTTCATAGTAATCAGAATATTTACCAATATTTCTATATGGGAATAGGTTTCCTATAAAAATTCACACTTCATAAGGAGTTCACAGCAGCTAGTAATATTCTCAAGGCAAAGAAAACCAAAAACTATAAGAAAGATACATTTTTAATATTTAAAATTAATAAATCAATAACAATAAATTCTCACAAAGCTTAAAAATTATATAAGTACAATATATCATATATTGTATTTCTCATAAACACTGATTAAAAAAATAAGAAATTTGTAAATAAATGGAACTTGCAACATAATGCATTATTAATCACAAGGTATTTTCAGCATAGCTTTACCTGAGTATGCTAGAATGTGTAAATATGGTACCATGAATACTTACCAATAAATACTCCTGGCTAAAACCAATACAGAATTTAAATACCTGCACCATTTGCATAAAATAAAATTTTTTTTAAAGCGCAACATGGTATGCTTGTGAATATAGGATGTCATGAGTGTATATATACATACAGGGCTCGATTTGAGGCGGAACGTGCCGGAACAGCATACTGGTACCTCTCTTTATGAAAAAGAAGTACGATAGTTAGAAGCATTTATTTAATCAAATAATTACTGTGTTGTTAGAAAGTGAGTCTGGTCAATTATATATATATATATAATTTGGAATACCCCACAGTTCCGGCACCTCTATAACTAGAAATCGAGCACTGTATATATATATATATATATATATATATATATATATATACACATAAAATTACTCTTGATTTAAAAAAAAATATAGCAAAATTTTATAAAAACCTTTAATGTATGAGATATACACCTCAATAGCAATTTACTTTTAATATGCAATTAAAAGTGATTTTAAAGCATTGAAAGAAACATGAGTAAATATGGGATCACATATAATGTTCTATATTACTCTAGGTAAAATGAAAAAAAAAATTTAACTACGTATTATGAAAAATAATATGTAGTTTATCTATATAACCTTGAAAATCAGATCTAAGAAGAAGTATTTTTAAGCATACTTCGGTTTATGTGTAAATATAAGATCACATATTTACACATTTTTGTAAGCCTATAAGTTTAATTTCTTATTAATTGTGATTCAGATTGGAAAACAAAAAACAGAATTTATCATTGAAACTTTGTGAGATCTGCATACATTGTGTAAATAAAATAAATACTGAGAGATCTTACCAACGATTGAAGAAAACATATATAACAATAAAGGGTTACTTCTCATAATTTTTTGACCAAGAAAAAAATAAAACAAACATTTCACCAAAATATAAGAATGAAAAAAATATTGAACCACAAAAATCGTAATAAACAATAACTTAGAATACATGAAGTATATAAACGTTATTTGGCTCGTTAAACCATACGTGTGCCCATGAAGCTACAGAAGGAGCGGAAGCTTCAATGGGGAATTTTTCGAAAAATGAACCGATTGTTGTCGCTCACCGGTAGAGGGCGCGACATGCGATCGAAGTGACTATTTTACATTGAGTTATACGGCTTGGTGGTGAAAGTTGTTTTATAAATTTTTAAATTTATTATGCGTGGAGAAATATGCCAAACACGTGTTTTGCCCCGGGTTGTTCTACTGGCTATAGATCAGTCTTAAAAAGAAATAAAGAAACTGGACAGAGAAATCCTAGTATATTTGCTGCTCCTAAGGTAAAAACATTATTATTGTTTTGTGTTAATATAAGATGTATAATAATGAGAGAAAAGTACAGCTGAAGGGTTTTAAGTGAACGCAAAGTTAAGACATCTTAAGTTCTGCTGGAAATAAGCGTGTTTTATTTTTCAATCATCCCTATATCCCATCAAAAATAATCATCACGTGTTCACAAAGCTCTATTGTATGTAAAAAGATGTAAATAAATACTCATACTATTGCTCTAAAGGAAATAGATCATCAATAAAAGATGTACGATACTTACGTATATAATGAAGCATTAGTTTTTGATGGTTTTCAAATTTTTAATTACAAATTTACCTTCATTAGCGATTGTAATTCATTTGATATGTTTGTGGTATGTAACAAGTTATCAGAGAGTGAATTTTATACCAAGCATACAATTTTCATTTTATAAATATATATTGATTGTGTTTGTTGTTCATTTCAATTCTACTCATTCCAGGATAGTGAACTTTTGGAGAAATGGCAAAAAGCCATCCCCAGAAAAGACAAAGTTTTCAGTAATCGTGACAAGCTCTGTGAGTTGCATTTTGAAAAAGAGTGTATAGAAAGGTCATATGTGACTAAACTCACTGATGGAACAATATTTACTCTTGAGAGAGGGTCACCTCTTTTAAAAGCAGGTTCTGTACCAACATTATTCCAAAATTTACCAAAATATCTGTCTGTTAGAACATGCAAGAGAAAAGCTCCAGCTCCTCGTCATTCTTCATTTGAAAAAAACAAAAGGCCTAATATAAGTACAGATGTTGAATCTCATACAGAAGCTGAACAACAGCAAAATTATTATTCTACATTTTTGATTCATTTAGAAAATATACAAAAACCAGATTCATGGTGGACAGTAGCATCTACTCAAGAGTATCTGATATGTTCAAAATGGAATTCTAAATATTCTTGTGAGCGACGAGTCATTATTTGTCAGGATTCATCTGTAAAAGTATGTACAGAATATTATTGTTTAAAAAAGTTGAAATTGCAAAATGGTTAATGGTTAATTTTAAAATGTTAAATGGTGTAAAATAATATTCTAAGTATATTACTTCCACCTTAACTATTAGATATAAAAGTAATGAACAGTTGTTTCCAATTGTTGTGTTGATTAATGTAATCATAAGTACTTTTTAAACAGATTTCTTTACTTTAAGAATACATGACATAATGAATTAATGCATATTGATTTTAATCATTAAATATTACTAATAATAGAAATTGAAGTACACTGCTTTTCGAATTTCAGATTTTTTTGGGAAATATAGAAATATCACTGGATGTTGATGTGCATGATATTGAAAGCCTGTCATTTTTACTACAGCGTGTTAATGATTTAGTAATTTGCAAAAATGCTGAATCAGTGTAAGTTTAATTTTAATCTGTTTCATTGGGTGGTAACATTTGTTCTTGAACTTTACTTATTGTTTTGATCAAATTTATCTATAGTAAATTGTATATCACACATTTAATTTTTATTTTATAATAATGTATTAATAGTGTATGTTGTTAATTTCAGTTCTTTATAATTATGAAATACTTTTCTTCTATTCAATATATTTTGTGGTTATGGCAAATTGAGCTACACGTCTGAACTAAAGCCATCATTTTTTTTAATTGTGCACAGAAATAAAATATTTCCAGTTAACTTTTCTTAATATTGAATTTTATCACTATTAAGTTAGTTGATAAGTAAATAAGTTTTCATTGTGTGATAAATAATGTTGTTACTATAAATGCTTATGCAAAATCTGTTGAGTATAATTTTTAAAAAAATTAATATTTTCCTATCTTTTTACTGTGACTACAATGAAACCCACACTTTGTGAAAATGCGAAAATATAGCTGATTTGTCCTTATGAATGTTATTTGGGGATTTTTTCTTTTTAATTTGCTGAAAATATTTGTAATCGATAATTTACCAACTTGAAGGTAATTCCTGACAATGCTGGAACCATAATATTGAATTTAATCACTATTTAAGTTAGTTGATAAGTAAATAATTTTTCATTGTATGATAAACAATGTTACTATAAATGCTTATGCAAATCTGCGTACAAAATCTGCTTATGCAATTAAATGCGCACTTTGTGAAAATTCAAAAATATAGCTGATTTGTCCTAGTCAAAGTTATTTGTTTTTTTCTTTTTAATTTGCTGAAAAAATTTGTATTCTGTAATTTACCAACTTGACGATTATACCTCCAGTTTTTGAAAGTGTAATCTGAGATGCTTTGACTGATTTTTTTTTTTCCCCAAAGGAAGATATTTTAAAGTATTGTCTGATTACATACTGAATTGACTTCCTATTTTATTAGTCCTGATAAGAATTTATTTGGGATTGATAGAAAATGTTCCTTTTTTTTTTAAAGGCCTGTTATATATGATGTATTATTCATACTTATCTGCAAATAAAAATATTCTTATATTACTATGTGTGTGTGTGTTTTGGTTAATCAGTATTATTTCTCACAATTTTTTTCCATAAGAGATTATGAACAATGATAAAAAACTTTCTTCACAATTCTTTTCTGTAATTTCATTTCCTTAATTATTAAATTATTACAGAATTCTGAACTAATTTATTCTGAAACCAATACACAATTATTCTGAAAAAGTTTATTTACTCATTTCCTTTAAGAATTTTATTGAATTGTAGCAAAAAAAACACTTGAAATAAAGATTTTGAATGAAAATAAAAAATTGTTAAATTGAATAAATAAATTCATATTAAATACGCACTAAAATAAAACAACTTGTTTTCGCTAGGAAAAATACGAAAAATCCATATTAAAGCGTATGGTTGTCCGTGTCTAAGCCGCCTGCCAGAGCACGCGAGCACCCTCTAGGGGCGGCGACAAAAAGGGAGACACATTTTTAACACTGAGCTGCGCCTCCTTCTGTAGCTTCATGCGTGTGCCATACGTGTGCTCAAAATTTCCGGACTGAGCACTCGTTTGTCGAAGACTCATGTGTGCCCCATCGTTGTTACAGTTACCCCGAGCAAATCCCCGAAAATATAAAGTCTTATTTGGGTTAAAGACCCTACATCAGTGGTGCGTGACCACTTTTTTAAATAAAATCTCGCTCGACAAGAAAGAAAATATTTGGTGGTAACAAAATTTAGTTAGAATTTAGGAAAATGTTAACAAAAAAACCAGAAATAAGTAAATTTAGACATACTGTTTAAAAAAATCAATGAACAGTAAATTTTTGGTATAAAATATACTTTGCATAATAACAATAAAAAAAGTCTAGCTTACCTTCTGAACTTGTTTTTGCAAAATCTCATTGGACTGAATTTTCGTATTTAAATATTATGTATTTGTATTTCATTTAGGTGAAAATTAAAGAAGAGCACCGTTTCAAAATTACGAACTTAATATAAAACATTTAATGGTCTGTTAATGTAAAACTAGAATAAATAAATGGTGAAATATTTCAAAGTACTACTGTCATATTATCCTCCAGTTTTAGTAATGAACCTTGTTTGGTTTTTTATAGCGGCAAAATTTGAAGAACCAGTCTCACACAGATAGGTAGAAACATTGTAAGTATAACCTTGTAAGGCTGACACCTTAATTATATATATATATGTGAGAGTGAGTTTGGCAACACAACTGAACTATTACTACAACTTCCACTCCTCACTACTGCGGCACGAAGGACTTTAAGCGGATGTGTTGTTCTGCAAGCTCCCGATGTTTAGCTCTTTTGATGCTTCTGTGTTTATTTTTTAATTTCATACTAAGTGTTAGTCCTGTCTTGTAAACATCGTCTAGTTTAATTAAATGTTCAAAATAATTAAGTCTAATGATTCACTTCTAAAGGAAGGAGTACTAACTCCTTCCTACATGGGTGCTCGGCCCTCGGACTCGAAAAATACCCCTAGCTTGGACTGAAAAACTATTTTCTTTTGATGATTCCTGGATTACTGTTGTCTGTCATTTCGGTTTTGGATACCGCCAGCGAAAACGAAAGTGATGTGCCACGGACTCTGATGATACTCTGATGGGATGATGAGAACCAAAACCAGAATTGTAAGTAACTTGGATCATATTAAAATTATTTGATGCATACGTTGACGCTTGTTCAAAAAAATTTTGATGATTAAGGGAATTCTCAACTTATTGATGATTTAAGAAAACTGAAAGATATTTCAACGTTCTTTTGATGCAAGAATTTAATTGATGCTAAATTCACTTTTGATGGTCTTTGACGTTGAATTTATCACTTCTGTTTTCTTGAAGAGAATTCTATTTCGATGAAATTATTTGATGATTTGATGAAAATTTCGACATTTAACTTGAAGAATCTTGTTTCCTTGAACAAACCACAACATAATATATTTTGAAAGATCGCGAATTGAATACTTTTGAAGATTATTATATTATTATTTTGATGCATAATTTTGACGAAGCGAATGTTTATTTGATGACAACTTTGCTTATTTGATGCGCTTTGATGTTGAACTTAATTCTGCTGTTTTCTTGCGAGAATATTTTTTATTTTGCAGAATGCTTTGATGCTTTCGATTTCACAATTTTGATACTTTCGATTTCCCAATTTTGATGCTTTTAACATTAGAACTTTAACTATTATTTTGATGCTGCATTTACATCCTCTATTTTCTTCAACCAGAGAAATTATTTTGAAGAACTTATTATTTGATATTTGATGCTTATTTTAGTTCATAATTTTGTTTTCTTGAACAAAACCTGTTTTAAAGATTACTTATTTTGATGCATATTTTGAGAATCAATATTTTATTATTGAATTGGTATTTGAAAAAATTTCGATTTGAAATATTATTTTCTACTTTTGAATTTGAGTAACTACGTATTATAATTAGTGATTTTGGTTTTGAATATTTGTATATTTGTGTACTATAATTGTTTGAACCTAGTATATAGTTATGGCTACTCTCAACGATTACCCCAATATTGCAAAATCATTAAAATTTGGTGGTACGAATCAAATAAAGGTTCTACATCGTTTAATTTTTGGTACAGACGGCGACAGACAAAATCGTACCAGATTACGTAAATTTACAGGTTTTAAACAGCCATTCGTGTTGGAAGCAACGAAACAGAAAGTACTTAAAGAGTTTTCACTTAAAGACTTGATTTCTATTTGTAATCTACTTCATTTAGAATTTTCAACTGACCCAGACAAATGTGCCAATACCATTCTTATGAGTCTTACTGATTTATCGTTATTAAAAGCAGAATTTTCTGATCTTTCGGAATGCGAAGTGAATGATGACTCACTTCCGGGTGCACGTTCATCCCAAACTAACAGCGTTATAGAGGAAAATAGATCTCCCTTTTCCCCCACCATTGACGCAAAAGAATCTTCGAATAAGCAAAATACACACATTTCCGTTGGTGAATCAGATCAAAATTCATTGCCTTCAGTTGAAACTGCGAATCTCTCTTTCCAGTTGTTTAGTCTGAAAGACGTTGTTGATTTAATAAAACCTTTCTCGTCTCGTGATAATTACAGTGTTGAGAATTTTATATCTGACGTTGAAGAACTTTTTTGTTTATATCAGATAAACAATCCAATTCACCAAATTACTTTTGTTAGAAAATGTTTAACTGGTCCCGCTCAAACTTTAATTAGGTCTATTCGTGGAATTACAAATTGGGAACAATTGAAGCACCATTTATTAGACGAATTTTCGGACAAAATTAACGGTATTCAGTTACATAAATTAATGGAATCTCGACGTATGAAACCGTTTGAAATCCTACAAGAATATTTCTTAGCTATGAGAGATTTGGCACACAAAGGTTCTCTCGATGACTCCTCTCTGTTTGAGTATGTCATAAACGGAATTCCTGATTCAACAAACAATAAAGTTATTCTTTACGGTTGTAAATCCGTCCCTGAATTTAAGGAAAAGTTGAAAATTTATGAACAAATCTTTAACAGATCACAAAATTTCAGACAAAATAATCAGAAAAAAATTGATGCTTCCTACCTCAATGTGAAAGTCGATAATACACGTAGCCCAAATACACAGCCAGTATGTTTTTCCTGTGGCTTGAGAGGTCACAAAAGCAACCAATGTTTGAATAAGTCATATGGTAAACAATGCTACGGATGTAAAAGTTTTGGTCATGTTCATGCTAATTGCCCTAAAAGTTATCGAAATTCTAAACCAAAACCTGATTCTCAAAAACCTATTTCTGATAAAACTGTAAATGCACTTTCTCCTGAAACTTCATCGAAAAATCCCATGCATGTTGACATTCAACTTGCAGGAATTCAATTGACAGCACTCTGTGACACTGGGTCACAGGCAACCCTCATCAATGAGAAAACCTATCGAAGAATTGGTTCGCCACCATTGCAGCCCACCAACATTCCCTTTTCAGGAATTGGCAAAAACCAAGTTCACAGCATCGGATTCTTTCAGGATTCCATCGAAATTCAAACCATTACTTTACCTGCTAAAATACATGTTCTAGAGGATGACTTGATTCCTTTTGATGTGATTATCGGAATCGACTTTTTACAGCAAACCCAATTTACATTTGATAAAGACGGTATTCGTTTATGCAAAACTCCTGAAAATAACACCTTCGTTAATATTGCTAATGTTTCTGATGATCAAGCTTTTCCATTTGATCTTTCACACATTTTGAATTCTGAAATTCGTGAGGAAGTTCAAAATATCGTTACTTCCTACAAACCCCATAAAGTTCAAGACACTGAAATTAAAAGGACTATTTTATTACAAGATGAAATCCCCGTAAATCAACGTTCTCGACGACTCCCTTTTGCGGAACAGAAAATTGTAGAAAAACAAATTCAAGATCAGGGCCAAATATGCATGTCTGAAAAACCTCTAACATCTACTCAAGATAAGATTTCTAGGGTAGAGAAAATGGATAATCCAATTGATTTTGAACGTGATGATGATGATGATGCCAATGATTTAGATTTGCTTCATGATAACGATGATGATAATGCTTTTGATATTGGAACTATCAAAGCAACTCTTGTACCAAAAATATTTGATGCCGATGATGATGCCCTTGAGAATGAATCCGTCAAAAGTGAAAAGGTTGAACCAAAATTTCAAGTTATTGAAGCTCCCAAACCCCCTGAACAAATAGCAGCTTTTCAACAACAGAAAAACATTCTTTCACAAAACCCAGTTCTTCATGTTTTTCAACAGGGATACCCATTAGAACTCCACACTGATGCCAGCTCCTTAGGTTTTGACGCTGTGCTCTTGCAACAATCCGATGATGGACAGTTTCATCCTATTCATTATTTTAGCCGTAAAACTACAGTTCAACAAGAAAAATATCATAGTTATGAACTGGAAGTTCTTGCCGTTATTGAAGCGCTAAAAAAATTTCGAAACTACTTGTTGGGAACAAAATTTAAAATTATCACCGATTGCGATGCTTTCCAAAAAACGATGCACAAAAAAGACCTACCAGCTAAAATTGCTCGATGGGCATTGATGTTAGAAGACTTTGATTATGAAGTTTGTCATCGACCCGGTAGACAGATGAAACATGTTGATGCTTTAAGTCGTAACCCCATTCTTGTAATTACCTCAAATGATATCACTCAAAAGGTGAAAAATGCCCAAGACCAGGATGAATTTATATCTCAAATTAAATCTATGCTTGAATCTACACCTTCTGATGAATTTTTTGTTAAAAACGGAATTCTTTATAAACTTCATCAGGATGCCGAACTTTTAGTAGTACCACAAATGATGCAGAAAGAAATAGTGCTAAACGCCC
Source organism: Dolomedes plantarius (assembly GCA_907164885.2). Classification (NCBI taxonomy): domain Eukaryota; kingdom Metazoa; phylum Arthropoda; class Arachnida; order Araneae; family Dolomedidae; genus Dolomedes; species Dolomedes plantarius. The sequence goes on from OU015493.1 coordinate 2,751,544, forward strand.
ATTCACAAGGTCATTTTGCTTCACAAAAAACCGAATTAATTGTTTCTCGTGAATTTTTCATTCCTCAACTTAAGAAATTAGTTCAAGAAATTATTTCGAACTGTATTCCTTGCATTTTGTCCTCGCGAAAATCTGGAAAACAAGAAGGATACCTTCACCCCATTCCAAAAGGTGATGCACCCCTTGAATGTTACCATTGCGACTTTTTAGGACCTTTACCATCGACAAAAAAATGTTATAAGTATCTTTTTACAGTAGTTGATGCCTTTTCCAAATTTGTATGGATCTATCCCGTGAAGTCCACCTCTACGAAAGATGCCTTAGACAAATTATCCTTGCAACAAACTACATTTGGCAACCCTTCAAAAATCATTACTGACAAAGGTAGCGCATTCACATCTTCAGAATTTCAAAGTTACTGCCAGAAACAGTCAATTGAACACATTTCAATAGCAACAGGTGTGCCACGTGGCAACGGTCAGGTTGAGCGTGTTCATGGCACAATTATTCCCGTTTTAACTAAGTTAGCTCTAGATGAACCTGACAAATGGTTTAAATATGTCCTAAGATTGCAACGTATCTTAAATAGTACCACCACACGCAGTACAAAATTCACACCCTTTCAACTTTTAATTGGTGTTAAAATGAAACAACAAGAGGATCTACAGATTAAAAATCTTCTTGACGAGGAACACCACCAAAGAATTCTTGATGACAAAGAAGCGTTACGTATCGAAGCTAAACGAAATATCCTCCGTTTACAGGAAGTAAACATACGACAATATAACAAACGGCGTAAACCGGCTTGTAAATACAAGATCGGTGACAAAGTGGCAATACAACGAACTCAATTTGGAACCGGATTAAAGCTCCGACCAAATTTCTTCGGACCAAAGTTGATCTGCTGTGGTAGCTGGGGATGGAATCTGGGTCAATCGTAGAGCAACCATGGACCACATGTTTTCTATCGGCGAAAGATCCGGAGGGCGAGGCGGCCAGAGAAGCAATTCAATCTGGCGATTGACGAAGAACCGTTGGACAATGCGTGCCACGTGTGGTCGCGAATTATCCTGTTGAAATATGGCTGTGGGCAAGCCCTGAAGGTAAGGAAGGACTGAGTTTAATTTATAAATTAATATTGGTTAACACAATTGAGGAAGGAAAAGAATTTTTCTTCTGCTTGAGACTGAAAGCTGAAATTATCCCACGTCCTCTTCTGCAGGACGTGGGATGCGTATCCACAAAATTTAAATATCTTTATTCTTTGTTTTTTAGTATTGATATGTATGACATTTCCCATCCCTTTTTTATACTATGTTATTTATACTGTGTTTAATTTTTCATGCAGAGTTCACAAGGCAAAAGACAATTTGACATTTTTACTTTTCAGCTTTTAGTGGTACAATGATGAAAGGCTGAATCAATCTAAATTCTGAGATGTGTATAGCATTTCACATGTTTTTTCCTATGCTATTTATACTGTGTTTAGTTTTTAAGTTGACTTTGGTTAACAAACATTCATGTTGAACCCCGAATCAAGAAACGAGAAACATAGTTTATGAAGGTAATTTGAGATAATATTTGGATCACTGTAATTGAACAGAGATTTATATGGTGTTTAATAAGGACAGGATGTTTCTATTATTGCTACAGAAACTTGCATTAATATTGCGTGTAGCCCAAATTACAGATTTCTGTTAATTTTTTCGTCAGTCAGTGCCTTTAACCAATATTTTAATACTTTATTGGTTTTTTTTTTGCTACAGAATCCTGCATTTATGGAGATATTTATATGGACAAGTAGACATTTTTACATTTAAGCTTTTAGTGATTTATTATAAATGTATATATTTTATGATATTTATACTGTTATTAAATCTGTGTTATTTATACTGTGTTTAGTTTTTAAATTAATTTTTGTTAACAAACATTAGACAATTTGAGATTTTAACTTTTAAACTTTTAGTTGTAGAATAATGAAAAGCTGAATGTACTAATATTCTGAGATGTGTATAACATTTAACATTTTTTTAATGTTATTTATGCTGTGTTTACTTTTTTAATCGATTTTGTTTAACAAACATTCGGCAAAATGACATTTTTACTTTTCAGCTTTACTTTTTAAAACTCTTTACTTTCCAAGAAACAATTTGACATTTTTACCTCTTCAGCTTTTAGTGGCTTATTATAAATGTATATATTTTATGTTTTTCTTTTCAGCTTCTTTTGCTCCAAAGATGAAAGGTTAAATGTAGCTGAATTCTGAGGAATTAATTATAAATTTATATATTTTTATATTAGATTTTCTTTTATTATTTGGGTGTATAACATTTCACATACTTATTTTTCTATGTTATTTATACTGTTTTTAGTTTTTAAATTGATTTTGCTTAACAAACATTCGCCAAATTGACATTTTTACTTTTGAGCTTTACTTTCCAAAAGACAATTTTACATTTTTCCTTTCCAGCTTTTAGTGGTTCATTATAAATGTATATATTTTTTATGTTTTACTTTTCAACTTCTTTTGCTCCAAAGATAGAAGGTTAAATCTTGCTAAATTTGGAGGACTTTATTATAAATTTGTATATTTTTACATTGGGATTTCTTTTTATTTATGTATTATATTTCACATGCTTTTTTTATGTTATTTATACTGTGTTTAGTTTTGAAATTGATTTTGGTTAACAAATATTCCACAATTTGACATTTTTACTTTACAACTTTTAGTGGTACAATGATGAAAGACAGTATCTACCTAAATACTGAGATATGTATAACATTTCACATGCTTTTTTTTGCTATGTAACTTATACTATGTTAAGTTTTTAAATTGATTTTTGTTAACAAACCTTCTTAAAATTCCGGGCAACGCCGGGTACTTCGGCTATCTACCAGTATTTTTTTTTTTTTTTTGCTATGTAACTCCAGCACTCCAGTACTTTTTTTTTGCTATGTAATTTATACTGTACTAGCTGAAGTACCCGGCGTTGCCCGGAATTTTAAGAAGGTTTGTTAACCAAAATCAATTTAAAAAATTAACACAGTATAAATTAGCCAAAAAAAAGCATGTGAAATGTTATACATATCTCAGTATTTTGGTAGATGCAGTCTTTCATCATTGTACCACTAAAAGCTATAAAGTAAAAATGTCAAATTGTGGAATGTTTGTTAACCAAAATCAATTTAAAAACTTAACACAGTATAAATTACATAACCAAAAAAAAACATGTGAAATGTTATACATATCTCAGTATTTTGGTAGATGCAGTCTTTCATCATTGTACCACTAAAAGCTGTAAAGTAAAAATGTCAAATTGTGGAATGTTTGTTAACCAAAATCAATTTAAAAACTTAACACAGTATAAATTACATAGCCAAAAAAAAAAAGCACGTGAAATGTTATACATATCTCAGTATTTTGGTTAGATGCAGTCTTTCATCATTGCACCACTAAAAGCTGTAAAGTAAAAATGTCAAATTGTGGAATGTTTGTTATCCAAAATCAATTTAAAATCTAAACAATTTAGCAAGATTTAACCTTCTATGTTTGGAGCAAAAGAAGCTGATAAGTAAAACATAAAATATACATACATTTATAATAAACCACTAAAAGCTGAAAAGGAAAACTGTCAAATTGTCTTTTGGAAAGTAAAGCTGAAAAGTCAAAATGTCAATTTGTCGAATGTTTGTTAACCAAAATCAATTTAAAGACTAAACACAGTATAAATAACATAGAAAAATAAGCATGTGAAATGTTATACACCCAAATAATTTTTAAAAAATCCAATATAAAAATATATAAATTTATAATTAACTCCTTAGAATTCATCTAGATTTAACCTTTCATCTTTGGAGCAAAAGAAGCTGAAAAGTAAAACATAAAATATATACATTTATAATAAACCATTAAAAGCTGAAAAGGAAAAAATGTCAAATTGTCTCTTGGAAAGTTAAGAGTTTTAAAAAGTAAAGCTGAAAAGTAAAAATGTCATTTTGTCGAATGTTTGTTAAACAAAATTGATTAAAAAAGTAAACACAGCATAAATAACATTTAAAAAAAAACATGTGAAATGTTATACACATCTCAGAATTTTAGTAGATTCAGACTTTCATTTTTCAAGTTTAAATTAAAAATGTCAAATTGTCTAATGTTTGTTAACAAAAAGTAATTTAAAAACTAAACACAGTATAAATAACATAGATTTAATAACAGTATAAATATCATAAAATATATACATTTATAATAAATCACTAAAAGCTTAAAAGTAAAAATGTCTAATTGTCCATATAAATACCTCCATAAATGCAGGATTCTGTAGCCAAAAAAATATATAAATAAAGTATTAAAGTATTTGTTAAAGGCACTGACTGATGAAAAAATTAACAGAAATCTGCAGTTTGGGCTACACGCACCATAAATGCAAGATTCTGTAGCAATAATAGAAACATTCTGTCCTTATTAAACTCCATATAAATCTCTGTTCAATTAAACTGATCCAAATATCATCTGAAGTACCTTCATAAACTATGTTTCTCGTTTCTTGATTCGGGGTTCAATATGAATGTTTGTTAACCAAAGTCAACTTAAAAACTAAACACAGTATAAATAGCATAGGAAAAAAACATGTGAAATGTTATACACATCTCAGAATTTAGATAGATTCAGCCTTTCATCACTAAAAGCTGAAAAGTAAAATTGTCAAATTGTCTTTTGCCTTGTGAACTCTGCATGAAAAATTAAACATAGTATAAAAAAGGGATGGGAAATGTCATACACATCAATACTAAAAAACAACGAATAAATTTTGGTTCGAATTTGACTCTTAGTGTGCTTCAAAATAGTTGAAACTCTTGAAAATAGTTGTTCTCAGATGTACGTGCTTCCAAACGTTGATGACCAGAATAACGCTTGACTATGCAGTGAAGGATATTTATATCTGGGCAGGTATGATTTATGAGTACAACAAAGAGACTCGATTGAATTTCTCTTTAAGTTAAATGTCAGATTGCAACTCTATGCATTCCATTTGACAATTTCCTAGCATTATATCTATATCGACTGTAAATAGAATAGAAAACATGCAAAAACAAAAATTGTTTATTTTCCCCGAAGTCCTGAAGTCAATTTTAAATTCTTGTACTAAATCGGAAAGTAGGGCTGCGTATTTTATAACATTTTTAGAATTGTGCTTGGGAAATTAAAATAGTAGCATTAAGATTTTTATGCAGTTATAGGCATTTTAGCTAAATTTCAATAAAAATTACTTCAAATTGACCAATTTATAGAAAAAGTATGCTATTTACAGTTAAGTTTTTGTTTCTTTTTTTTTTAATTTTTAAGTGCTATTTTACCATAAAGCACCAAAAAAAACCTTTAAAAAATCATTTTTTGAAACAAACAAATGGAATAGCTAAACACAAACATAGTTAACCGTAAATAAATCGCAAAACTGTGCTTAAGTTTAGACTGATTCTTTTTAGTTAAGATATACTAATTTTTATGCTTTTAAAAGTACATCGTGAATTATAAAATTAAGAACAATATAAAATACAGTAACGGATTATTGCTTCTTTTAGGAAACAACAAAACAATGTTTCAAATTCAAACTTGTGTAACTACTGCCACTCGCTGCTACTGTCGTCTGATGAGAAAAAAAAAAAATTAAATAATTCAATATTATTCTGATTTTTCACGCTAGTGGAAAAAATGCCACGCCCACTTTAGAGTCACTTGAAATAATTAAACACACACAAATATATAAATTACACAAAAGGTTTTTTTTAAAAATTCTGTAATGTGTCTAAATCTCCACTATGGAAATATATCGGAGAATTCCATCATTTTAATAAGAAATTTCTAAAATGAAAATAGCAACAAATAACGTCTGTTTATAATCTGAAGACGATGTTAATTTCACTGAAATGTTTTAAAATATAAATTTTAGATAAGAAATATTTAACGCATTTACTACGCATTACATCGTTTCAATAAGAAATGTCTGAAATGAAAATGGCAACAGAGAACGTTTGTTTACAAAATAACACGGCGAAAATAAACGACGATCGTTAATCGAAATGTCTTAAAGTATAAAATCTGACTTGAAAGATTATTATTTTCATTTATTATTCTGGTTTAATATATAACTTGAAACTTTTTGATTTTATTTATTTTTATCTTTTCGCTCGCTGTCAGCTAACCCTAACGTGGACGCCATATTCATAGGGATGATGCCACAAAGTGTAACAGCTTACATTTAGTTTCAAAATTGTGGTTTTTTATTAATTAAAAATCAACGGTAATTAATTTCGATTTTTGAAGTTCTTCAGACCCTCGGCTGTTTTTAAAGACGCCTGTATTTAAAATTTCACGATCGTTGCTCCTAAACTGTGGATTTCTATACAATTACAGAGATACAAACATTCATTTTTATATATTAGATTAAGTTTTTAAATTGATTTTTGTTAACAAACCATCTTAAAATTCCGGGCAACGTCGTGTACTTCAGCTAGTATATATATATATATATATATATATATATATATATATATATATATATATATATATATATACACACACTGCTGGCCACTGTAAATGCAACACCCTGAAGGAAACATGCAAATAACATGAAATTTACAACATGCATTAGCGGAGGTGAGATATGCAAATGATGAGAATTTCAGCGCAGACGCACATCACGCGCACCTGTGGCGCCACTTCAAAGCGCAATTTAAGACTTGGAGATTTCGACGATTTGAAGTTCGGCAATTGTCTTTTTCTTGTGATTTAAAAAAAAACGATCAATTATGCCTCGTCGAAAACAGCGATCATCTTTTGATCAAGTATCCGAGTTCAACAGAGGAAGGATAGTGGCCTACCGAGATTATGGATTATCTTTCAGGGAAATCGGTAGTCATGTTGGACGAAACCAAACAACTGTAATGCGGATATGTGATCGTTGGATGCAGGAGGGTGCGACGGTCTGGCGTGTTCGATCGCATCCACCTCAGCGCACCACTTCACGTGATGACAGGTAAATTGTGCGCATGGCAGTGACGGATCGCTCAGTCACATCACGAACCATAGCACAGCACATGCAGTCTGTAACGCATCATCCAGTGTCTGCGCGTACCATTCGACGCCGTTTACAGCAGAGTGGTCTATCCGCAAGACGTCCATTGCTTTGTCTACCCTTGACGCAGAACCACAGACGTCTCCGCCGCCCATGGTGCGATGACAGAAGGATGTGGACGGCAGAATGGAATGAAATTGTCTTTACTGACGAGTCACGCTTCTGTCTGCAACACCAAGATGGTCGCATTCGAGTCTGGAGACACCGTGAAGAGAGGATGCTGAACAGCTGCGTTATGCACCGCCACACTGGTCCTGCACCGGGTATTATAGTATGGGGCGGTATTGGATATCACTCTCGCACACCTCTAGTACGCATTGCCGGTACTTTAAACATCCAGCGCTACATCTCCGAGGTGTTGGAGCCAGTTCTCCTTCCTTACCTTCAGGGCTTGCCCACAACCATATTTCAACAGGATAATGCGCGACCACACGTGGCACGCATTGTCCAACGGTTCTTCGTGAATCGCCAGATTGAATTGCTTCCCTGGCCGCCTCGCTCTCCGGATCTTTCGCCGATTGAAAACATGTGGCCCATGGTTGCTATAAGATTGACCCAGATTCCATCCCCAGCTGCTACAGCAGATCAACTTTGGCAACGTGTGGAAGCTGGTTGGTCTGCTGTACCCCAAGAACTCATCCAAAGTCTCTTTGAATCAATGCCGAGGCGTGTGGCAGCGGTGATCTCCAACAATGGCGGCTACTCTGGCTACTGATTTTGGCAGGAACCACACTTCACAGAAGTCTATAAATTTAATCATTTGATACTTGGTCAACATGTTATCTACAAAATAAATTTTGTTGTGATATCTCTTGTCTTTCTTGGTGTTGCAATTTGGGTTGCCAGCAGTGTAATTCAACAACAAAAAAATAAAGTATTAAAGTAGGGGTGTCCAACCTTTTAGCTTCTTTGGGCCACATTGAAAGAATATGAATTGTCTTGGGCCACACAAAAATATACCTAACATTAAAAATTGTTGATGAGGAAAAAAAGTATAATGTATAGTTAACATATGTATTTATTTCATTATAAATTTTATTTATAATTAAAAGATAACTATAGGAGTCATAAAATTAATGTGATATCTGGAATTGAATTTTAAAAACTATAGCGTCAGTATCTGGGTCGATTGAAGTGGTTGCAATTCTCATGGTGTTGTTAAGATGTTCGTCCGATATTTTGGTTCTAATTAGATTCTTAGTGTGCTTCACTCTTGAAAATAGTTGTTCACAGATGTACGTGCTTCCAAACGTTGATGACCAGAATAACGCTTGATTATGCAGTGAAGGATATTTATATCTGGGCAGGTATGATTTATGAGTACAACAAAGAGACTCGATAGTATTTCTCTTTAAGTTAGATGTCAGATTGCAACTCTATACATTCCATTTGAAAATTTGCTAGCATTATATCTATATTGACTGTAAATAGAGTAGAAAACATGCAAAAAACAATTGTTTATTTTCCCAAAAGTCCTGACATCAATTTTAACCCATTAACCGCTGGTGTTGCGTTGACGCAACGGTCAAAATAAATGCGTATAAAAATTTAGCTATCAAAGTATTTTTATATTAACAGTAGTTTTTGAGTAGGGTTAATAATCGAATTGAAAAATATTTGCCTTCAACTGTTCTTTTAATTTTATAACGAGTTCCAAACTTAGACAGTTAGTTAAGCATTTTTGAACGAGAACATTCTCATGGTCTTTTTCACAAAAGAAATATAGGGAGACAAACATGAGCTTTAGGGGTCATCTATTTTTAGCTAAGGTCAAAGTTTATCAGAACATTCCATCAATCGGTTGTTTTGTTTGGGTGTGGGAGGAAGAAAAAACAGGTGTTGCGTTGGCGCAACGTCAGCGGGATAAGGGTAGTTTCCTTATTCACATGTGGTTTTCGACTCCATGAAACTTTCCCCCGTTCTGTGCTTATAGAAATGCCTAAAACTAGATACTTTACGTTTAAAGAAGTTCTTGAAAGAATTTTCGACGAAGATTCAGATAATGATGACGAGAATGAAACTGATATTGTTGTTATTCTACCAGAGACAGCAGAGGCTAGTGATGAAGGAGAAGGAAATTATAATATTTTGAATAGTGACAATGAGGATTTACCATGCGATAATGCTGTCGAAATTGAAGTGTGAGTAAAAAAGAAGTTTTTGCCTCCTAAAAGCAGTACAAGTCTTTCGAAAAAATTTAAAGAAACAAAAACTGAAGATTTGAAATGCATAAAGAAGGGACCATAGAATATGTCTCAGCCGAAAAATAAAGAAAAAGATCAAATCGGAACTATGAAAAGTATAATACAAGATAAAACTAGAGCAGAGATTTTTGATCTTCGGCTCAGAGGTTTTTTTCCCTTCTCGTCAAATACACAAACTCATGTGCCCAACAAAATAATCACCCCAATTTTTTAGCATCTGAAGCCTACATGAGATGGTTCATTGGAATATTGTTGCCGACGGGATATTATTCTTTACCTCAGGAAGAAATTTACTGATCTCTTGATAAGTTCATTCATCATGCAAAAGCCATTACGTCGAGAACATGGACATTTTATTGTAAAGTCCGAAGACAGCAGAAGACTGCGTAGTAAACAATGCCATAGCCAGGCAATTTATCCATGCAAAGTTTGTGACGTTACTCTACATCGTGATTGTAGTGAAGCTGTTCATGATTGAAACTGTTTTCTGGATACGATCAGTAATATTGTAAAGGAAAAATAAGTTAAATCTTTATAATAAATTAAGTACCTTTAAAGTGATAATTTTCTTTCTAAAGTGTAACAAAGTTTAAAAAAATTCCCAGTGCTCAAATCAAAGAAAACCCTGTAGAAGTTGAGTTGAACTCACTTAATGCCAATACTCTTATTCCGCTGACGTTGCGCGATCGCAACACTCGATTTTTCGAAAGTTAAGACCAGTTTTGTTATTTTCCCCATAAATTAATGTTGTATATGTTCAAATGAATAGCTAATATTACTTGCATAAAAAAAAATTCACCCCTTACACTTTTGGCGGTTAATGGGTTAAATTCTTGTACGAAATCGGAAAGTAAAGCTGCGTATTTTATAACATTTTTAGAATTGTGCTTGATCAGCATCTCGAAATGCAAAAAATTTTTAGCATTCAATTTGGCTTGCCATAATTTCAACTTCATGGATTTTACACTGGAGTAAAATCCATGAAGTGACGGGTGTTTGAGTCATTTAACAAATTAAGTACAGGCGGGCTGGACACCCCTGTATTAAAGTATATGTAAAAGACCCTGACAAACATAAAAATTAATGAAAATCTGCAATTAAGGCTCCACACACAATAAATGTAAGATTCTGTAGCAATAAACATCTCCAAAATTAATATCTGCATAATAAATGTCTTCATAAATGCAAGATTTTGTAGCAAAAATATTAAAGTATAGCTAGAAGGCATTGACAAACAAAAAAATTAATAGAAATATGCAATTAAGAGTTCCACGCACCATAAATGCAAGATTCTTCACAAAAGAAAAAATTAAAGTATAGGTAGAAGCCACAGACAAACGTAAAATTTAATAGAAATCTGCAATTAGGGCTCCACGCACCATAAATGCAAGATCAGTTGTTTTCAAACAACTAATATAACCAAACATGTTATTTTTTACACATTCATTAATATAATCCTTATGTTGAAAGGGTCAAAATATAGAGATGAAGCTAAACGTAAGAACAACGTATGATTAAACATAAATATCGTATGGAATATGCGAGATTAAGAAATGTAAAACATGAGTCTTTTTAAAATCAAATTAACAAAAAAAAATTATTGCTTTCATAACACATAAAAATATTTATTGGTAAATTAAGATTTTTTTATTATACAGGGTGTCCCAAAACGACCGCATAAACTCTGCACAGCTAGATTCCTCGTTGGGAGTACATAAAAACTGCCCAAAGAAGCGTTCCTGTACGATCCATAGTTTACGAGAAAAATACGAAAAACAAAGTATGACGTCACTGCCAGTGCAAGAAAAAACACTTTATTGAACACATGCACAATTTAAAGCAGATGTTCAAAGTGTCTGCCGTGCATGTCGAGGCAGGATTGAGCACGCCGTGGAATGGCTGTCATCACACGTTGCAGCATCGCGGGGTCCACCGAAGTACAAGCAGCATGCAGACGAGCAACTAAGTCCATTTGTGTTGTCACTACGTCTCGATACACCAGTTCCTTGAGATGGCCCCATAGGAAAAATTCCAACGGTGTAAGATCTGGCGAACGTGGCGGCCATAGAACCGGACCCCCACGTCCGATCCAGCGGCCGGGGTATTCCATATCTAGCAAACCACGTACAGGAGCATAGAAATACGCCGGAGCCCCATCATGCTGGAACTAAAGTCCCTGTATTGCCGCTAATGGTATGTCATCGAGGGACTCGGTTAAGACCTCATTGAGAAACACCAAGTACGACTGTCCCGAGAGCCGTTCAGCCAACAGATATGGTCCAAGCAGGCGATCCCCGAGTATGCCGGCCCACACGTTAAGAGACCAACGTTCCTGATGTTTCTGAGGCCGGATTGCATGCGGATTGACCTGGGACCACATATGGCTGTTGTGATTGTTGAATACCCCATCACGAGTGAAACATGATTCATCAGTCCACAGGATATGTGCAATGAAACCATTATCTGTGTTCTGTTGCTGCACCAGCCATTCACAGAAGTCCACGCGTTTCTGAAAGTCATCTGGTTTCAGACCTTGCACGGTTGTGTACCGAAATGGGTGTAGCCTCTCAGACATCTCAGACATCCTGTGCACAGTACTTTTACTCGAAGTCATCTCACAGGCTAATGCGCGTGTGCTTACCTCGGGCGTCTCTTCTACCCGCTGCAGTATTGCATCGGCCTGTGCTACCGTCAGGCCGCTCCGCGGTCTTCCAGTATCGTGAAGATTGGCTGTTGGCAAGACGCTTAACGTATTTCGCAGTCTGTCGTCCAGCCTACGGATGACGTTGACATCGGGAGGACGGCGGGACGGATATCGACGGACATCCTCCCTAGCAGTTCATAAGGCATTTCCATTACATCGGCCGTACATCAAGTACATGTCGCAGTAGTCACGAACGGAGTATATGGCCACCATACGAAGACTACCGGTAGCTGCAAGATGCAGCCTTTTAAATACCAGTTCAACGGCGGCTTAACGTCATTCCATGGCGCGCGCGTATGCATGACGCGATATGCGCGGCGACCGTTTTATACATTATCGTCTGGAAAGATATGCAAATATTGTAGTTGATATGTCAAATAAAGTGTTTTTTTTCTTGCACCGGCAGTGACGTCATACTTTGTTTTTCGTATTTTTCTCGTAAACTATGGATCGTACAAGAACGCTTCTTTGGGCAGTCTTTATATACTCCCAACAAGGAATATAGCTGTGCAGAGATTATGCGGTCGTTTTGGGACACCCTGTATATATATATATATATATATATATATATATATATATATATATATATATATATATATATATATATATATATATATATATATATATATATATATATATATATATATATATATACATACATACAGTTGCTTTTTTGTTTAACGACGCTCTACTTAACGACGATCTCTATTTAAAGACAATATTTTCCAGTCCCGCCCCTCCGACGTTATGGGAAATGTTACATTTTCACAAATTCTGTTTAAGGACGATCTTTACTTAAGGACGATTTCTCACGGTCCCTTGAAAGTCATTAAACAGAGAGCCAACTGTATATATATATATATATATATATATATATGTGTGTGTGTGATAATTAAAGCATAAGCTATAGTTAATTATATTAATGAGCGTTAAACATTAATATTCTATATATATATATATAGAATATTAATTATATATATATATATATATATATATATATATATATATATATATATATATATATATATATATATATATATATATATATATAGTCGTAGTGTGTTTTCAAATTCAGGAAGTGAGTGTATTTCGCAGCGAAAAGTTCAGGGTCATTCGATCGCACGCGCGTTATCTTACATACTCATCGTATGTTGGAGGTTGCTCTGGAAGAGAGCCTACGCCTATGTGACTTATATAACGGAAGAGAAAGAAATTACGTAGTTCGGGGAAATCTTTGATACAGTCAAGACGCGCGTCTGTCGTGTGGGCTGTGAGATGATGGAAAATGGGGTTTTAGCTGGATTAATTGGGTATTTGATTAATGTTAATTAATAAAGAGGTGTTTAAAAGTTAATTAAGTATTAGTTCTTCCACCGGCCTACTGTTTGATGACTGCATTTAGAGTAATTAGTGTGTTCAGATGGGTGCACGGCGACAGGGTCGTGACATATATATATATATATATATATATATATATATATATATATATATATATATATATATATATATATATATATATATTGTTCTCTCCTTTCCAGATGTGCTGACGCATTTGTCTTGTTTTGTTAGCGTCAGCGATTTTGTCTCGCCTTTGACTCCCTCTTGTGGCGAGAAATTAAATCATTCAGTTCACTTGTAATTCTTGAAAATAAGTAAGGCCCTTTTCAGACGAGGCACATAGTTGATCAAACTGATTTCCGGGCGGCTGTCAAGGATTGTAGCCACCATGCAAATGTATGGAAATCGCCGAAACCTTTCCATACGGAGTGAATTCTGTGCCCAGACATTTCGACATCTGGCACTTGTGCCGCTGGCGCTCTCACCCCGATGAGTAGACTCAACACAAAAGACATTACTGAAGGTACGCTCTTCACACCAGCCGCCAAGCTGCATGAGCTCAGTTCAGTATTGAAAGCGTTTCAATTGCAAGTTTGAATGTGGAACAATTCATCGAAGAAATTCGTATTACTCCCGCGATATGGGACATGAGGTGTGATGAATATAGCGATAAAATTAAAAGGGGTGAAGCTTGGAGGGAATTGGCACGCAAATTTTATTCCGACTTCAAAAAAATTTATTTTTGAATTTGTGGCTTAAAAAATAGAGCAGATTCTGCAGATTACAAATATATTTAATTTATGTACTTTTTGACACTCTAACAACAATTATTAGCAACTTAAAAATGTAAACATACATTTAAATCCCATATAATGGGAAAGTATTTTTTGCGTTTTTCTCAAAATGTGATTTTTTCATGTAATGGTACACTTTCTCCAAAATCTGTTGCAAGTACATCTCTGTAATTTTAAACGTCAATAGAATAAGTGCTCTTGTATCAATATAACCTATATTTTTATTTTTAAACCTTAAGATATTTTTGTAAATGGTGAAAATGTATGACAAAAATATGTAGATTTCTGATAAGTGAAATTTATAATTTTTTAAAAAAAATTTAAAATAGTCTAACAAAGATTTAAATGGGTTAACTATATAAAATAAACTGTGTTTGATCATCACACAAGATTTCAAGGTAAGATTTTCACTAAATTTTTGAAAAAGTGTTACAAAGTGAATACCTCAAAAATTTCAGGGGGAAAAGTATGTTTGTTTATATTGTTATTTTAAATTTACCTTTCAATCCAAAAAGAATTTTTTTTATCTTAAAATATTCATAAAGGTCTTACTAAATTAACATAAAAAATCATAATGATACATGCATATTTGTATAAGATATGGGCTTTAAAAGAATAGCCCAAATTTCCAACTTCTTAGTTGTCGCAGACGTCCCAGTCCCCTTGCAAATATCGATATAAATAAATACAAATGCCTGCTCAATAAAGTAGTCGGTACCATTCAAATTTAAAAGTTCATTTGTTATTTTGTTAATGGTGGTTAAAAACTCCAAAATTAAAAGAACATTTTTAACTTTTTTAGAATTTTTTAAAAAATTTATTTAGAAGCCGCATTATCATTAAAAAAATGAACAGAAATATTTATTTGGTCATTTCAACGAAATATATTCTTTATCATTGGTTGTTTATTTGATGTTTCTATGGTGACATACGTCACTCTCTTTACATTACTTGCAAACAGCATTACATCGATTAGTACAGGTTATGACTGTTACACTTAAAAATATATGTGGGAGCACCAAATTGCGCGAATTTACCCATTATTTATTAAATTTATCTAGATTCGCAAATGTGAACGTCGCCTTATGCCTACAATTTGAATAGTTTTCATATGAGGAAGGTTTTTGCATTAACCCTTTCAGGTGTGCAATTTAATTATTATAATTTTTTTTTAAAAAGTAAGAATGAGGTATAGTGGTCCTACAAATAAAAGAAATGCGATTTAAAAAATTTGCAGAGCAAATATAAAAATAATACATTTTGTATTTTTCTAAGTAAAAACCTGAGTGCCATGTTATGATGCTTTCTTAAATCTATATTCCCCTACATCATTATAAATCAAAGACCAATATTGTGTTATAAAATTGGTGTAAAAGAAAGGTATTGGTAGAAGAAAAGTATAATATTTAAGTTAAAGTTTTTGAAATTTAAAAATGTAAGGAGGGAAATCACCTTAAAACCTTAAAAAAACTCAATTTTTTATTATGATTTAATTATGAAGAATGGAATAAAAGGAATCTTATGAAAAAAATGAAGTCGATATTACAACCGATTTTATGGCCAAATGTATAAAGCTAATAGTAAAGTAATTTATAGAAAATTTAAACTTTAAATGGTTTTTTCTAAAAACTGTTATTTTGAAACTTGTGCGCACTATTTCTTCAAAACTAATCGTCCCAAATTGCTAAAATTTTGTATACATGTATATCTTCTATGTTTATACAAATTCTATCTAGATTTAGTTAAGTACATATCACTAATTTTTTACAGCAATTTTTTTTCCTTTGATATTTTTTGTAGATTACAATACATTTGCCTGAAAAATATTTTTATGGGGAAAATTGTAATTATTTTAGGTGTTGATTAAAGTATGGCCTATGGATAGAATATATACACATAATTTAATGTAGTAAACTGTCTTCCACATCATTTTTGAGTCGCGTTTTCGCCTGTTACGCAGGCGAAAACGCGACTGAACGAAGCTGCTGACGAAGCGTTGCCACAACCCCAGAAGAGAAGGTTTCGCCTTGAATTGAGCGCCGCGCCTCGTGTGAAAAGAACCTCACACGGCAGTCAACTACATGAAAATAAACAATGCAAGTCAGTTGGATCAAGAAATGTGCCTCGTCTGAAAGAGGCCTAAGTGTATAATGGCCGCTGTAAGCGGAATTCTTAAATTTATTGTGATTCTTGAAAAATATGAAAATATATATCATGAAATGCTTGAAAATAAAATATATTTGAATTCTAGAATTTTAGGCAGTATGTTTTTCAGTCGGCATGCTGCTTATTTATAAGCTCTCCATTTTTTGACTTTGAAAATGAGCATTCGGCGCCAATACATTTTGGTGCCGAAATCCGGGAAGATATGTTGGATTAATGACATTTTTAATCAAGGACATTTTAGATTAAGGACATTTTGGACATTATAATTAAGGACATTTGTGAATAACATGATTTGTATATACTCCGACGTCACGTCAATTGAAAAAAGGTAAATACCTTTTAATTATTCTTTTGTTTCGATTTTGTAATCAACATGGATTCAATAGAGAAATATAAGATTAAAAGGACATTGTTACGATCGAGCTTGACTCGGCAAATTAATAAAATAATATCATTGTTACAGAATGAAATTAAAGATACGGATAATGATTTATTATTAGAGAATTTAGAACAAATCATTGAAAAAGAAACAAATTTGGAAAAAGTCGATTCCGAGATCGAAGGATTAATTCAAAATTGTGAAGAGTTTGAAAAGGAATCAGCTTCATGCCAAGAGTACGAAGAAAGGGTCATTAGTATTAAATTTAAGGTAAAGAATAGAATAAAAAAATAATGAAAAATGTGAGAAGGAAAAAGCATCGACACGTTCGAGTGTAATAGAACATTTTGAAACCGAAAACAAAAATAAAAGTCATGTTAATCAGTCGATGAAACTTCCCAAATTACAAATAAAACCGTTCTCAGGTGAACAAAATGAGTTCGTGGAATTTTTTAACTCATTTAAAGCAGCAGTGAATTCAAATGAATCATTGACAGAAGTAGAAAAGTTTGTTTATTTGAAATCCCTGTTATCAGGTTCTGCCTATAATGTAGTATCAGGATTTGATCTTTCAGAATGTAATTATAAGGAATGTTTGAATTTATTAGAAGATCGCTATGGAAGAAAGGAAACGAATATTAATTATAATATAAATAGGCTTTTGAAATTAGAACCTATAAAATATGTATCGAACATAAAATCTTTGAGAAAATTGTATGACGAAACTGACATATCTGTAAGGAATTTGCAAGCGTTAGGAGTAACTTCGAACTCTTATGGCCAGTTGTTGAATCCAATTCTATTGAAATTGCTCCCACGTGAAATGATCTTAGAATTTCACAGAAGGAAAGAGCCCAAAATGGAAGGGGATGTGAATAGTTTAATTAAATTTATAAAGAGTGAAATTGACTGTAGGAAAGCTGCACTGCAGGTGTCAAATCCCCCTAACGTTAAACAGCATGATATCGAAAACCGAAATTTGCGTTATTCGAAATTTCAGCCCAAAACTACCTTATCAGCAACTGCTTTAAATCATTCCACAAAGTTGTTTTGTGTGTTTTGTAAATCCAATAATCATGTAAGTCTAAATTGTGATAAATTTAATGACGAACAAAAAAGGTTAAAATTAAAAAGGGAAGGTAGATGCTACCGGTGTTTTTTTAGGTCGCACTTATCGTCACAATGCAAAAGTAAGTTAAGTCCATGTAAAAAGTGTTTCGCTTTCAGTCATAATGAGATATTTTGTTTCAAAGGAAACAGAGAGGAAAATAATGAAACCCAAACCGAAATTTCTAAAAATAAACCTGAATTTCAAAGTAAAGAAACAGTTTCCAATAATGTAAGAGCCATGCACAATTCACAGTGTAATTCTTTGGCTACGAAAAATGCCGTGTTACTACAGACTTGCAGCACTATAGCAATATCAAACGGAAATTCAGGGCTTGCAAAAATTTTGCTCGATTCACTGTCACAGGAAAGTTGGATTTCAGATGACCTTGCTTTTCAATTAAAATTGCCCACAGTGCGAATTGAGCGTTTGAAAGTTTTTTCTTTCGGTTTGAGTGACGCAAAAGAGAAGGAATTTAGAGTGTTCAATGTAAAATTATGTAACACGTCAGATACGAATAGTTTAACGATTGAGGTTTTAGGAACTGAAGTAATTAGCGCGGCATCACTATGCTCCCATAGTGAAATAAATCAAGTTTCTGAGTTGATATTAAAAAGAGGAATCCAGCTAGCAGACATTTCGTTGCCAGGCGATAGCATAAACATTTTATTAGGTACCGATTATTATTTCTCGGTACAAAAAGGCGTAGTTGAAAAAATGAGCGATCAATTATATTTAGCGGATACAATTTTTGGACTTACTGTTGTCGGTAAAATGAAATCTAGTTGTAGCATGGTAGTTAATGTAAATTTCGTGTCTGCAAATGAGAAAAGTTTTGATTTACAGAATTTTTGGAAATTGGAATCTATTGGAATTTGTGACGATAAGAATGCGGTATTTTCTCAGAAAGATTTAGATACGATTAATTGTTTTAATGATAATTTAAAATTCAGGAATGGTAGATACGAAACGAAGCTTTTATGGAGAGAGAATAAACATAAACTTGCAGATAATTTTGAAGTAGCTAAACGCAGACTCTTGAAATTAATGGACGATTTAAATAAAAATAAAGGATTAGCTACTGAATAGGAGAATATAATTAAAGAACAAATTAATAAAGGTATTGTGGAAGAATCTGAGTCGTATGAAAATGTACCTGGAACGTACTACATGCCACACAGACCTGTGGTAAGGCAAGATAGATCTACTACAAAGGTTAGGATAGTATTTGATGCTTCTTCCAAAAGCAAAAATTCAGATTCGTTAAATGAGTGTTTATTATCAGGACCTAACCTTAATCCTAATATATTGGATATTCTTCTGAAATTCCGTCTTCACCAGGTTGCGTTTGCAGGAGACATTTCAAAGGCATTTTTACAAATCCGGATTGACCCAGAAGATAGGAATTTTTTTAGGTTTTTATGGGTAGAAAATTTAGTTGGTGAACCAATTTTCAAAATTTTTAGAATGGCACGTGTAACCTTTGGTCTCACCACTAGTCCCTTCCTCTTGGCTGCAACCATAAAGCCTCATATCCAAAAATATTGTAAGGATTATCCAAATGTTGTTGAGATGTTAAATAATTCATTATACGTGGACGATTTATTTCATGGTGCTGCCACTGTTAGGGAGGCATTGGAATTGTCCTGTGGTTCAGTAAAAATTTTGAAAGCTGCTGGGATGACCCTGCGAAAATTTAAAAGTAATTCCCCAGAGCTGACAAGTTTGTGGAAGAAGACTCAGATTGATTGTGAGGAACCTAACGAAGATGGTAACCACCCTTTAAAGATACTAGGTTTAATTTGGAATACCGAAACAGATTTTCTGAAATTAGATATTCAACAGCTATTAGAGAACATGAATCACTGTAACGTCACAAAACGCTGCATGCTCCAGACCGTGGCCGAAATCTATGACCCAACTGGTTACACGTCACCCTTCGTAATAAGGGTAAAATTTTGCCTGCAAGAATTGTGGGAGCTCGGAATGGATTGGGACACGGAAGTACCTCCAAATTTGGAAGAAAAATTTAAGCAATGGTGTCTTGAAGTAAAAGATTTAGAGAAATTGTGTATTCCCAGAAAATATTTTTTGAATGAAGTAAATGGTATGAATGAAGGAATGCAACTTATTGTGTTTTGTGATGCCAGTTTAAAAAGTTATGGTGCGGTTGCATATTTTAGATATCCCAAAAATTGCACCATATCTTTTATTATGTCAAAATATAGAGTTGCCCCCCCTGAAACGAATAACGCTATCACGCTTGGAGTTCCTAGGGGTAATCGTAGCTGCAAGAATATGCAATTATTTGAAATAACTTTTCCAGATTAAAGATGAAAATATATATTGTTTTTCCAATTCCCAAATTGTACTTCACTGGATTAGAGGCAGTGCTGACGCCTAGAAGCCCTTTGTGGCAAGCAGAGTACGTGAGATTCAAAATTTTGTTGCACCTGCCCAGTAGAAATTTTGTAAGGGTATCAATAATCCGGCCAACATCATCACACGCGGTTGTGCAGCTATGGATTTAGTAAAAAATAAAAATTGGTGGCAAGGTCCTCCATGGTTGAAAGACAGTTGTTTTCCCATGTCAACCACAGAACCTCATGTGAATATTGTTAATTCCGATCTGTTGCAAGACCAACGAAAAACTGTCGTTTGTACGATTACTGAAACACATCTTGATTTCGACTTACTATCCAGATTTTCCTCGTGGACAAAGCTGAAGCGTGTAATGGCATGGAGTCTCAGATTTTTAAAAAATACTCAGTTGCAGCAATCTGAGAGAAATTATGGATTTTTAACTACTACTGAGCTAGATCTTGCTATGAATAAAATTTGCCTAATTCTACAGAAGCATGAATTTAAAGATGATTATAAAACTTGAAGGAAGGAAAAGAATTAGCAAATAACGGTAAAATTTCGTCTTTGCATCCATTTATCGACAAAAATTGGTTTTTGCGTGTTGGAGGAAGATTACGAAATTCTCAGCTTTCCGAAGACGAAAAGCATCCAATAATGTTGCCGAAGATAATCTTGCGTCATCATATAACGAACATTATGGTCAATGATTTTCACCAACGTTACTTGCATAGTGGAGTCCAGCTAACACTTGCAACAATAAGACAAACGTTCTGGATCATAAATGCAAAAGAAGTAATTAGGAAGTGTGTTTGGAAATGTATCCGATGCCATCGGTACCGAAAACGGATGTCTTCGCAGCTGATGGGAGATTTGCCCAAAGCAAAGGTTACTCCTGCAAGAGCATTCACTAGAACAAGTGTGGATTTTGCTGGCCCATTTCACATCAAAATGGAAAGAAAGCGAGGATCTCGGCCAGTAAAGGCTTACGTATGTTTGTTTGTTTGCTTCACAACAAAAGCAATTCATCTAGAGATCGTTAAGGATCTAACAACTGATGCATTTATCGCTGCATTACGGCGGTTTGCAGCCAGACGTCGAAAGCCTCAAGAAATGTTTAGCGACAGAGGCACAAACTTTTCAGGAGCCGATAAAGAACTGAGAAGAAAGTTTGGATCATTTAACGCAGACAAAAAGTTTCATGACTATCTTACCACTGACAATATCAAGTGGAATTTCAATCTCCCAGCGTCTTCCCACTTTGGCGGCCTCAAGGAGGCAGGCGTTAAGCAAATGAAGGGACAATTGAAGAGAACGGTCGGCAGCCAGATACTCACCTACGAAGAGTTCCTGACTCTGCTTGCACAGGTTGAGGCCTGTTTCAATTCAAGGCCGATCGTCGCCATGTCGGACGACACCAATGATCTGAGTGCCTTGACGCCGGGGCATTTCATTAATGGTGCTCCACTAATTTCAATTCCTGAACCGCCCCTGCTTAACGAAAACATTTCTCCGCTGAAAAGATGGTGACTGACCCAACAGTTGCAACAGTGCTTCTGGAAAAGATGGTCCAGGGATTATCTAGTCCAACTTCACCAACGTACGAAGTGCACTAAGACTAAGCGAAACTTTAATTGCGATGACTTGGTTTTAATTAGGGATGATGATCAACCCCCCTTAAGTGGAGGCTTGGCCGTATAATCGAACTTTATCCTGGAAGTGACAATCTTGTTCGAGTCGTAAAGTTGCGAACAGCAACACAAGAAGTAAAACGGCCAATATCAAATTTGACTTTATTGTCCTTTTGTGAATAATTTTTCAATTGCTGTTTCTTGTAGATGTACATACTAATTTTTATTGTTCTTTCAGTTAAACAGACTAGTTTAGGATGTATATATGTATATAATTAGTGCCATAAGGTAATATTTTTCTTAATAGAATTTTTGTTATTTAATTTCTTATGTTGAATCTTGAAAATTTTGTTGAATGTGTAGGATTTTGAAAAAAAAAATCTATATCTTGGTTCTTGAAAAAAAATTATATTTGAATTCTTGTTTTGATGACCCCTTGGTCATCGGGGGGTGGGAGCATGTTCGTTCCTTTCCAGATGTGCTGACGCATTTGTCTTGTTTTGTTGACGTCAGCGATTTTGTCTCGCCTTTGACTCCCCCTTGTGGCGAGAAATTAAATCATTCAGCTGACTTGGAATTCTTGAAAAGTGTATGTGTATCATGGCCGCTGTAAGCGGAATTCTTAAATTTATTGTGATTCTTGAAAAATATGTAAATATATATCTTGAAATGCTTGAAAATAAAATAACTTTGAATTCTTGAAGTTTTCAGCAGTATGTTTTGCAGCCGACATGCTGCTGAAGCTCTCTATTTTTTTGACTTTGAAAACCAGCGTTCGGCGCCAATACATCTACAAAATTGAAAAAAATGTTAAACATGTATAGAAAAAAAAAGTAAATAAAAAAAAATCTGGAGTGGCTCCACTCAACTTTCCGAACACTGGCGATATTGAGCATTAAATTACACCGTCATTTCTGTTGTAGATGTTAAAACCATTTTACAACACACAAAAAAAATCGGTTGCAAAATTTGACTCCCACAGACAGATGAGTTACAAAAAATTTGAGGTAATTTTACGAAATTCAGCATGAAAAAAGCAGCTCTCTTTCAGGAAAGTAATAAATATTGCACTATGAAATTAACCATTAATAAAAAGACATTATAATGAAATAACAAAGAAAAAATTTTGAATAATTGCTTACTAAATATAAGTTGTGAAATTGTAGTATTTGTTCTCTCTTCGTCGGAAAACGCGATATTTAAAAACGTGTCATGAACGGACGGTTTAAAATAAAATTAAAATAATATGCAGATTTTTCAACTTTGAAGGCAGGACTCGAATTACGAAGCTCTCGCGTCACAGCCAATGGGGTTTGTACAAGTAAATACAACAAGTATTTAAGATGTACGTATTTTTTCAGCGAGTCGGGGTTTTAAGCAGTAACTATTCTGCGAGTGAGTTGGGACTTTCAGCCATAGTGTTAGTAGCTGTTTTCGCAGCAAGTTTGATATTTAGATGTGTTTGCGACGAATTGTCGAGCCATTAAACTTGTATCCCTTCTTTCTTCCTATAACTATCCCAAGCTTTACCATTCAGTATAAGTAGTTTTTTTTTCAAAATTTAAGTAGGTTAATTTTCGCCCGTTCATGACACGCTTATCTGTATTCTTTTTTGTTTAATGGTTAAGATTTTGTAAATATTTTTCTTCCAAGCTATTGGATCAAATCGATCCCCTTTTTTACTATGTTTTTATGTAAAATAAGAAAATAAAGGCATTTTAGTTAGCCTCATCAAGTCTACTTTCTTGTGAAAGGTTTTTTATTTCAGAAAATTAGGTATGGGGCAAATTATGCGGTTTAATCCACCCAACAGAAATTTTTAGGTTGCTAAAAGCTGCTTTTTCTTTTGTACCCAACCAGCTAAATTTTACTGCCAATTCAGTTGTCATTAGTTTGAACAGAATCCGCTGTGGCAAGTTTCCAAGGCTTATGCCACCAGTCTAATTACTTCATACTAAAAAAAATTTAAACGTAGAATATAAATATGAATTCAAAAATATACAATCGAAATTCAGTGCTGAAAATGTGAAAATATGCAACAAAATATGAGAGAAAAATTAAAGCAAACAAATCATGAATAATGCATTAATATAACTGAAAATATAATGATCAAAAGTAAACTAAAATATAAATTATGCAACAAGGACGTGCCTGTCGTGTTGCTACATCCAATTTTTAGTTCATTTGGGCACGTATCGTAAAATATTTTGGTTAGTACTAATTATTTATTTTTCTTAGAAATTATTTGGGTGCTTTGTGTTTTAATAATTATTTTGTTGAATACAACCGAAAGACCTGGATGTCGAATTTAGCAACCGAACAAAAACCAATAAACTATTCTCAATTTTAGATCCTGAAATTTAACACCAACAACTTTCAAATTAGACAAACAAATAGATTTTAACATAACAAAACTTAGTTTATTTACACACTTAATATTTACAAGTAACAAAAAGAATCTTTCATTTCCCGAAACAATGCATAAAATTCTTATTTTTCACAAATTGTATTTATTATTACCTTACCAAGGTTAGGGAGCGTCCCGAGCGCAAAGAAAAAATAAATTTAACTCTTAGTTCAACACTAAAAAACACCTTCTCACAAAAAACTCCTTCCTTACGAAAAATCTAAATTACCTAGCTTGAATTGGAACTTAACAAATCAAATTTGAGATTTAACACTCACCCCAATTGCTTTTCATCAACTCACGTTGCTATCTTGGCCTTCTCGCCTCGCCGAGGGTTCGGGGTCACAATACTCCACCGGGCAGGGGGATATCTCTGTAGTCGTGCTTTCCTTGGCGCGTACCTTCACTATTTTGCACTGGCGATGGGAATCTCTTCACGTCGTGAAACGGGGCACTGGGCTCTCCTCGTCGTGTAACTTCTCGATTTCGTTCTCGATGGGTATTTGCTTCTCGGCTGTGGCACGGGAGCTGGGTCTCTTGGTCTCTGCTTCAATCTGAATGCGGAAAACTCTATTTTAATTGGTGAACGCAATTCGTTTTCGTATCTGCAATTATTCGTTTTCGTAGCTTATCGTATCTGCAATCTGGGGAGCTCTTCTCGCTACCCTCACAGTGGCCGTAACAGGTTTATGTGGAACCCTCAAGTTCACTTAAAGTATATCTTTTTAAGTCGTGCTGGAGATGGGGACCTACAACTTCCCCGATCCAAACTCTCTCCACTCTTTCTTTCAAACTCCTTCTATATATTTTATTTTAATCCCCTTTCACACTTAGGACTCCACCTTCTCAAAAACATCAATCAGCCAATCCGGACACCGTAAACTTTTCTTTCGCTATACTCCCTTCACACTTTCTCATTGGCTTCTGAACTTAAACCACACGCCCTCACTGCCTGCCCATTTCAGACCACCCAAGAATTGCACGTGGCGATGGGGATCTCTGTATACCATAAATTCAACATAAAAGACCTTTGTAACATGATGTCACTTTTTGGCTCCGTCAACTAATCTATGTCTCCAATCTCAGATCTTCCCATCTTCAAATCTCATAAAGCTGTCTCGCACGGGCTACGTCTTAAATAACACTATTCAATAATTACTGTCGGCGTTAAGTTTGATTCCGACCTTTTATCACCAACATGTAATAAAGCTAGCTTTTTATTTAAAAGCGCTTTACTACAGTGCCACTAACAACACAATATATTTACTAGAATATAATTTGTAACATTCAAAATCTTGTTTATTAAAATGAACAATTAATGTTACTTCTATACCATAAAACTTTTCTATGAACTCAAATAGAAAATATTGCAGATCTACAATTTCACTGATCAAATACTCTATTTCTCAATTCAAATACTCTATTTACTAGCTGTGGTAAAGATTTATCAGCTTTTCTTAACAATTACTTAAATTAACATTATATTTTGTTACATAGTGTTTCGGGTATGGTAAAATAAGAGAAATTTGCATTTTAAGAAAACTGCCAAAATAACATTTACCTTACTTTTTTGCACTATAAACAACAAATTACGCATAAAAATGCTCCTATTTTGTAAAATGTCCCTTCTTTACTTTCCAAAACAGTAATTTGTTTCTTTCTACCTGCTCTCGGGAATTTCCTGCGTGTCTTTGATTTCATTTCACTTAGACGTATTGAAAAAATATTAGACTAATCTTCTAAAACATTAATTTCATAGTTTAAATTTTTATTGTAAGCAAATTAATATGCATAATGGAACAAAGTTATATAATTATATATTTTTATTGTAGCACTATTTTGTAGCAACATTAAATTCTTATTAAAAGTTACATTTTATATGTTAACAGAATGAAGAAATAACTTAAGTTATTTCTTCATTCTGTTAACATACTCTACTTGGCATATTCCGAAATTAAATGCAAAAGAACAACAAATTATTTCATACAGATTTCACACATTAAAGTTACAAATTCTAACATTTAGTTTGCACTAGTTATTATACTGTTAAATGCTTTATAATGTGCAACTAAAACTAACTTGAAAGTTTTGTTTTTATTCAAAATGGCGTTTTTAACAAAGCAGTGGTTCGAAGGCTACATTTATGCTCTTTCCGAAGAGAAAAAGGCATACTCCGTTATCCAAAAACGATGAGAGAGTCATGTTTTTGTGATATCTAAAGGGTCGATAGGTACTATCGTCAACAAGAAAGGAAAAAAACGTCAAATTCGAGCCTCAAGTGGGACAAAAATTCCAAACAAGTATCCAAGGGAAAAACGGACATCTTCGACTATTGCAAAGGTACGTTGTTTAATGCTAAAAGAAAATCCCCCTAGTCAAAGGACAGTTGCAAAAGCATTAAAATGATCGGTGTCCACTGTAAACAAAATGATAAACGTTGATTTAAATCTTAAGAAAGCGAAAAAACGCAATGTGCATCGTCTTCTTCCAAATCATATCGCTTAACGCAGGAAATGCTGCAGAATTCTATATGAGAAACACTTATCCAAAGAAAAATGGAAAACAATTGTCACAAGAGATGAATCATGGGTGTATTTAAATGATTGTAACTAAAAAAGAGCCATTTATTATCATAAAAGGGGAGAAAAAAATTTAAGTACATGGTTCAAAGAATCGAAAGAAAGTTTTTCTAAGGGATTCATGATTGTTGCTGGTTTTTCTTATAATGGCAAGTTAAAAATAAAGAGAATGGAAAAAAATGTCAAGATTAACTCCAAATACTATCAGGAACATATTTTATCGCCAATTTTTCTGAATGAAATACCATCGCTTTACCCACAGTGAAATCAATCTGTGAGACTCCATCAGGACAAAGCTAGCAGTCACACATCAAAATCCACTGTAAATTTCCTAAAAGAAATGGAACAAAAAACTGGTATCAAGGCCATACCCTTCACTGATTTCCCTACTAAATCTCCCAATGTATCACCTATGGATTTTTGTGCTTTTCGACTTTTAAAATCTGCATTATCCAAACGTCATCCCAAAACTCTTTCAGGACTCTGGAAAAGCTGTTCAGGAGGAATGGGATAGAATACCTCTTCTGACACTTCAAAAGGCATTATTATCCTGGAAATTGCGGTGTCGAAAGACAGTTCAGAATAAGGGATGTCAAATAGAACATTTAAAACACAAGAATTTTATGTAATTTAGTTTCGTGAATACAATATACATCGTCTAAAAAATGTGTGAACAGCCTCTGTATATAGACATACACACCGACACCGACACACACACACACACATAAATATATATATATATATTTATATATATATATATATATATATATATATATATATATATATATATATATATATATATATATATATATACACACTGCTGGCCACCCAAATTGCAACACCAAGAAAGACAAGAGATATCACAACAAAATTTATTTTGTAAATAACATGTTGACCAAGTATCAAATGATTAAATTTATAGACTTCTGTGAAGTGTGGTTCCTGCCAAAATCAGTAGCCAGAGTAGCCGCCATTGTTGGAGATCACCGCTGTCACACGCCTCGGCATTGGTTCAAAGAGACTTTGGATGAGTTCTTGGGGTACAGCAGACCAACCAGCTTCCACACGTTGCCAAAGTTGATCTGCTGTGGCAGCTGGGGATGGAATCTGGGTCAATCGTAGAGCAACCATGGACAACATGTTTTCTATCGGCGAAAGATCTGGAGAGCGAGGCGGCCAGGGAAGCAATTCAATCTGGCGATTGACGAAGAACCGTTTGACAATGCGTGCCACGTGTGGACTCGCATTATCCTGTTGAAATATGGCTGTGGGTAATCCCTGAAGGTAAGGAAGGAGAACTGGCTCCAACACCTCGGAGATGTAGCGCTGGCTGTTTAAAGTACCGGCAATGCGTACTAGAGGTGTGCGAGAGTGATATCCAATACCGCCCCTTACCATAATACCCGGTGCAGGACCAGTGTGGCGGTGCATAACGCAGCTGTTCAGCATCCTCTCTTCACGGTGTCTCCAGACTCGAATGCGACCATCGTGGTGTTGCAGACAGAAGCGTGACTCGTCAGTAAAGACAATTTCATTCCATTCTGCCGTCCACATCCTTCTGTCATCGCACCATTGGCGGCGGAGACGTCTGTGGTTCTGCGTCAAGGGTAGACAAAGCAATGGACGTCTTGTGGACAGACCACTCTGCTGTAAACGGCGTCGAATGGTACGCGCAGACACTGGATGATGCGTGACTGCATGTGCTGTGCTATGGTTCGTGATGTGACTGAGCGATCCGTCACTGCCATGCGCACAATTTGCCTGTCATCACGTTAAGTGGTGCGCTGAGGTGGATGCGATCGAACACGCCGGTCCGTCGTACCCTCCAGCATCCAACGATCACTTATCCGCATTACAGTTGTTTGGTTTCGTCCAACACGACTACCGATTTCCCTGAAAGATAATCCACAATCTCGGTAGGCCACTATCCTTCCTCTGTCGAACTCAGATACTTGATCAAAAGATGATCGCTGTTTTCGACGAGGCATAATTGATCGTTTTTTTGAAAAAACCACAAGAAAAACACAATTGCCGAACTTGAAATCGTCGAAATCTCCAAACCTTAAATAGCGCTTTGAAGTGGCGCCAGAGGCCCGCGTGATGTGCGTCTGCGCTGAAATTCTAATCATTTGCATATCTCACCTCCGCTAATGCATGTTGTAAATTTCATGTTATTTGCATGTTTAGTTCAGGGTGTTGCAATTTTTTTATAGAAATTTCTCACCTTAAAAAGTTACGAATTCTAACATTCAATTTGCACTAGTTATTACACGATGCTTTATAAAGTGCAATTGAAACTATTTATTAGTACAACTAATAAATAGTTTCAATTGCACTTTATTGCAATTGAAACTATTTATTAGTTTATAGCCATGAATGCAATTGTTTTCTACCTAAATCTATATAAATTATACGATAAATAATGCTCAAAATCATTAATTTAGTCATTCATTGATAGTTCAATAAGACTGAAAACACTATATGTCAAATGTTTTGATATATATGCAACACATTACTAATATTGATAGCTTCAATTTGAAATTTGTTATGTCTTGCAAATGATAAAATTAAACTGATGGAGGCTTAACAGTGATCTTCTGCATTGTTACGTTATTACTTAGAATAACAATTTTCGATAATATAACATACTTAAGCAGAAGTAACATAAATCACTGAAGAGTGCATGTGTTGATAGTCAGCAATTAAGCCTACTCCATGATGAAGTAATGAAACAGAAGAAATACATGTTTTAAATATTATTAATATTAAGATTACAGTGAAAAAGGATACTTACGTTTATTTTAATTATTCCAAAATCTTCTAATAAAACTGTGGCGAGGCTTTTTGTTTGAATCGGTGATAGGTCCAAATGGAGAATTCAGTTGCACCTACTGAACAAATAACAGTAGCAGTGTATAGTTTGTTCATCAGGATATAGATTGAGCTTTTGGACGAAGCTGCTCTATAAGAACTCTATAAGATGTCTACATCAGTGCCTTTTATAGACGCCGACCATAGAGGCTTCATCTATTACAGATCGAAACTTAGAGGACTTATAGATGTATATAATACGTCTTAGATCTCTAATAGACGTCGAAATAAAGCACGTCTATAAGACATCTATTTTATCATCTTCTAGAGTTCTATGGTACGTCCTGGATGTCATGGATAGATTTCGAGCTCTAATAGACGATCATTAGCTCGTGGTTGTGTGGGTATATATATATATATATATATATATATATATATATATATATATTTATATATTCATATATATATATACATATATATATACACATATATATATATATATATATATATATATATATACATATATATACCCAACAAACACAGAGGCATCGGGCCGGGGTCGGAAGGTTCCGGCCAGCCGATTTCTCCACTGCCGGGCCGGCGCATTAGGTCAGTATCGTTTCCGTCACGGCTGTGTCCTCTCGCCCGCGACTACCCCGTCAAGTTCTGGGCCGCTTCCGGTAGGAATCGAGCCATCGTTCATCCGACTGAGAACCGTGAAGCAGCGGCGATTAAGCCATCGATGGGGACAGATAGCCGGAGCGTAACCGGAGGTTGACGGGCCGGTTACGGGAGCAATAATTGGTGTCGACATACCGTCATCTACCCATCTCGTAAACAGCAATGTGCCGTAGGTCCGGGCATCATGCCAGCATTCTACCAGAATCGGACCGCCGGCATTTTTTCAAAGTTTTACGTAGGACCCTTTCGTTTATATGCTTATTTTTATTATTTATTACATTGACGAATAACCTCTGATATCAACCCTTTCAATTTTATTATTTTTCTGCCTTCATATTTCTAGTATTCTTTCCAGTTTTGCCTTATGTATTTTTAGGTATTACCAAATACTGATCTTTGTTATTACCTCAAAATTTGCATATGAATCACAAGTTTACTTGTTAGAACAAAACCTCATTTTGTCTTAAGATACATTTACCCAAATTTGAAAGTTAAGATAACATTAATACCAACCATTAAAGCTAAATTATCTTTCCATTCGATCTAAGGTTCCCGTTTGTTTGTTTTTAAATTTAGAATAAGATTATAGTATGTAAAACAGTACTACTTTAATAATTAACCCAAAAAATTTGTACTTCCCCAGTATAAAATTTATTAACATAATTTGATAAATTTATAAACATAAATTTGATACATTCATTTTTCAAAACCTGAGTAATGTGTAGTGTGTATGATGAAACCCATCTTTGTGAGCTTATGAAAACTTGCTCAGAAGAATTTATTTAAATTATTTTTTGGTGTAGAGTTAATAAATGCTCTACAGATAAGAAAATTATTTTTTCCATAGTTTTGTGAATTAAAGAGTAATTCATTAAATTCTTATAAGTCATTTTTAAAAAATATTTTCTTTTATATTATATTGGACATTCAATATCCAACACTTTATATTACTATTTTTGAGAAATAGTACTATGATAGTAATATTTCTCAAAAATAGTACTATGATAGTAATATCTTCTATTGTAATTTTGAGAAATAATTATAGACACACGTTTTTAAATACAGAAAAGAGCTGGTTTAAAGTAAAAATAGTTTATTTAGAAAGTACATAGCACATTTACACAATTTTTTAACAAAACAGGATCCTTTCGCTGTAGCTCTGTTCCATCTGTACAGCATCTGGGGGAAGAAAAAAGAAAGAAAATCAGTTCATAAATTTATGTGAAAGGAAAATGACTCCCATCTCCTGATATAATTTATGAATCAAAAGAAGAATTTATTTAAATTATTTTTTGATGTAGAGTTAGTAAATGCTCTGCAGATAAAAAAAAATATTTTTTGCATAGTTTTGTACATTAAAGGGTAATTTATTGTTGTAAAAATAGTTGATTGTTGAAAGTAGTTGAAAAAATTCATTGTTGATAAAGTCGAATTAAATAAATCCAATTAGGAAATATAAATTCTGAGACAGGGGTTTAAAAAAACTTGATATAAAACAGCACCCAACACATGAGTGCAGTTTTAAATCTGTTGTCATTTTATTGATAACTATTTCCAAGAAGTAAATTCCTACCACATTTTTTTGTAAAACCAATTACATACTGTGAAAACTACATCATGTAATAAATATTTACTTGATTAAATAAATATACTAATAGAAAATAGTTATAAAATATTTGTTAAAGAGTATTCCCCTTTTCACTAAATTTCTCTCTGTACAGTGGAAAATCCAACCATGTCGATTAATTTGTTATTATAGATATAAATAAAATAGGGTAGATTGCCTTGATAAGAGTACAATAATAAGTTTTTAATATTGAGCATAATTTAAGCTCAACATTGAAAGCTGAATCAGAGACTTGTCTAGAATGACACCAAAATTTCCTCTTCACTATTGACAATAATGCTATTGAAAGTAGAGAAACACAAGAATAAAGATTGAATGCTAAGTAAAACATTAGCATACAAAATCTTAAATTTCTAAATTTGATTACAACATGCCATAGAGAGCATTAATACAGATGCTGGTTCAGATTTAGAAATTTAAGATTTTATATGCTAACATTTTATTTAGTATTCAATCTTCATTCTTGTGTTTCTTTACTTTCAATGTGAGAGTGATTCTCGATAGTGAAGAGAAAATTTTGTTGTCATTCTAAACAAGTCTCTCAGTCAGCTTTCAATTATTGTACTCTATCAAGGCATTCTAATCTATTTTATTTATATCTGTAATAACTAATCATTTAATTGACAGGATTGAATGTTTTACTGTACTCAGAAATTTAGTGAAAAGGGTGAATACTCTTTAACAACTAATCTATTACTATAATAATGATTAAAGTAAACATTTATTATATGATGTAGCTTTCACAGT
This sequence comes from Dolomedes plantarius, assembly GCA_907164885.2. Lineage (NCBI taxonomy): Eukaryota > Metazoa > Arthropoda > Arachnida > Araneae > Dolomedidae > Dolomedes > Dolomedes plantarius. The sequence goes on from OU015493.1 coordinate 2,784,214, forward strand.
AATTGGTTTTACAAAAATTGTCGTAGAAAGTAATTTGGGATACTAACTTCTGCATAGTATTTTAATAGAGCATATCTTTTGTTACTTAATTGTCAAATTATGGTGGAGATCTGTGTATAAAATATTTTTTATTTGCGAGCAGCTGTTATTAGGGATAACCACAGTAAAAAATTATTCAAAATATACTATTTAGATTCAGTAATTACTAAACAATTGTTATGATATATTGTTTGATTAGTCTAGGTCAATTTGAAAAATGAGGTGGGTAATATTGACTAGCTGTCAATGTTGAGTGAAATGGCATAGATTATATTATAAAGCGTGAAGAAACACTTAGACTTTTTGAACCCAGCTTCTAACCCAAATTTAAGTTTTTTAAAAAAATATTTTGCTAATGAGAGTATTTTCACAGATCTTAACAATGCAATAGAAAACCCGTATAGTCAACAAATTCATGGATAAACGATTCAGTTCTAAAAGCAAAAAGCCTGGTTTCTGTATACTGTTGTAACATGATTATTATAAAAGTATACAGAAACCAGGCCTTTTGCTTTTAGGGCTGCATCTTTTATCCATGACTTAGTTGACCATACAGGTGTTATGTTTCATTCTTTAGATCCATGAAAATATTTTCAATTTTAAAAGTTTTATTAAAATTTTTTTAAATTCTGGTTAGAAGTTCGGTTTGAAAAGTTAAAAGTATTTTATTGCACTTTGTAAAATAATCTCTGCTACTGCACTCAACATTGACAGCCAGTCAATCTTTGTATGCTTGCATCATTTTTCAACTTAACTTAGATAAACCAAATAATACACCATAAAAAAACCTACACACTTGCAAACATAACCTTATTATAGTCAACAATTGTTTAATAATTAACTGAACCTAAATAATATATTTTGGAATATTTTTTTACTGCCCTTATCCTTACACTTTATAATAACAGCTGCTCACAAAAATATGTTTTATGTGACAGATCTCCACCAAAATTTGACAATGAAATAATTAAAAAAATTAAATACTAGGTAGAAGTTAGTATTCCAAATGACATTCAACTACCTATTAGCTCATCAACGAATGATCTAATAAATCTATAAGCAATATTATTATTATTATTACTTCTGTAAGGAATTATGAATGAACCTCTAACTACTTCTCATGAAATTCTGATAATAAAATTAAAAAAAATTTTAACATTAACTATCAAGAGTAAAATAACCCTTGGCATTTTATATCTTTATAATATAAAAATATAAAAATTTTTTTGGTAAGCAGTTATGATAAAAGACTTTCACAAGAGTGAAGGTTAACTGAAGTCCCTGAACTGCACTTTCGGACATACCTAATACTTTAATAACAGGCTTGCCAGTTAAAAATATAATGGATAAAGGAAATCAATATCTATCCACAAATTACTGCAACCAAAGTTTATGAGAATGTTCGGATTAGCATATAAAATATACAAAGAGAAATTTGAAAATTTGAGTTGTTTATTAATTAAGAATTATGTAATAAAAATATTTTTTATGGTTTTTCATAGAAAAATTCAAATTTAAGTACAAAAAATAAATTTAAAAAAAATATATTCCCAACTTTGTGATTTTGCCCACAAATTCACTGCTGAAAAAAAAGGATATCTAGAGAATAATAAAAAAAAATGGGTCCAGTGAGGTTCAAATCAACTTACACAGATTATGAATCGAACACACTGCCAAGTGAGGAATGGAATCTATCGAAGCAAATCACAATGAGGTGAAGATGGATTCCAGTTTCAGAATTCTGTAAAGAAACCAATATTTTCTTATAATGCCATAATAAAAATTAGAGTGATTTGTGACACCAAGAAGCATTGAAAAGCAGAGTTCATTATAAATTTGCTTATCAGTGAAATAAAAAAAGGTCGATCCTTAAAATTTGAAATACTATTATTTTTTGAAATTGAGTAACAATAGAATTGATGTTTGAGTAGTATTCAAAAAGTTATACAATGAGAAAAATAAATGTAATATAAATAAAAGAAGAAAAAAATGTAGCATCGAATTTTTGTTATGGATCATATTGTTAAAAACTATGTTAGGGCTAAAGACATAATCGGTATTTTCAGTTTCACAGTTTGAAAAAAACGGGAAAAAAACAACTTTCTTAAAAGTTTTCTACAATTTTCTGATTTAACCGAACTTCTATTAACGTTTTAATTTATTTCAAGTTAAGTTGGGGGGGGGGGGCACGTCTATGCTTTGGACCAGTAAGTTCTTATTTATTTTGTACAACATGACAACTAAATACTCTCTAAAAGTCTTGAAAACAAATAGCTTATAAATCAGTTATTGAGGACATTCTCAAATTTTTAATGATTTTATAAATGACACACACAGAATGCAAAAGTTTATCTAAAGTTTTAATAAAAATCTAGCACACATGATGTTATCTAAATAAAGGTTCTCATCCTTGTCAGCTTATACAAGATTTTAAAGTTGAAACTGACAAATTAAATTATATAAATGTATGATGACCAGCAATTTAATAACTTAGGAATGAAAAATAGAATAACTTTCTGTATATATTTATATACATATGATTATGCAATACTAAAAAATATAAACAACTATAAACATTAATATTCAGATGTATGCTGATAAGTGCATGACTTTTTTTCCAGTTGCTTCTTTTATGCACTCATACAGACTGCATGATTGAGCATAAATCAGAATTATATAGTATGTTGTGTTAAAAATATGCATATCAGATATCTGATCTATAAGTATAAAATCAATAAACTTCTATTAGAATTTTTAAAAATTATACCATAAAGTTGAACATATGCAAAATGCTTGTAATGCGGGATATATTATATTAAAAACATAAATAATGTTGTAAATTTAAAAATGTTTCATTGTTATATTATAGCTGTTTTATGGATGAAGTTCTATGTAATGTAATATAAGAAATTGTAAGTAATTAAGAATGTCTTTTAAGTAATATTATGTTTATGTAAAGGTGTAATATATGGTAATTTAAAAGTTTTTCTTCTCTCTTATGGTATGACTCCTGTACAGTGATTCGCAAAAGCTAGTTCATAACTAAAAATTTTGAAGCAAAATAGTAACTTTCTTTTTTTATAATTTTCTGCTCTGGTTGACTGGAGGTTGGGAAAGGAACGAAGTCTGTATGTTTAAAGACAATACTTTGATAGACATAATCATTCTAAGCATTCAAATATTTACTATATAATATACTACAAAATATCATTGATTCAGAACTATAATGAAAGGCCTTTTTTTTTGGTTAATAATAAAGTCAGTTGTTCAGTCAAGAAGTCAATTATTGTATTTGGATGATCAGAAATTTTATGTTTTAGAACATCAAGCAATTCAATTACCACATTTAATACATTTTCACCATCACTCATTACTGTTTTCATTTAATGCAAATTCTTTTAAAATGCTTAACATATTATTTATGTTATTTGTTTTGCAAGGAAATTTATAATTATTAAATTTTGAAATCTTATAATTCTTAACAAATGCCACAATATTAAGATTATTATCAATAAGTATAGATTTTAAAATACATGGTGCATATGAGAAATTCAACTGATAAAAAACTAATGAATTTTTAAGTTAAATTGTTTTAAAATAGCACGTTACCTTTTGATGCTTTCCACAATCCTTTAAGCCAGGCTGATGTTTTGTTGATCTTTTCTACAAAGCTAAATACAAACAAAAAGATATTTACTTTACTACAAAGTAAAATTACATATTTCATTTAAATGCAAAAGAATTTGCATAAATGTATATCTAAATTAAACAGTGTTAGAATGAAGTTTCTGGAATTTGTATAACATTCAATTACATTAATTTAACTTTTATATCCTTTAATAACTGTAGGCAAGACATTTAAGATCAACTCAGTTAATCCTACCCATTCTTTTACATTAATATATGCATTAAATTTGAAACGTTGAAAATTAAAAACAATAAATTATTTTAAATAACTGCAATTACTTTAATCACAAATCTCTAAACAATAAACAATGTTACTTACCCTTAAACTGGAGGTAACTTCTTTTAAGAGGCACCCACTACGAGTGAAACTACCCATCAGCATCAGCATCAGCAACAATCTGGATAGAAGTTCCTGGGAACTGGTTCCCTCTACTTCTAAAAATAGCTTTGGATATTTCTGGAGCTTGCCTTAATTAAATTTGGCTGTGGAGTTGTTAGTGAGTAAAATATAGTGTATTGTGGAGTGTTGAGATCTTCGAATTTCTGCGACCAGAGAAAGTTTAGGGATAGGAAAAAAATAAAGTTAAAAGTGAAAGCAAAAAGGTGTTAGTATTAAAAATATTTTTTACCTTGAGTAATGTTTCCACTACCCAAGTATTAATTTTTTAAAAATTTTAAAATGTTTTTTTACCGTAAACTAAGTTTACGTATTAATTTTTTAAGATTTTATGATTTTTTAAAAATAATTAGAAACAATTAAAAATGGAATGCCGACCAGAACCTAGCATACTGTGCGAGAAACGGTAGGGGGGGAGAGAAGGTGAGAAAAAATTGTCCGGCTGGGGATTCGATCCCACAACCTATAGATTGAGAGTCCCGCGCTCTAGCGCTGTGCTACAGAGGACACGTAAGGAAAGGGGAAATTACCAATCAAGAGCAAGAGACGCTCTAGGTCTCTTCCTATTGAAAGGTTTCTTGTAATCATAGTTGGAGAGATCAGTTAATAGAGTGATATTATTAGATTCAATGCTATTGTGGAAATTAATATTTAAAGAGTTAATAAAGCTTGTTAGTGGGGGGAGGTTAAGTTCTTCGTAGATTTTACGATTTCTGAAGTAATAGGGGGCTTCTACTATATCTCTTATGGTTTTATTTTCAGCAGCACAGATTTTAGTTATGTGATATTTAGCACAGTATGACCAGGCCTGGCAAGCATAAGTAAGAATAGGTCTAAGGAATGCACTGTAGATGAGCAACTTCAGATTTAAGTTCAAATAGCTATCTCGAGCAATTAAGGGGAGAAGTTTTCTTTTAGCAGCTCGAAATTTATCAGTAATGTGTTTAATGTGGGGGCGCCAAGTGAATTTTTTATCAAGAATAACGCCAAGATATTTACAGGAGGTGGACCAGGGCAGAGCAGTGTTGTCAATTATGATTTTGTATTCATTGTAAGAGTCCAGTCTTTTATTAGAAAACATGACAGCAACACATTTGTCTGTATTGAGCTTGATTTTCCATTTAAGTGTCCAGGAGTTAATGTGTTGAAGGTGTATGTTTAAATGATTCACAGCAAAGTTAATTTTGTTGGATGATGTGTATATAGCTGTGTCATCGGCGTAGACTGCTGTGTTGGTTCTAAAGTGTGAGGGAAAGTCGTTAACATAAAATACAGTACAACACAGGTCCTAACAGGCTGCCCTGCGGCAGACCACATTGAACACTGTGCTTGTCTGAGAGTGTGTTTTTAAGTTTTACTTGAAAAGTTCTGTTAGTTAGATAGCTATGGATTAGGTGAATAATATTGGGAGTGAAATTGTAATTAATTAATTTGTGTATGAGACCTTGTATCCAGACAGAATCAAATGCTCTGCTAATATCCAGGAATACAGCAGCAGTGGATTTACTATAAGTTTTAGCTTTGGTGAGTTCATCAACCACTCTATATAGCTGATGAAGAGCTGAGAGAGAACGCCTAAAGCCAAATTGGTAAGGGGAGAGGATATTATTCTCATCAAGGTGAGTGTTAATATTTTGAAGGATAAATTTTTCAGCTATCTTACTGATGGATGATAATAATCTAATGGGTCTATAGCTAGAGGGGTCTTTGGGGGATTTTCCAGGTTTGTGAATAGGTATAATTAAAGAGTTTTTCCAGGGAGAGGGGAAGTAACTGGTGCGAATGATAGCATTGATGAGGGTAGTAATGTTAATATAGGTTTTAAGATGAAGATTTTTGAGCATGTAGCCTGTAATATTATCCGCAACAGGTGCTTTATTGTTTTTTAGTTTTCTAATTAGGGTAATTACATCAGAGAGGGGAATTTGAGGGTCAAGGGGGGTAATAGGGGTTTCAAGGAGGTTATTAACATTGATATTTACTTCTCTCTCAGTGGGGCGGTGGGAAAGGTTATGGGGGGTGAATTGATTAGCAAGATTTTTGGCAAAAAGTGCTGCTTTATCCTCCAGAGTAAGAGCATGTGCATTTGTAGTGTTGTCTACAAGGGGTGGAATGTTGTAAGTGGAAGATTTGAGTTGTTTGGTGGCTTTCCAGATGGAATTGTTGTCAGTAGCAAGATTAGAAACATAGTAATTCCATCTCGTGTTTGATTTGTGTTTAATGTAGCTTTTAAGATTGTCTTGTGCTTGGTTCATAAGTGTTTTGTGTTGTGGTTGTCTGGTTTGCTGCCATGTTTTCCTTGTTTTATTCCTGAGGTGTTTGAGATGATTAAGGGTTCTGTCGTTGGAGTATTTATTGTGATTGTTATGAATAGTTTGTGTTGCAGCGTTGTAGGCATTGGTGATGGTGTTGGTGATGTAGTCAGTGTAGCTGTCAATTTCTTCAGGAGTGTTAGGAATATTAAAATTGTAGGGTGTGTTTTTAAGTATTTGATTAAATTGATTCCAGTCAGTGATTGTTTTGGTATTGTTATGGGTGAGATTAAGATTAAAGTTAATAGTTAGCTGAACTGGAAGGTGATCAGAGTTAAGAGCATTTAGTGTTTGTATATTCATTGGGTAAGGGACTCCCTTAAGGAGAGCAAAATCAATAATATTACCATTGCCTTGGTAGCTGTAATATGTTGGAGTGTCAGGGGCAAGTAAATCAATGTCATAATTGTTTATTAGGTTATAAATTGTGTTACCATGTGAGTTGTTAGTGTTGCAATTCCAAGAAGTGTGTGTAGCATTTAAGTCGCCAAAAATAATAATGCTGTTTAATTGTGCAAGATATTTAATGTTAGTGTCTATGTCAGTGGGGCTTTGTTGTGGTATATAAGTGGAAACAATAATAAAAGGATTCCTGTTGTTGAGAGTAATTTTAAGGGCAGTGGCGTAGACAGCCTTAAGATTAGGGAGAGGGATTTCATGATGGGTAATGTGTTTTTTAATGTAAATGGCAGTGCCTCTGTAGGGAAAAGGGTTAGGTGGAGTGTCATTCCTGTAAGTGATGTAATTTTTCACGTTAGCTCTGTCACCTGGTCGGAGATGTATTTCTTGTACAAGGATAATATCAGGGGAGTGCTCATCTAGGTGATCCCGAAATTCGAAGAGTTTATTTTTCAAACCATTTGCATTCCAGGAAAGAACGGTGAGGCAAAGCTTATGGCAATTAGCCATGATGGGGGATTGCAATAAGCGTTGGGAGATGTCGGAGATAAATCTCCAACTTGTTAGCAGGATGTTGTTGTTGCTTTATTTCCTTTAGGATATATTTAAGTTGGGGGATTATGGCGGAGTAATTTATGTTGTTTATTTCATTATTAATTTCATTAATGAGTGAGGCGGCTTCATTTTGGGGGTGATTTGATTCTACGATAGGGGATTGATTTTGTTGGAAGCTAACTTGAGGGGGTTGGGGGGTAGTTTGGTTAGTACTATGGTTAGTTGGGGTGTTGGTTAAAGCATTTGCATATGAGAAATTTGGTCAAACAGTAGAATTAGTGGTTTCGGGGGATTAGTTTTATTGTTATCATCTCTTTTAAGTTTTAACTTGGGGAACTTTTCACATCCTCTATAGCTGGCTGGGTGATTACCACCACAGTTACAGCATTTAGGATATTCTATGGTTTTTCCTAGAGGGCAAAGGTTGGATAAATGATCCTCACTGCATTTGACACACCTAGGTGTGACAAAGCAGTTGGTTTGATGGTGGTGCCAAAGTTGGCACTTAAAACATTGCATAATTCTTTTGGGGGAGATGTATTCGACAACTTTAATTCCTATGTAATTTATTGATTTGATTTCATAGATCTTTTTATTTTCTGGGATGTTAGGTAGTGTGATTTGATAAAGGGGGATTAAATTCTTAGTTTTTCTAGAGACCATTTGTACGACCTTGGTGGGGTGAATATTAAGTTTGATTAGTGCTTCGTTTATTTCCTCGATGGGGGTATCTATATCTAATCCTCGAATTACAACTCTTATGGGTTTAATAACTCCCATGGGGAGTATGTAACCCTGGATGTTGTTGGTTTTTAGGAAATCTTCAATTTTTTTATGGGATTCGACACTATCAGGATGAATCCTGATAATATCGTTCGCGGGCCTAGCGTAAAAGCAATTACCAATTGCCTCGACGATCTTCTGTAGTACTTGTTTGTAATTTGACTTATCATTTCTGTCTTTAATTATGCAGATGGGTTTTATCTTATTTGTCTTGTTATTCGATTCGTTATTGTTGTTATTTTCATTGGTATCGTTAAGTGTTTCTTCGTTTAGGTTATTGTATCTGTTATGAGTTTGTACAATTGGTGTAGGTAATAGATGAGGCCTATATTGCCTTACTGTGTTCTTTGGGTATGTGAATCCATTCGGATCACACGAGGAGGAATTGTTCAAATCGGCTAGAGCAATATTTGATCTAGCTTTCTTTGGTGGCTTAGGGTTGATTTCTGTAGTATTAGGGTGAATATTTACGTTAGGTGTGTTGTTTGTAGTAGTGGTGTATATAGAGCCTTTAGAAAGCTCAACAGCCAAATAATAATCAGGCTTACCTCCTAGACGCAGGTAAGCCTCTTCGACGTTGGGGTTAGTTGCGGTCAGCTCATCGCGAATATCGGCGCTTGTATCCGGGTCCAGTACCCTCTCTAGAAGATAGCTATCCAGCTTGGAGATGGGAGCTTCAAAGTGAAGCTACCCTAACTACGTCACGCTTTAAAGTGGCAACCCGTGCAAAAGCGTTGTTCTCTACGTCGTTCATTGGTCAACGTAGCTGCCATTCAACCGAAGTCCTGCCTTTCTTACCCGATCTTTAAAAAATGGCGGCGAATTTAAACCAAATATCAAATTCGATAGCTGAAGCATTTTTTTCTGTTTTCATAAGCTTCTGGGAAGCTAAAAACACAGACGACGACCCCCCTTTTTTATATCAAACCACTGAGCTACTCTTACAATGGCAAAATTTTTGTTAGTTTGTCATTATAAGAAATCTTAGTCATATGAACAGTATTTACAGTTTAAAGAATTCAAATCATAATGAAATACATCTCATTTTCATCATATTAATTTTACAGTAGCATATTCTTATACACATTGGAATGAAAGAAAAACAATTTTTAATTAACGGACCATAGTTAAAACAAACAAATCACACCTATTTAGTTGTTGTATATCTTTCAAGTTTATTCTGTTGCTAGTTTATATTGTCGTTTTCAAGTGTATATTGTTGTTTTGTTTTATTTTGGTTCCTGATCCTTTGTAGTACACAAAAACATTCATGTTTTTCAAAAGTCCATAGTAATCACACATGGTTTCCATCACTTGTTTCACTGACACATTGAATTTTTTTTCTTTTTGTTTCAAATTTTGGTATTAATGTAATTTTGTTTTTATCAATGCATGTCTCGCAGAAGTGCCCCGAACCGACAACGATGACTCGCTAACTAATTTAACAATCCCTTCTACTGCTTCAGTGTGACATGGAAAATTATTGAAGTCAATACGTTGACTCTCGTGATAGGTTCCTTAAGGAAGCAAATTTGCTTCCTTTATAAACTGCTTTAGCTTTTCATCAGAAATGCTTCTTCATAGGAGATCCTGTTACTTTAACATCATTCCTTTCAATGATATCAATATAATCCTTGGCATCAAAGTTTATACGTTGAATTAAAAACTTTCCTTCATTTGCAGTCCTTGTTTTTAGAATCCTACGTAATCCAACGTCTCTTACATGACTGCGATCATCTGATATCATACAAAGGAGGAATTTTCTAAAGCAGATTTTTGTCACTGGATAAGGTAAAAAAGATGGCATAATAGCACTTTCAACGGCAACAACCAACACTTAAACATTACTGTAATTGGATGTGATGGAACTGGCTTGAACACTGGATTGAATAATGGTGCGATCCCCTTTATTGGAAAAGGAATTAAGAAGGCCACTGCAGTGGTTGATTTGTCTATTTCAAGTAAATGAACTGCCCCTACATCCTAATTTAAGGTCCAAATGAATTTGGAGGAGAAATAGGTAAACTACTAGAAAACTGCTATGAACTACCAGTCATTGAATTTGCACCTATTGAAAATGACATTCCATTACTAGAAATTAAGGAAGATTTACGTGTGGACCTAAATTATTTGTTAGAAATGAGTAATGCAATCTCTGTTGGGAGGTGTTCTTCTGATTTGTCCATGAGAAAACCAGGAAAACTTTGTCATTCAAGATGGATTAGATTAGCAAACAGAATACTTCCCTTGTATGCGGGAACAGAATATCCTGCAAAAAATCTCCGAATACTGACTGAGTACATTTTGAAAGTTTATGCAGCTGTTTGGTTTAACCTAAAGCTGAAAGCATCTTGTATCCATGGATCAAAGCACCTGTGGAAACTTGTAAGCTATTCACGTTACCTCCATCAGACTCTTAAAAATTTAATTCACCCAGTTATTCAAAGAAATGCATACTTTGCTGCTTCTGAAAATCTCCTCCTTTGTATGATATCAGATGATCGCAGTCACATAAGAGAGCTTGGATTAAGTCTGATTCTAAACGCAAAGGCTAAAAATGAAGGGGACATCAGAAAGTTTTTAAACCAACGTATAAATTTAGATACCAAGTATTATATTGACATGATTGAATGGAATGATGTTAAAGTAACAGGACTTCCTATGAAGAGCCGTATTTCTGATGACAAACTAAAGCCGTTTATAAAGGAAGCAAAATAATCTGATCTCGAGAGTCAACGTATTGACTTCAATAATTTTCCATGTCACACACAAACAGAAAGAAAGGATTGTTAAATTCGATACCGAGTTGTCCGTTCGTGACACTTTTGCAAGAGATGCATTGATAAAAACAAAAATACAATGTCAAAAGAAAATGCCAAAATTTCAAACAAAAACAATTCAATGTGTCATTGAAATAAGTAATGGAAACCATGTGTGATTACTATGGACTTTTGAAAAACATAAATGCTTTTTTTCAAAATAACGTTTTGCTTTTAAAGACATTAATCACTATTAATATTTTTCTAAATAAGTGTGATTTGTTTATTTTAACTTATGCCCGTTAATTAAAAATTGGTTTTCTTTCATTCAATTGTGTATTATTAAGATATGCTACTGTAAAATTAATATGATCAAAATCGCGAAATTCTACAAAATCAGTTGTTCTGTAATGGCATTTAACAGTTTGAAATACTTAGAATTGTAAGTTTCCTGTAAAAATATCGTATTTTGAATATTTTATTTACAATATATATATATATATATATATATATATATATATATATATATATATATATATATATATATATATATATATATATATTATTTTAATATACTATAAAAGAAATAAAAAAATACAAATTTTATCACTTTTTCATAAAAATATCCATTTTGAAGCACTTTGCGGTACTTGAAAAGATTTTAGTAGAACAATAAAATTTTATTTTATATTCTTTATTCTAATCCCAAGAAGCAACTTTTGAAAACTATAGCATATTTAAATTTTAAAATAGTTTTTTCGTTCCACCCTAGCGAACATGCACGAAGATTATCTTCAAACCGCCAACATGCTCTGGTTTGTTATCGGTAATTCACACATTTAGTTTGAGTGCTTCGTAGCATGGATGGTAGCTCTCTAGGATTGTAACCTGGCGGTGGAGGGATCGAATCCCGCGGCTGGCATTTTTTTCCCCTCTTTATTCCCTCTCTTTCCCCTGCTTCAAGGCTGGCAATCTGAAGTTCTTAGATTATTTCCTTCATGATAATTAAAAAAATATATGTAATTAACATGTAGATGTTAGTCGACGGCAAAAAAAATTTTAAATGTCGTAAAAAAATATTAATACATAGGCTATTTATGGCAATATAACATATAAGAAAAAATATTTTGTTTACAAATGTTAACATTTTTAAACTCTCTTGCAAACTCTCTCTGGCTGCAGAAATTCCAGGAACATGCTATCTCTTTTCTATATCTTTTACTAACAATTCTTGCTACCAATGTTGTTAGGCAAGCTCCACAAAATAAGAACTATTTTCAGAAGTAGAGGGCATAAATATGGAACCTCTCCCCACATTGGAGATCTATGTCTATATCCGTTTTAAAATCAAAATCATACCCGTCTGAAATATGTGCTTGAAAATTAGCAACTGCAAATATATTTTGGTAGCTGAGGGACTTTCTTATACATTTTAGGTATAATTATAATTTGGTTACATGCACTAAATAGCATTTTATTTTTGCAGTGCAGGTAAAAACAAAAAGAGAAGAGTTTGATTAAGAAAAAATATCTTTAATATTTACTAGGAAATTCATTGTGGAAGTTGCTACGTAAATGTGTGACATCCACCGCTAAAAATAAATGAGTAGTAAAATAAGATAGATACCACTAATTCCTCTCTTTTAAATAAAGAGTGGTGCAACAAGGCTCCATTTTTAAGTAGATATTTTTTTAATTTCTCCAGTAATAGATAAAAAATTAACAATGAAACTACTTTTTGATTACCTTACACTTCTCACTTAATATAATCTTTACATACCAAGAATGTTATGTGAATTTTCCTCGTAAAAGAGGTTACACAGAAATAAGAGCCATTTTTCTGAAAAGTATCTTTTGTTTAATCATCACCTTCCCTTTCAAATCCATAATTCTGACACAGATTTCTGCTACTTATGGCTACGAATCGGACGGCCGATTAAGGTACGATGGAGCCATGTCGGTATTGGCGCGGTTCACATCAACCCATCACAGGCCCTGAAACACGTAAACAGCAAAGCGTTCCCCCTTCGATGGTTCGTAAACAACCCGCGAGCGGCCCAGAAAATTTCTCCCGTACTTGTCGTTCTACCGGCGCTTCCAGCACTGGCCCGATAAGCTGCCGTCAGTCCTGTATTTGTTGGGTATATATACACACACACACACACACACATATATATATATATATATTCATATATATATATATACATATATATATATATATATATATATATATATATATATATATATATATATATATATATATATATATATATATATATATATATATATATATATATATATATATATGAAACAATATCATTCCAACCTCATTAATTAAACGACTATTCGAAATTTTCCAGTTTTATCTCAATAAGGTATCGCCCCTTAATACAAATTCTGATCTAAAGATAACCAAAGTAACCGACTAGATTATATCCTACTACACGTGTAAAGACTAAGTTGTTCATAAGAACAGTGTGACGGAATGCGTCTAGAAATTTCCACAAGGATCACCTCATCTGACGTGCGATAATTAAAAGTTTTATGCGCTCTCACTTTCGCGCTAGCAGTCGTCTTTTTCGCAGCCTTTGTGCTGTCGCTGTCCAGTAAAGATGTTTAATTAGCGCTGCGTTTTTTTTGTCGTTTTATGTACTGCTCACATATTTGTACCTAAGCGTAAGCCATGCCAAATGATGTAAGCGTTTCAGCGGATACTCTAGAAATAAAATCGAAATTTGCATTGAAAGGTGATGTCTAATCATTCCGGCCTGACTTTTCCTCATGTGTACCTTCCACGACTACCAAAGAATCTCTACTTCAAGACCGTCATTTCAACGAGTCGGCGAGGATAGTCCTGGCGTGTAGTACTGATAAAGACGTGAATTACTCTTCTTTTATGGATTTCCAGTGTTATGAATATCTGCCCCGAGTGCGGACTTCGAGAGCTTAACGGAGAGGATTTCGTTACCAAGTGTGAAAGTTGAACGTCGGTGTTCAGTGCCATCGCTTATGTTTGGGTGACAATCACCAGTTGTGGAAGAATAAAAGAAAAAAAAATTCGCGTGCTACTATGTGCCATCGTTTGTGATATTTCGAATGTGTCGTTGAGTACGTCGACAGTTTCTGGTTCTCTTCATCGGTTGGATATGATTTTTTTTCACCTTGGTGCGGGAAGTTGTGAAAGTTCGCATAACTCCTGCATTTATGTGAAACGTGTTTCAAGTCGTCACCTCGGTGCGCGATGTGAACTGTGTTTAGTGAGTCAAATTTGTGGTATTTTGTGTGTGAACTCAGTGTTACGTGATAAGTGATTTGCGACCATTCTTCAAAAATTATAGTGTTTGTGCGTCTGGAAAGTTTTCTCTGCTAAGTGACTCTTCTGATCTTCAGTTTTCATGGATGTACAGTGGTACCATTCTTCAAGTTCACGTGCTGCTCTCTTGATGGAAAATTAATGTGTATGGTAAAGTAGGATGACAATTGAATCGGCAGTTTGAAGAAGGGAACAAGCGCCAAAAAAATTAAATTTGTATTTTTGCGCTAAAATGTTGTTTACATATAGACCCTTCTTGTAAGCTGTAAAGAAGGAAAAAACACTCGCATCCTAGTGTAATAGGGTCTCGCCATATTTGTCAGTTTGAAGAATTGAGCATATCCCGGTTTTGTTTCCTTCTTCAAATTATTGATACCGTGCTTGGACAGAAAGTTGGTGTTGTCGCGCTCTTTTACCGCTGGTATTTCCATCTGCTGTTCTGTTATTTCTTTAGCCTTTTGTTTGTAGCTCATCACAGTTTTATTTTTTTGTTTAATTGACGAAGACTGCATTTACACCGTAATCCTCTTTTAACACTAGCATTTCGGGGTTTTCCGTATACCTCTAACTACTACGATCAGCGGTCATTTTGACCGCTTGTCCCAAATAAAAGAAAAGGCGCGCTATTTGCTAATTTTAAGCATTATTAAAGCTTATAAATATAAACTAAGGTAATACAAGACAAGAAGATCCAGGATATTGGCAAGATAGTTACTCACATTCCACATGGGTACAAACCATTTTATGAAGAAATTTTGATGTGACGAACTACTGCAACCACTGCACATTATGATGATGTTAGTGATGATTAGTAATGGTTTTTATAATTTTTTGCAAAATTTTACGAACCTATACTAAATTTTTATGAATAAAAATATTTCTCATACTTTAATTATTGATTTTTATGCCTATTTCATAATCAGTTTGAAGAAGGGAACAAATCCACGGATTTTAGTACCGTATAGTTTATTTAAGGACAGATCAAATGACCTGTACAAGGTACTGGAATGGCGGGTAAATGTAAAGAATCTTATATAAAAGTTTAGTGAAGAAAAAATAATAAATTAGGAAAGTATGGAGTTTTTTTAAATTTCCCACAAAAACAGTTTTTGGATTCGTTCCCTTCTTCAAACTGCCGATTCAATTATTATAAAAGTGTCTAAAATATTTTATATAAGGTTATATTTAATGTTTAAATAACATGTATGGTGAAAATATTCATTTAAAGTGTATAATTTGAACTTTATTGGCAATATTGATTTATTTTGATTCGAGAATTAAATGATAAACTAAAAGTGTATAAAATGACGTCAAAAGAGACAAACAGGTTGAAATAAAAAAAGAGGTTGATGTAAATGATGGGGACTGTAAAAATGAATCGAGGTTAAATTCTAATATGGTAAATTTTATTTCTTTTGATCCAGAGAGTGGCATAAAGTTGTCACAATGGTTTCACTTCTTTGAATTAAAATGCACCGAATTGGATAAAGATGATGAGTGGAAATAAAAAAATATTAGCAGATTTTTACGGGGCAATGCTCACACTACCTTCATTAATAACTGTCTTGATATTAATTTATAGAAAGAACTGAATGATACCTTAACTGAATAGTTTTTTGACCCCAACTCTGCGAGTTTTCATGAGTTTTCCATTATAAAATTTCATGTGAATTTCCAATTTAAAATTTCACGACCAAATTACCGATTATTTTCACAAAAAGAACCTTAATAAAGAAGCCTTAATAAAGAACTGATTTTGGAAGGACTTACTGATGGATTACCTATTTATATGCGACAAATTTTGACAATGAACCCTCCTCAAAATTTATTTCACTGGTTAAATGTTGCCACCAAATTGAACAAGGTCCAGAGAACGGACGACAGTGATAGAAATAGGAGACCACATTTTCAGCGACAAACTCCATTTCGTATGCATAGACCTGAGCAAGAGAATGCCAGATTTAGAGATTCTTTTCAGACTT
Organism: Dolomedes plantarius; assembly: GCA_907164885.2. NCBI lineage: Eukaryota > Metazoa > Arthropoda > Arachnida > Araneae > Dolomedidae > Dolomedes > Dolomedes plantarius. The sequence goes on from OU015493.1 coordinate 2,800,440, forward strand.
GGAGGCCAACTTTCCCCAATAGAAACAACTGACCAACTTTTTTGCCGAACCCAGATATGAATGTGAGGACTAGACCCCCTGTGCATTATGCTCATCACAATTTGAGTCAATTACCACCCTCTCCTTGTAGAATATGTAGCAGTAGAGGTATTATGAGCGCTTTTCATTGGGTTCAAACTTGCCCTTTCTCACAGAATGATGTAAGAAAACCTCCTCATAATATCACCACTAGTTCAGAGGAGATTGACCCTCAAGATTGACAATTACTAGTACCCGGGTACATTCAAAAGAAGACCAAACCGTACATCGAAAACAAGAGTAATAAGACAAACTGGAATTACATTACATGTGTTGTAGATACACGATCATCTCTCTCCCTAATCCCACGACAATTTATGACAAAATACTGTTTACCTATTAAGACTAACTCCCCAATTAATGTTCAACAAACAGATGGTACCATACAATCAAAAGACAGGTGTGAAGTGGAATTAAGAATTAGAAATGTGACTAGTAGTATAAACTTTTATGTTTTAGATTCTAACTTACCACATATTATCCTAGAATTAGCTGCATGTGGACGTTTTAAATTGAACATTGACTATGATAAATGTGAAATACGTCAACTGCATGAAAGGATTAAATTACAGAGGAAATTACCTAGATGCAGAGTCTCGCTTCATGTTAATCAATCTAATAAAACCGATTTCAGTCAGAATACGTTTCCTACAGTGACACACCCTCAACCAAATTATAATTAAGTTCCTAAAAAATTATGTTAAACCTGAAAGCAAAACCATCTACGACAAACCCAAACGAATGTGTAACCCAGTTAGTTCTGAATTTAGTGAATTTCCGAGGACCTCTGTGGAGCAAGTTGAAACACCATAGACTGTCATTAATGAGAATCCTATGCTAAGTTCATTGCTGCATAAGTATAAACGCATTTTTTCAAGGAATAAATATGGCATTGGTGTAATTAGAATAGAGCCCCAAAGAACCATTTTAACGTCTGAACTCCGTGTTCGCCAAAGACCCTATTGTACTTCCCAAATGGAAGAATTAGAAATAAGAAATCAAGTTGAACAATTATTACAAGCTGGTATAATAAAGGAAAGCCACAGCGCTTATTCGGCACCAGTCGCACTCGCTTTGAAGAGAGCCGAAGGTAAAAAGACTAGACTTTGCATTGATTTTCGTAAATTAAACGCTATTTCTAAGACAAATACTGAACCTCTCCCTAGAATTGATTGTTTGCTAGATAAATTAAGTAATGCTAAAGTGTTTTCATCCTTGATTTGACCTCGGGATATTGGCATATTCCTGTTCACCCTAAAGATACTGAAAAACTTGCCTTTGCCACCAGTTTTGGCCTATATGAATGGTTACGCCTCCCTTTTGGATTAAAATTTGCCCCAACTATATTTAATAGAAGAATTAGACGAATCTTAACTAAACATAAAATTGATTTTGCGTGCCATTACATGGATGACATTATAGTTTACTCTTCTTCAGAAACAGATCACATAAACCATCTAAATATAATTTTTGAAGTTTTTCAGTAAGAAACTATTCAGCTCAAGCAATCTAAATATAAATTCATGCAACGTAGCATTAACTTTTTAGGATATGAAATTGAAAATGGTAAGATTACGCCAAATAATGTAAATATTGAAAGTATTAAAAAATTGAAACCCTCTACCAATGTTAAAGAATTACAAAGTTTCTTGGGTTCAGTAAATGTTTATCATAAATTTATTCCAAAATATGTTCAAATTAGATTACCATTAAATAAATTGTAAAAAAAAAGACACAAAATGGGTTTGGAATCATCATTGTCAAGAATCTTTTGAGAAATTAAACAGTGTAGTTGTGTCAAAACCAATATTGCAACTATTTGACCCTAAATTAGATTGTAATTTATTTGTGGATGCTTCTCAGTATGCAGTTGGAGCTGTGCTGAAACAGACGGATGTCTTTAATAATTTACATCCTGTAGCGTATTTTTCTAGGACTTTAAGAGTTTATGAAAAAATACCCATTACTGAATTAGAATGTTTAGCTATGGTTGACAGTTTCGATAAATTTTATTACTATTTACATGGAACCAAATACAAAATTCGTGGAACTCACATATTGAGGAGGTCACTAGTCGGGCGTCTAAGAGACTAACTCTTGAAGATCCTGGACGGTTCGAAATGGGGTTGCTCTAGATCTCCTTTAAATCAAATCTAAAATGCTTATGTTCTGCCTATCCTGACCTACTGCTGTGAACCGCTGGTTACTGCTCCTGAGAAAGTAATTGATTCTATTGAAAAACTTAAAATTCAGGCCTTGCGTCTTATTACTGGCACGGTGAAATCCAACCCAATTGACTATATGTTGTTGTGTTCAAATAACAGGCATTTAAGTACAATCATTAAGGAACGTGTCTTGTTGTTATGGGAGAAAATAAGAACTCCCGGTTGCATGTCCATGTGGGATCATACCTCTGCTGAAACCGAGCGTAATTTAAAGACCCAGAGAGGCTTTGTACAGGCGGTTACTGCACTAATTTCTCACCTAAACATAGATTTTAGAGCTCAACAATTTTTATTACCTTGTAACCCCATTGAAGTCAAGACCTTTTCTATCCGTGTTGGCTTGAGTCAAAGTGTATTAGAAGCGGAGGACAGTGATAAAATCCTAAGATCAGTGGCATACGAAATTATAAATTCCCTCTACCCCGTTTAATATTGGCTCAGGGTCTATACGGATGGCTGTAGAATAAGCGATTGTGTCAACGTTGCAGCCAGTGTTCATTGTGAGATGTTCTCATTCTACTCTCCTGTTGGTACTTATGTGTCAGCTTTTGATGGTGAAATCTCAGCTATCCGTTTGGCTCTTATCCAGCTTCAGAGCCGATTAGAGCGTTTCTCAAGAGTGGTAATTCTCTCAGATTCCAGAGCAGCTCTTCAGGCTATTGACTCCCCATGTTTCTCTCGATCCAAATATATTGATGACTGTGTTAACCTTCTGTAACGGTTGTCGAATCATAATAAAATAGTTGTCTTTCAGTAGATCCCGGCACACTGCGGGATCGAGGGGAACGAGGCTGCTGATTTCCTAGCGAAAAAAGGGGTTTCTGTTTTACAGCTAAACATCCAGGATTTGGCCTACCATTCCATCAAAACGACAGTCAAAAAGACTCTCAGGTGTTCCTTCTCACAGGTTGTTGCTGCTAAAACCGGTCCCAAGCCCTGGTATGTCCATGTCCGTGATATTCCTGAGTGGCCTAGAGGTAAATCTGTGGCAATGCTACGGCTTTTTTCTGGCCATGATTGTCTTCGCAAGCTCCTCCACAGAATTAACTTGGCTCCCGACCCTCTTTGTCCCCTGTGTGATAACCAGGAAGAAATGGACATGCTTCACCTTGGTTTTTGCCCTGCTCTACCTCCCGTTTCTTTATGGGAGCACTATTGGATTGCCAGACATAAGTTGATGGATTAACTGATGTAATTTTTCTATCCTGTTCTTGTATTTTTGCCTTTTTGATATCTGTTGTTCTCTAATACTTGCCATTAGGGAAAAAACATGGAACCAAATTCACTGTCTATACTGATAATGCTGCCCTAGTTTGTCCGAAGAATGTTAAAAAGCCAAGAGGTAGATTGTTTAGATGGCCGTTAAAACTGAGCACACTTGATTATGAAGTAAAATATCAAAAAGGTTCAACTAACTATGAAGCTGACATGCTATCCAGGCATCCCGTATCTCAGTATTTTCAATACCATGTACATTTATTTGACTTAGAGGAAATTAAGCATTATCAGAAATTGGATAATGTTTCACATTGTAAATTTACAGAAATTAATGATGTGGTAATGTGTAAAAGAAATGGTGTTAATAAGATTGTTGTACCTGTGTCTTTAAGATTGAAAATTTTACAAAAAACTCATGAAGAGTTTGGAGATCCTGGAATTAAAAAAATGTTAAATTTAATTTCTTCTCAATATTATTGGCCATACATAACTAATGATATCTATAACTATGTTAAACATTGCCATACCTGTCAATTAAACAAAACCCCCAGAAAAAAGTTTTGGATTGATGCAGGAAGTTCCTCCCACTGAAAAACCGTTTGAATGCCTTTCACTAGACACTATCAGTGTATTTAATTACTATAACTCTACTAAAAAATACTTACATATAATTATTGACCATGCCACTAGGTATATTTGGGCTTTCCCTTCTAAAAGCGTTACTACAGAGACCTGTGCTAACTGTCTCTAACAACTTTTCCAAATACATGTCACAGAAAAATTATTAACAGATCATAATGCTGCTTTTACCTCCTCCATATTTAGACGATTTTTAGAGCATAATGGAAATAAACAACTTTTAACTTCAGCCCAACACCCCCAAACAAACGGAAAGGTTGAACGAGTAAATGAATCCATTGTAACTGACTTAAAGTGTAAAGTTAATGCCTCTTCAAATAAAATACCTTGGACAAAATTATCAGAGCAAGTTGTTAACGAATACAATAACACCCCGCATTCTGTGACCAAATTTTCTCTCGCATATATACTTTTTGGTACTCTGCCTTACCCACCACCAATTGATCAAAATATCTACTCTCCTCCTGTGGATCAAGCCCGTCTTTTGGCAAAAGAGAGAACTATTAACTATAAAAGAGAGAGCCTGCTATAAACTATAAAAGAGAGAGCCTGCTAGTGTTGCGATTTCGCAACATTAATTTAATATTTTTTTTTAATATAAATGTTATCAATTTTGTGTAAATAAATTGGCAGTATGTTAAAAAAAGTATTGCAATTTTGTGATAAATTATTAAAATGAATTTATTTTTATATTTTAACACTTAAATTCTTCAATAAATGTCACTGAATTTAAACTACTGATATTTATCAATTTTGATGAACTGTCATAGATGGCATCACATGCGCAGTTTCAAAAGCAGCATTAAAACAGAAATCTTGATCTCTTATAAATAAAATGGCGACATCAGGTAAGCTGGATTCTGTTAATATTTCTTTGAAATTATTGGTTATAAAAAATGTTGAGAAAACGTAACACTTGCATGATTCAGTATATAATTGATCTAACGTACTGATAATGCTGTTTTAAATTATCCTTTTTATATTTCAGATCCATTTAGACAAAAACGGTGTCTGACCATCGATGAATACTTAAATAAATTGGAAGATGGTGATTTATCTGATATTTCATTAGAAAGTGAGGATGAAGCTCATCAACGTGATCTAATTATCAACCCAGACGTTGTCACAGATGGTGAAGATTTAGAATTTAGACGATGGTCTGTCGCATGATAATATACAGATTCCAGAGGATGTTTCGAGTGAAATTGAACTTCATGATCGTAAATCAAAAAATAGTATAAAAATGTTCGAAAAATAGTATAATTCCTCCAAAAGTAAAATTTCTTGGAAAAAAATCCTCTACAACTTACAACTTGAAGCCTCTCTCTAATGAAGACGATAAAATAGACATTATATCAGGCGATTTGCCCAATCTTCAACCTATTTATGTGTTCTTAAAATAATTCTTTAATGAACAAATTTTAGAGCATATTGTAGCAGAAACTGTAAAATATGCTCATCAGAAGAACACGTTAAAATTTCCATTGACTGTTCCTACTCACAAGCTTTTTATTGGCATTCTGCTTTTTACAGGTTATTCTAAATTACCACAAGACAAGTTATATTGGTTGATTGCTGAGGACGTCAGCTGTCCTATTATTAGGCATACCATGAATCGGGCAACATAAAAAAATATGCATTTGGCTGACAATACATCGTTAGATAAAAGTGATAAATTAGCTAAAGGTAGACCGTATTTGAATATTTTAAATGAAAATTTTATGAAGTTTGACGTTTTTACTACAAATCTCCCAATTGATGTGCATATGATCCCAAACTTCGGAGAGCATTCAAGTAAACTGTTTCTGAAGGGGAAAGAAGTCTGATTAGGCTACAAAGTATGGTGCTTATGTTCTTCAAGTGGTTACATATATCAATTTGATATTTATACAGGAAAAGTGCAAGAAAAATTAGATCTTGGACTAAGTGCAGATATCGTAATGAAACTTTTGAAAATTGCTAAAAATCCATGTAATCACGTGGTATACTTTGATAATTGTTTTACCTCCCATAATCTTACATCTGAACTTAGTAGTACGGAATTTTGCGCAACTGGAACAATTACAGATAACTGAACTGGGAATTACCCTCTAATGTCTGTGAAGGATACGAAGAAAACAGCACTCAGAACATATAGCACGGCATTTGATAAAAAAAAAAATTGATTTCTATTTCAAAGTGGAGCGTAATATATATATTATATATATTATGTATATATATATATATATATATATATATATATATATATATATATATATATATATATATATATATATATATATATATGTATGTATGTATATATATATACATATATATACACATACATATATTTGGATAGATAGATATAGAGATAGAAAGAGAGAGAGAGACAGAGAAACATGCGTAAATATCTATAGAAAATCATGCCGAAAAAGTGTAACATTTTTCCGGCAAATTCTACTAGAAATGTCCGTACATCAGGAGCTCATTTCTTATGACATTTCCTCACAAAGTCTGGGACCCCAATCCCGCCCACCCTTATTGGGTCTTTAATTATATAGGTACTGCTCAATTTATTTAATAGGAAAAATATACTATATATATATATATATATTATATATATATATATATATATATATATATATATATATATATACTATATATATATATACAATATATACTATATATATATATATATATATATATATATATATATACATATATATACACATACATATATTTGGATAGATAGATATAGAGATAGAAAGAGAGAGAGAGACAGAGAAACATGCGTAAATATATATAAAAAATCATGCCGAAAAAGTGTAACATTTTTCCGGCAAATTCTACTAGAAATGTCCGTACATCAGGAGCTCATTTCTTATGACTTTTCTTAACGAAGTCTGAGCTATTCTGTAGTCATAATAGCTAGTAATTGGGATTTTATTGACCCCACAACATCTTCCAAACGCTACTCTAGGAAGGAGAAAAAGCCTTTTTCTGTAAAACAACAGTAGTTAATTCTCGTATGGGTGGAGTTGACTCCTAGATAATTTCATTGCTTCTTACCGGATACAAATTAAACGCAAAAATTAGTGGTTGCCAATTTTCACTAATTTCATCGACGTTGCAAAGGTGAAAGCATGGAAACTGTATCGAATGTGCATTGATCCTTCAATAAGTTTCTTACATTTCCAAAGATATCTGGTAATTTCTTTACATAAAACACCAACAATCGATGATACATCCAAAGAAGAAAGTCATGAATCGCTAGAAAAATTTAAAAATCCAGGACCCCCATCATCTATGAAAAATTTATTTTTGAATAAAACGAAACAAGATTGCACCAATCAAATAATTGAGAGAAATCCTGAAGATAAAAGGAGACGCTACAAACATTGCAGTATCCAAACTGTAACAATTTGCAACAAATGTTCAGTCCCACTTCATTCTAAATGTTTCAAACCATTTCATGTAACTCGGAAACAAAATATACCGCTTTCTGCCAGTGTTGAGTTTTCGCAAATCTTCTTTGTAAATCACAAAGAAATAAATATATTTTTGGGACATGGTTTAATTCCTTTAGTTATTTAATTATAAACATCAGAAATTAATTTTTTCTGTTTTTGTGAACGTAAAGTGTGTACGGCAGGTAATGGGTTAATTACCACAACAAAAATAAAATTTGGTATGATGCTCAATTTATGGAATCTAAATTTATATCTGGTGGCCAAGTAATCTATGAGGAATTGAACTACCGAAACACACGTAAATTAAGTCAACCTTTTTCTGGCCCTTTCATAATCCTTAAACAATGTTCTGATGTAAATTATGAAATACATAAACCTAATTACCATTCTGGTCAAACAACTGAAATTGTTCATGCCTCTAAATTAAGATACTATCATCACCCTGACCTTTTCAAAATGCACCATGAAACATAATTCTAAATTTGACAGATCTTTTGATTAATATGCTCCTATTTCAAAAATAGTATTAAAATACAATTCAGACAACTTGTCCTCACAGTTTGTGTTAGAAAACCCCAGAATTGATAAACTATATTAAAATTTGACAATCCACCTGACAAATTTAAATTATATCATTAATGACGACAATCTTCATAAACTGAGAGATCCACTTTCCTTCTAATTTTGCTCCTTTGATGCCTAACATCTATTGACTTCACATTAGTTGATTAAACTTTGCGTTGTCCAAATAAACAACAACAACAACAAAAATATCTTTTTAAAACTTTCTGTTAAAATACTGTTATATGTGAATTTGTTTTGGAACTCAAGAGTAAGGAAACCCGAATGTGACATTTCTAATTGTTTTATGTTTCTTAAATTCTCTCCTTCTTGAAACCTCTGTACCCTCTACTTAAGTTTTCGGAAGCCATCCCATTTGCCTATAAACCGTATATACACTCTTACCCACTTCAGGCACTTAAGGTGCTGAATTAAATAAATATGTAGCTTATGAAATGACTAAAGATGGACCAAGGAAAGGGCTCGATGTCCCACAAGTGGTAAACATTATTTTTGAATGAGCTGAAAGGAAAGGAATGAGCTGAAATGAGAATCAGTCACTTAGGTAAACTCAGATGTTTCACATAAACGACGCAATAAAAATTTCTACAGAGAAGCAACTATTTATTCTACAGTCACTGAAAGCAACAAAAGCTACAAAATGCAGAGGCAAAATGCTTTCTAAACTTTGAGAGCTGATAAATTTTCAAATTTAGCATATATTATCCCCGATACATTATTTTAATAACATAAAAATACAAGGAGGCAGTAATACAGAGGAAACTTTACCGTTGAAGTGCTTCTGTTAAAGAAACATTTCGAAATAATGCTTCATGACATAAAAGTAACAGATTTGTAAATAATTAAGTTATAAATAATAATTTAGCATTGAATAATTAAAAAAATTACAGTTTGTTGTGGTGATAAGTAGTGGAAAATACTTACTTTAGAAGTATTATCTACAACATTCTCATAGTTGTATTTAGGATTTAGGATAATGTATTAATATACTTTCAAATAAAACATATTTACAAGAATCTTTAATTCAAAATTAAAATAATCGTGTTGAATAATTTCAAGAACTAACTTCAATTATGCTGCTGAAAGCAATGATATCAGATGCATTTATCTGCCAATAGGAAAATAGGAAGCACCGTCTCCCAACCACGAAAACTAGTTCGCAAATGTATTTTTTCAAAGAAAATTTTGAAAATGCCATACAAATAAGCTTCTAAAAGCAAAGCCTTCCTTTCACCAAAAATATCGCATTTTTTCTGGCGAGGTTATGGACAAGAGCTTCTAGAAGGCGTATATATTTCGAAATAACTTAACTACCGTATACGGAAAGATGAGTTATGAGAAGCTCTATACATCAGCTGTGAGCTTCACAAGCTGTGCCTGGTAAGTAGGAACCTTTGTTTTTGGCCTGCTAAAGAAAGTGATTTTCCGACTCCTTAAGGAGAGAGTGGTATTCATACTTGAAAGGGACTTAACAAAAATGTTTGAACCTAGAAAATAAAAAGAGAAATGACAGTAACATTGAAATCACAAACTTTAGACTTAATCGTATGCTCTCAAGCAAGAGAGTTTTTCTTGTTCAGTTTCTGAGCCTTTATTATTTTACAAACAGCACGAATTTAACTTTTATACTTAATGCAAACTTCGTACAATCTCAGGAAACACATTTTAGGCATAAAATATCCCTTCTGAAACCAAAACGAACATCAACGATAGATTAAAATTTATTTAGTCTTTTCATATAAAGGCAAGCTAATACAGTTTTTTTAATACAGAGAATTATCGTGGATACGTTAATGTAAAAATTACATGCATATATTTACTAGCAAGTTTATTAAACTATGCAATCACTTAAGAGTATTATTGGGTTTAAATTTATTTACTTTAACGAATGAGAAATATATTAAATTCATAAATGAAACAAATTGTCTACAAAATTTCCTTATCAATATTCTTTATTCATGAGGTTCACAGTGCATGAAAATTCCGGGAAATGTCAAGAAGCATGCGCATGTGAGCTCGAGGTTAACTGCACAGTACTAAGACAGGTCTACCTATATTGTTTATCAGAAAGTTCATAAAAAAAAACAAATAGCATACTTCAATTGAATTAAATACTGATTTGTTTTGTGTTCGAAAACTATTTTTCATCTACTGTTCATATTTCAATTATAATTACTTACCCGTTTTAAGCTAATACCTTTACAGACTAAATTAATGTCCTATCCTCATTGTTTTTGTAGAAGTCGAGTATTTTATAGGGAAAATCGGTTTTCGAGTGAGCTACATTACAAATTTATATTATGAGTTCCTCTATGCAGAATAATATAAAAATTGTATATGTTTACAGACTAGATTAATCCCTTGCCCTCATTCTTTTTAAGAAAGCTAAATATTTTTTAGAGAAAATCTTTAAAGATGTTTCATTTTTATGAACGTTCTCTTTGTTGACTTCTTTGGGAACTACTTTGTAACTTCTTTTTGAAATACAATTTCTTTTCACTTTTAAATGACATTTTATTCTATAGTGCAAATTTCTGTTGTAATATTACACACTTCATCCTGAAATTTTAATCCACAAGACTAATAATATTTTGAAAAATTATTAAGCAATAACAGACTTATTTAATTTAAATATTTCTTAAAAGGAATGCATCAAGCAAGTGCGGCAAAATTTATCTTCTTGTCTAAAAGGAAGAAAAATTTTGTTCTGTATTTTCAAGGGGGCACAGGACCTTGAAACTCGAGGAAATGACTATAAATAAGGTCTAATTTTAACCACAAAAACTCAAATAATATTAGAAAAAAAATTTCTTTCTTTATACATATAAAGTACATATCTTAAAATATGTCATATATAAAAATTAAAAGCATAAATGTATAAATAATTTTCAAATTAGCAGTTTAGAATTTTATATGATTACCTGGTGATTAAAAATCGCATCATAAAATTGAGATATATGCTTACAGAAAGTAATTAACGGTCAGAATACACTTGTAATATATTTACCAGTAATGTAAAACCAAAAAAATTGTAATAAATATTATTTAAAATAAAAATTGGAAAACTTTCTGGTTTTAAATTGTAGAGTACCAGGAACTATACATATGAGTGTAGTTTTATCAGTTTCGTATTGATAGTATAAAAGTAATTATGCACGCAAACTCAAATTAGCAGTTAATTATATAAAATTCTAAACTGCTAATTTGAAATTTTTTATAGATTTATAATTTCCTTTTTTTATGTATGACATATTTAAAGATATGTACTTTATATGTATAAAGATAGAAAATTTCTTTTTCTAATATTATTCGAGTTTTCGTGGCTAGAATTAGACCATATTTATAGTCTTTCCGTCGCGCTTCAAGGTCCTGTGACCCATTATTCAAATCAAAGAATTCTGGAATTGTCGAACTTAAAATTATTAATCAGGAAATAAAATTTCACGTCACTTGATGTGTTTCTACATGTAAGAGTAAAGGCAATTTGAAAGCAATTTCTGTGCTTAAATTATTGATCTATTATTGCATATTGCTGGTGTAAATTGAACCAGACATTTTCATACTTAGTAAATTGAATCATTTGAAGTAGAGTATTGATTAGCCGAGATTTCAATTAAAACTTTTCATTCCGAGAAATCAGTTGAGCCCTTATGTCATGAGGCAAAAAATTTATGCAAACACAACACTTTTTGGGCTTGAAAGACAACTTAAACTTAACAGAAGTTTGAAAAGTCACGGAACTTATATGTTACATTGTTTTCCTTTTTTTCTCTAATTCTATAACAGACTGAAATTTGACTGGCTTATATAATAAGAACTCAATTTTTTATTCTTTGCTCTTGTTCTTTAAAATTAAAATAAGAGGAAATTAAGAAATTTATGTCCCCTGTCTTCCTCTGTCTCTTATATCTCTATTTCTTTTAAATCCACAACGAAGAACAATGCAGAATCCTTCCCTGAAGTTCTTATAAAATCCGCCATAAATAATGGGATTCATAAAACTGTTGGCATATGCAGTGTAGTAGGACAACCACATGAAATCAGGAAACCATTCTGGCAGCTTAAAAAAAAGAAGGAATGAAAAATATGAATGCAATAATTTATAATATCAGATCATACAAAATATTATTGTATTCATGAATACAGAGGCTGTTCGCACATTTTTTAGACGATTTTGGTAAGCGGTAATAAAAAATCGTTTGCTGCAAAAGAAGTAATTGCAATTTTACTATGTTTTTAAAAGTCAAAATTATCGTCTGCGGCTTGAAAGTTTTGTTTTTATTCAAAATGGCGTTTTTAACATAGCAGTGGTTCGAAGGTTACATTTATGCTCTTTCCGAAGAGAAATATGCATACTCCGTTATCCAAAAACGATGTGAGAGTCATGGTTTTGTGATATCTAAAGCGTCGATAGGTAATATCCTCAACAAGAAAGGAAACAAATGTCAAATTGGAGCCTCAAGTGGGACAAAAATTCCAAGCAAGTATCCAAGGAAAAAACGGACATCTTCGACTATTGCAAAGGTACGTTGTTTAATGTTAAAAGAAAATCCCCCTAGGCAAAGGACAGTTGCAAAATCATTAAAATGCTCGGTGTCCACTGTAAACGAAATGATAAACATTGATTTAAATCTTAAGAAAGCGAAAAAACGCAATGTGCATCGTCTTCTTCCAAATCATATCGCTGAACGCTTTTTTTGAAGAAAGTTTTTTTAAGGGATTCATGATTGTTGCTGGATTTTCTTATAATGGCAAGTTAAAAATAAAGAGAGTGGAAAAAATGTCAAGATTAACTCCAAATACTATCAGAAACATATTTTATCGCCAATTTTTCTGAATGAAATACCATCGCTTTACCCACAGTGCCATCAATCTGTGAGACTCCTTCAGGACAAAGCTAGCAGTCACACACCAAAATCCACTGTAAATTTCCTAAAAGAAATGGAACAAAAAACTGGTATCAAGGCCATACCCTTCACTGATATCCCTACTAAATCTCCCGATGTATCACCTATGGATTTTTGTGCATTTAAAATCTGCATTATCCAAACGTCGTCCCAAATCCCTTACAGGATTCTGGAAAGCTGTTCAGGAGGAATGGGATAGAATACCTCTTCTGACACTTCAAAAGGCATTATTATTCTGGAAATTGCGGTGTCGAAAGATAGTTCAGAATAAGAGATGTCAAATAGAACATTTAAAACACAAGAATTTTATGTAATTTAGTTTTGTAAATACAATATACATCGTCTAAAAAATGTGTGAACAGCTTCTGTATGATACTCCTACTTGAAGATTTATGGTGAATATGCATGGCTTATTTTTTTAGAAAATTAATATATTCTGCGAAATTACTTTAAAATTATATATCGCGTATTAAAAATTTCTAACTTTAATTGACTGATAAATTTAAATGACAATTTTACAATTTTTATAAACTTAATTTCAGTAAAAAAGTACTTACTAAAAAAGGACTTCTCCATGCAACAAATAAATGGCTCTCTTTCATCCACAAGCGTAAGTAAATTCTTTAAAAATCATTGAAGTAAGTGGTTTTTGAATATCGATTTTCCCATGTAACCATGAGACCTAGGTTATAATATACTAGCTGAGTGGCAACCCGATGTGTTGCTTTTTTTGATTTAAAATCAAATGGCTTTATATCTTAAAGATTAAAAACTGTTTATTCACTTTTAAAAATATATTAGATTTAAAAAAAAACAAAATAATTATTTAAAATTTCCGTTTTCAAATTTTGCATTTTAAAAAAAAAGCTCATTTAATTAGAAAAAAATTCTAAAGGCTTTAACTTCTCCTTTCCTAAAACTAAAATTATTTCTGGTACTTCAAATTTATTTCTGGATTTCAATTAGGTTCTTGTGGATTTCAATTATGTTCTTCTAATATGTTCTTGCACCCGACGGCGGCTGGTTTCGAACCCGGGACCTTAGGATTAGACGTCAGGAGCGATACCTCTGAGCCACCGTTACTTCGGTGAACGGAACTTTGCGAAACCGAAAGGAGCTGGCCCACCCGGAATGTCAACTTTTTCTGCTGTCCTCTTCTATTGAGTTCGGCGGTTTTAATTGAATAATTATAAAAGTTTAAATTTTTGAAAGTTGAAGATAGCATCAGTACACGCGTCTCGGCTGTCCGCGTATATCGGTACCAGTTACGGTATCCTGCTATGCTCGGTTCGCGAGATTAGCCCGTCCCCGTGTCTGCTAACTAACAAACTAACATTTGTTTACCTTCAGCTGTTAATAGTAAGATACTTATGAATCTGAATCGAAGGGTAAAAGTTTTTTTTTTAATTTTGATGAAATACATTTATTAGAAATACTGGCAAAGGGAGCTAAAAATCGTTTATAAATTTCTTTAAAATTTTCTAACGGAAATACATTTTAATCGCAATTTGAATTCAGTTGATTTCAAGAATAGATTTTTTTTCTCAAGTCAACTCTGAAAAGAAAATTAAAAGTGACACAAATTTTGTAATCCATAATAGGATCATCTAAAAACAATGTTCAGTTTTGCTCCTTAATTTTCATTATGTAGTTAGCCATGAAATGAAAATTAGGTTATGTCTAACTAAATCATTGACAGAGCAGAAAAACCATATAAAGGGAGTTATAGTCAGTAATTAGAGATTACAAATTCATGATTCAACGACAGACGAATTATGGCTATAGGTTTATTGTTCGATGGTTTCGTTTCGTCAATGAAACGGAAATAGGAATTTTGTGTTTGTGTATATAGGAATTATTGTTCGAAGGTTTCGTTTCGTCAATGAAACGGGATATAGGAATGTTTGTCTTTGAAATATATTGTTTTGTTTCCACCACTTCATGCCATGTAAACGTTTATTTACAAATAAATATGATCCCGTATTTGCACGTTATCTTTGAAAGCAGACCTACATCCAACTTACTCTTATTGTGTATATTTAAACTTATGTATGCAGAGTATTTTTTACGATGTCCTATAATTTTGGACTTATACGTGTCTGCGAGAGATATAGAGAGTCTGAATATTTGTGTGTGTAATACATTAAATGCAAACGGAAGCTAAAAATCAACACATGAAGGAAAACCCAGCATAGTTTTCTATTAAAATCAAGTTTTAGGATAGCTTCTATTAATAGGGACAGTGACGGCATTATAATTAAACGGACGATCGTTTCTGAAACACAGGATAGGCAGGCAACAATTTGTACTCGTCAATTCTTTAAAAAAAGGGAATAGAGGAATTATTAAATTTTATAGGAACATAGGCTGGATTTTGAAACTTTAAACACACACACAAACACACACATATATATACAGGTGTTTATCAAAATAATGGAAACACCTATGAATATTAGTGGTGTTTATGAATGTGCATCGTATTCCTTAAAAAACAAGTCTGACCACCGGTATTTTTTATATAATATAGCGTATGTATTATTCTACTGTCAGGTAGCAGTAATGAAGCTAACGACATCGTGCTTTTGGAGGAACCGCGTAAACTGTCAAAGATTGTAGACCTTTCGAAAAGGGCAAATTGTTGGAGCGCGTTTAAATTGGAGTATCTGTTACTGCAACCCCAGGGCTAATGGATGTTTTTTGATCTATGGTATCGAAAGTCCTGATAGCATACAGAGTGCACGGAAAAACATCCTTCGCCAAACATAATAGTGGACGAAGGGGATAGCTGAGTGAAAGAGACGGACGAGGTATTGAAGCGGATTGTGACATGAAGAAAGAAAATAACTGCAACCAAAATGACCAAAGCGCTCAATCTGCATCTGCATGTTCCGGTATCAGTCATTAGAGGTAGAAGGTAACTTCACAAACAAAGCAATTACGGAAGAGTAGCTATTACCAAACCACTTGTAATAGATGCAAATACAAAATATCGTCCACAATGGTGCCACGAGTGCAAATCCTGGTCGAGTAATATGTCGAAAAACAGAATTTGGTCCGACGAAACATTGTTCACATAGTTCCTCGCAACAGGACATGCATATGTCTGGAGAACACCTACACAAGCGTAAGATTTTGGATGTCTCATCTCAACTGTCAAACATGGAGGTAGATTTATCAGGGTTTGGGATGGCATCTGATGGTTTTCTGCAGGCCCTATTGTAACTGTAAAAGGATGATTAAATGGGAAGCACTATGTCGAAATTTTAGCTCACTAGTCCATCCTATGGTGCAAACATTGTTTCCTGAAGGAGATGGCGTTCTCCAGGATAATAAACCCCCTATACATACAGCCAGATCCGCCACGTATTGGCTTGAAGACCACGAAAAAAATCAAATATCTTATCTTTCCCTGTACAATGTTCCTCTGTAATCCCCCGGACTATATATCATCCAACCAACGATGGAGCAAATAGAGCCAGATATCGATATCCCCCACAGCATATCTACATAAACTTCCATGATTTTTCCCTGAATAATGATATAATATATTCTTAACCGCTATTCATGACTTGTATAATCCAATTCCAAGGTGAATCAGGTGGTATTACATAACAAAGGTGATCCTGCGTCGAATTAATAATGGTTTTCATGATGTTTCCATTATTTTTATAACCACCTAAATATATATATATATATATATATATATATATATATATATATATATATATATATATATATATATATATATATATATATATATATATATATATATATATATATATATATGAGATGACCCGAATGGTCATCTGGTGAAGAAAAGCATACATCATGACCAAAATAATGAAAGTCAGCTTCAAGAACAAAGGCATTTATTTGCGAAAAATGCAGCACATTTAATTCGTCTCGAGTCAATCCAGCATCTCTCGGTAAAAGCGCGAAAAATTGAATTAGCTCAGAGAGGTTGCCAGAATTGGCGGAGGAAGTTAGTATGTGGGAAAGCGAAGGGTCTCGCCAAGGAGCTACCAGATTAGAGAGAAAGTTCAGAATGGGCGATTATAGGTTGATAATAATATTATCACACACACACACACACACACACACACACACATATATATATATATATATATATATATATATATATATATATATATATATATATATATATATATATGTATGTATGTATATTTACATATATATTTATATACATATACATATATATATATATGTGTGTGTGTGTGTGTGTGTGTATGAAGATATATCGCGATAGCGGCGAGTCGAATAGCGGGAGGAGAATGTCTAAACGGTCATCTCGCCGTTTCTGCTCGCCATTCTTCTCGTAGTGCTCGCTTCGGGAGCGGTTTTCTGGCACGAGGCAAAGGGGCGAATGACGCCGGGGAGGGGGAATCTAAGGTTAAAGGGGCGAATGGAGTCGGGAAGTTGCGACGGGAAGTGTTGTTCACAGCAAAAGGCGGGAATGTGAGAACGGTCTCTCACGTCGATGCAGAAACGTGACTAATTTCCCGCGAATGTCTTGCGGGTACCTCGATCGCGAATGTGTAAATGCGGCATTGTTTGTAGGATCAGCAGAATTTGGGGCTCGCGATGCTAATTCACTCCTGAATTCGGAGATATACAAGTGTAGAAATGCAAAAGCATGCTATTCATGGGAAGTTCTGTGGCTAAGGGTTTTAAAGCGATAGATTAATGAGGATTTAGGAAAGAGAGTTTAAATGCTGGAATGTAGGACATAATATTTATGTATGTATATATATATATATATATATATATATATATGTCAGGTTGTAACAAAAGTTTCCCGGCACCGCAAATATCGTCTTCGCAAACAGTTCGCGTTGACGTGTTTAATCATATTTTGTCAAACGATTTTTGGAATTTGAAAGAAAGAGACTTGCTTTACAGCACTGTGTTGTGAAATTTGTAAAAAAAAATATCGTTATCATTAAGTACAAAGTGTCTGAAATGCAACTATCACGCTACCAGATTAGAACCATCATTTATTTCCAGTTCTATTGCAAGAAGTCAGCTACAGAATGTCACCGAATCATGTGTACAGCTTCAGATACTACTGTTGTATCATATAACACTGTGAAGGTTTGGTGCCGAAAGTTCAAAAACAAGGATTTTGACATTCAAGAAGCAGAATGATCTGGCCGGCCTACTGATATTGATGAGGCCAGCCTGCGAGAACTTGTGGAAGAAGATCAGTATGCAACCACCTGAGAGCTAGCTAAGTTGTTAGACGTTAGGGCCATGTCCATTAGTCGCGCTATGCATCGCATAAACTTGACGTACAAGTTCAATCGCTGGGTGCTGCATGAGCTGAATCAAGCAGATAAGGACAGACGTGTTCAGGCCTGCTCTAATCTGCTCGAATATCAACGCAAGGACAAAATTATGGACCAGATCGTCACTTGTGATGAAAAGTGGATTCCCTTCAACAAAACAAGCGGAAAAGGGGGTTAGTCTGCGCCCGTTGAGCCCGTCGGCAGCATCGCAAACCTCAATTTGACTAACAAAAAGATCATGCTTTGTACCCTGGGGGTTTGCAGTGGTATTATCCACAAAGAGTATCTAGAAAAAAGTAAAACCATCGACAGTAAGGTGTGCAGCGAGCTGTTAGTCCGTGTTGACGCTGCTGTCAAGGCAAAACGTCGAACTGAGTTCCGGCGTAAGAAGGTACTGTTCCATCAAGATAATGCAAGACCACATGTGTCTGCATTCACCACCTGGACTCTGTACGGACTCGAATGGGATATTTTACCCCACCCCACCCCCATATAGCCCCGACATCGCTCCTTCGGAATTATACCTTTACTCACACCTGCAGCTACATCTTGCTGCGATGGTGCTATCTTCCATGCTGCACAGTACGTCCGAAATGAGGTTCATCTGTTTTTGGACTCGCGGCCACCAAGTTTCTGGGCCGAAGGCTTTGAAAAACTACCAAAATGTTGGCAGAAAATCATAGATTCGGGTGGTGATTACTACCCGCACTAAAGGTACTGCTTTCATGTTTATTCTAACTTTATTAAGAAAGATTTTTGGCGGAAAACTTTCGTTGCAACCTAATATATATATATATATATATATATATATATATATATGTGTGTGTGTGTATGTGTGTGTGTGTGTGTGTCCGTGCGTGCGTGAGTGCGTGCGTGCGTGTGTGCGTGCGTGAGTGCGAACGCGTGTGTGCGTGCGTGCGAACGTGTGTGCGTACGTGTGTGTATGTATATGTGCGTGCATATATATAATAAACACGAATATCTTGAAATGTTCATTGATTGACAGTTTTACAGCTATCTACATCGTAGTTGATTTACATTTAAACAGAAATACGCTATATATATTATAAAGCGTTATCGATTTCTTACAAAAACCATTTACTTTACAAATAGGGTGAATTTCGAAGTATAGACTTTATCAAAGTCGAACATACATTAAGGGAAAACCGCTGGAGTCTTCTTTCTATTTAGGTAAGCAATTTGAAGACCGTACGTTAGAGAAGTTTAATTGCATAACAAAAATTATTTATGTCGTAGGGAATAAATGTGCACTCTCATTTTTATAAGAAACATTTCAAAGGTAACATCATGGCGTCATTTTTTTTGATAAAAGAGATTTTTGTGAACATCGCGGAAAATATGTTAAAATCTATAGCAGATACCATCATAAAATTTCTATCAGTATACTAATGTATCTTTGTATATAATTTAAGGTAAAATTACACCAGTTTTGTTAGATATCCTACATATTTCTCACCGTAAAGAAAATTCTAAACAAAAAAAATTACTAAAATT
This sequence comes from Dolomedes plantarius, assembly GCA_907164885.2. Lineage (NCBI taxonomy): Eukaryota > Metazoa > Arthropoda > Arachnida > Araneae > Dolomedidae > Dolomedes > Dolomedes plantarius. The sequence continues at coordinate 2,820,359 of OU015493.1, forward strand.
ATAACAAATTTTTACTAAAATTGTAATAAATTTTACGAAAATTCAAAAGTGCATCAATGCTACTTTTTAAGGCTTAATAATAAAATTAAGTATTTAAATGTACCAAAAAATTATATTTTTTGATACTGAGGGTTTTCCTTTTCTATATAAATAAATATACCATATGAGAGGAAAAGTTTTGTGATTAAACATTTTTTTACAAATTAATTAAGAGTATTTAGTATTAGTTTTTTAAAGATATTGAAATATGAAATCATCGAGTTCATCATATATTTAAAAATTATGCAATTTTATCGAAAATTTCAAAAGCTACGATAGTTAAAGGAAAATGTAAATAAACGGTAAATAAAGACCTTTAATGCAATTAACAGATTATTTACATATAATTATGTAAAACATTTCTCTAATAATAAACAGTCATACATTTAAATTCCCGAAAAATTCGTATAATATATTAGAGGTTGCTCCTGAGTATGGTCACACACATATTTAGGTAAAAGGTCCGTTTAAAGATATCAGGCAATATAGAAAGTTCTAAATGTAAAGTTAAATGGGTAATTTTAAAAGTCCAGTTTTAAATCTCAATCTCAAGTATTTGAACAAATAAAAACTGTGTTCACATTATTAGGGAACGAAAGTAATCTATTGTAAGTCATATTAAACACTATCATGATAAAAAAATGTTATATGAGTAAAGGGATTTGACAGTTTTAAGTAGGAAATTTTAACTGGTGTTCAGCTTCTTTTATAAATTAAACACATTCCCGTGGTTGATCTAAAAGTTAGCCTCTCATAGAGTAATGATGTAATAAATAACTTATGTTATGGCTGTGATAGCATATCATTCAAGGCAAATGAATTGAATTTTTTAATAACAGCTTCTCTTAATATTTGTAACTACGAAAAAGTTTTGGAAAAGGAGGTACAATCCCTCAAAAATATAAACGAACTAAAAATTAACTAATCATATTTGCTTAATTTGTTGTCTCAAAATTAAAAATTACTCTAGCTGAAAATTATTTATTTTAAACTATTAAGTTAGAAAAAGATTTTTTTCGTCTTATTCCCCCTAAAATATTTTTTCCACTCGAACTTTAAAAGCGAATAACTCAAAATCTTTTCGTCCTAAGAACCTTTTAGAAATGTATCTATTTCTGCAATAGATAGTGATATTTTTTATCAAGTGGAACAACCATTACTGTACTACTTTCCTAAAGGATTTTCCTTATAATCCGTATAACTCCACATAATCCTATTTTGCATATAATTTCATATAATAACATTTAAATATATTCACTACTTACAGCTCCATGTATTTTTGCATTGTGTCCAAAGACGGAATATAAAACCATGCCTTGAAGGGGGGTCCAGCAAATGATGAAGACCACTAGCACAGTAAAAACCATTTTATTCACCTAAAATGAAATAAAAGGATTTTACAATATTTATAAATACATTTCATATTTGGGCCTATTATTTATACCACAAGGAGCAGTATATCCTTCAACTAAAGTGCATTGCTATTGAAAAACAAGTTTAATGCAGTCCACATGAAAAGGTTTTCGAAGCCATTTTCAATTGTATAATAGAACGCAAAAAATTCATTTAATCACAAAATAGATCAAATTCAAGACGACTATTTGCAAACCTCCTTGTATAGCTTGACCTTTTTAAATATTTTACATTCTGTGCTGTTATAACATAAAATTGGAAGACGTCCAGACATTTAGTGTTTAATTGAATAAGAATGTTCGCTTTCAGCAAAAATTGATTTTCTAACTAGGCTAATGTCATTAATTTTGAGCCGTGATGAATCAATATTGCAAATTAGAATAAACTTAAAGTGCTAAACGAGCATTTTGTAGTTTTCCGAAAAATTATTCAATTGCTAGAGACATAAGACTCAATTTCATCTTGTCAGCAGAATGTTTAAAATCATTATACGAGGTTATCAAAGAAATTCTACTTCTTTACACTTAGATTCTTCCAAAGCCCTATTCACATTATTATTTCTACCGATATACCATAATTGTGAATATTTCGGAAATTTTTTGATTTCATGAATTTCAAGTGTGATATCTCTAAGAGTAAAACTCATCGATATTTCAATAAAATTAGCGTGTTGATCTGATTTTCATCAGACAACGACTATAATAATCGTTTTTAAACATAAAATTTGTTCCCTTTTATGATTACTCAATATTAGTTTTCTTAAATTCAATTTCAAAATTTGAATAATTTCTATTCATAATTTTTTGCAATAAAAAAGTAACACTTGCGTTACTTTGCATTTAATTTATCCTCATTTTTTTCGATTCAAAATAATATAGATTATGTAAGCTATCAGCTATTTGCTCAACAGCGAGTGAACAATTTTTACAAGATGTCAACCATAAATTTTATCATTGTTTAATGTTCTATCTATTATAAGGTGACCATATTTTAACATTGGTAAAGCGGGACACCATTGGACGGCGGGGAATGGGGGGGGTGATGTTCTTGATTAAAAATTTGATATATATGGAGCAACAAAAATTTTCATAGAACTTCAAAAATAGTATTGTAATATATATTTTTAAATTTCAACATAAATACAATTTACAAATATAATATATTAAAAAAATTATATATAGTATTATTTTATTCTTTGGCATATTTCTCATTTGTGTAATTTTTTTTTAGTAGATTGATGTCGTTGTTTAAAAGGCCATAAAAGTTTTCACAAGAATTTGTTAAACTATATTTCACACATAAAATGGCTTTCAAAGTCTCAACACTTAATTGTGATTTTTCTGATGTCCACACTTTTTTTATCGTAGAAAAAACGTGTTCAGTCGCAGCACTAGTTCCTGGTAAAGACAGCGCTTATTCCACAATTTTTAGTGTATTATTGTATGGAACATGGTTTATTTCAAAATTCGAATTCTCACAACTGATCAACAATGCGAACTTTGATAAGCAGTTCTCGATAATAAGTTCTCAACAATTATTTGTTATTATTAAAGTTTAACATTATAAAATTAGCAAAAAAATTATAAGACTCATATCCTGTGGAACGTAAAAGAATATTTGATTATTTATTGTGCACGGCAGTAAATCATTAAGGCAAAACCCTTTGTGTCTTTTAATGTATAGGATTAAAGTTGATGTCCTAAAACATACCCCTTACCGTACATTAGAGGTTCGTTGAAACGTGAGTTTACTGCATGACGAAAACGTAATAGAATGTTGATCCAAATACAGTAAATAAACTCTAATGTTTACGCGTATGTGACTAAGAATTACATCTGAACTATTGTTTTCATTTTCTATAAAGAAAACTAAAAAGGGTGAAATTATTACGAAGTTTTGGGGGCAGTAACTAAGGTTACTTATCAACTTCGTTTTAGGACCTCTGACTTCGTTGACATTTTTCTCATAACAATATCTCATTTTAATCAGATATCACCATTTCAGTATATATGGATAGCTTCCACTTAATTATACCCACCTTCTTCCTCACCCTGGAATGAATATTGATGTTGGCTGGGTGTTGCTCCCCTGGAACCTTCTCCGTCCACAGTCTCCATAAAATAAGAGAGTAGACTGTGATCATGATCAGAATGGGCAAAAAGAAGAGTGTTATGGTGACAACAACATAGTAAATAACACGAAGGGGCTCGTACGCAATGCACTCTTGCACAGACTCCTCGTAGTAAAATTGAATTGGCCATTTTTCAGTACATTTGGGCTCCACAAAGTTTTTCCACTTGATAGAGAAAAAAAATTTTAGAAAATATAAACATATATTAATGTTGTTGTATGTTAGGATTGAAGAAAGAATTACATAAGCATTAGAGAAAAAAAATCTTTTAACAGATGGAGCTAGAAAACAAAAGTGTTGAAGTCGATGCTGTATAAAAAAAACTGAGAAAGATATTAACACACGCATTAGAAAAGTATTACGTAGCAAGTGTTGAAATATTCCTTACTCACGACGAAATCAGAGAAAAACACACACAATTCAACAATTTAAGAATATAACTTTCAAAAGAAAAAAAAATAAACAGCTGCTAATGAAAAATGCAAACTTTTAAAAGAATCTCACTAGTAACACCGGATAAACGTGAAGTTCACGAAACATACACACACACACTCAGTACTAACTTCGAGATTTGAGGCGGTGAAAGGCAAAGTGGTGTAAGTCACAGTTTCAACTTTTTTTATTTGAGGGCAAAAATGTAATCTCCATGTTCAATTGATAGTGGAAATGCAAATAATTATTATTTGCAATAGTATAATAATTATGATGAATTATAATTTGTTCAATTTATAGTGAAACGTTTTGTATTTTTGAAGTAAAGCGCTTTTGACTTACACCACTTTGCCTTACCGACTTACACCGCTTTATCTTTCACCGCCTCATTTGTCGGTAATGGTAGTATGTTAATTAGGATTTTCAAGAGCAGGACATGAATGTTCCAGTACTTTTGGTACTGCAGTAGATTTACAAGACCCCACAAATCTTATTCATGAAAGTGGGATAGAATATAAAATGAAGGGGAACGCATCCGTGTTTTTACTGGACATTGACAAATGCAGCATGATCAACAATTGCCGTTTAATTTAAAGGTTATCAAATACTTGTACTTAAAATAAAGAATATCATAGCCGTTCTAATTAATATTAGAAAAAAAATCAGTCTATGACTCAGAATTAATTCACCAAGAACTGAATGATACTAAAATCATACATGAGAAAATTTCCCAGATCCGGTAGAAATAAGTAAACACACTTTTATGTCCTGCTCGGAAAGTTGCAACACAACGATGAATGCCGAAAGTATCAAATTTATTTCTATAGTGTGCCGGTTTCAAACAATACAGTTTCATTGTCAGAATGCATAAATCACTTCCTCATTGTGTATTCTAGCACACTTACGATATATTAAAAACTTTGTGTAGGTTTAAATCCTTGCTCCCAATTTTAAAGATGTAAAAAAATAACTAGAGAAAATTATGTGATGCTTCTACGGCGTAAATACGTATGCATGGACCGTTTGAATTTCTTTGGAAATTGTTATGAAGAAAATAATAGTCTCAAATAATCTTATAATGAAAATTTAAATAATTTGTAAATTTTAAACCTACAATTATGAGCGAAAAAATGGCTAATTCACAGAAAATAAATAAAACGCTTCAAAATGACATTTGAAAATGCACCACTGATTTCTAAAAATCCTTCTTGATTTCAAAATTCTTGAATCAATTGAGCCATACATAAGCCAAATCAGTTCAGTCCACTCTTTGATTTTTTTGAAATTTTAGTGTCAAAGCAGTGATGGAATCTTAACTTTTTACATTCATGATAAATTTTCCAAATAATAAGGATTAACAGCACTCAATGACAACATTTATTGGAGCCATCGAATAAGTAACTTTTTTCAGAAGCCAAACCAGTTAAGTCCATAATCTAATGTAAATCATTGCAATAATGAAATTCAACCACAGAAACTAGTACTTGATGATAATGGTCAATCGTTTAGTATTGTTTCATCGCAAAAATACTAAAAGAAATAAGTCTGTGACAGTCTATCTGCTGTAGAATTTAGTACTTGTGAACTATTGAACGAATATTTCAATTGTTTTCTGTAGAAAAAAATAATTTGACGATAGAGTTGGATGTTTGTGATGTTTGAAATTCAGCCTACCAGTATGACGTAATATAATATTTGCTAGATTCCTGCACCTGAGATTGTTTGCACGCGTGATATTATATTTTGTATTATTCGCGTGATATTATATTTTGTATTATTCATATTTTTCAATAACTGAAGATGGCAACTTCCATATATTTTTAGTAAATATGATGGAATACGTTTTTAGGACAAGGAACCAGTTATGTACAATTTAACTTCGCTGGGATCGCCGAATAGGGCATCTCCTGAGATCGTCGAGTAGGGCATCTCAGTATCTTGTGATAAATATTTTGTTTTCCAATTTTCAATAAATGTTTATGTTGTTCAACACCTGAAGTATATAATACTAAATAACGAAACGTCACAATGTTATTACTTTTTTTCACTTACAAAGTCGGTTGTCTCCTTTGTCACGCAAAAATTGTAATAATAATAACGAATACACCGAGGATAGTCTATCTTATATGTCGTTAGATAAAAACTCCAGTGTACAGTGTCTATTTGAATTTGTATTTCCAGAGGAAATTTACAAAACAATGTCAATTATTTTATTACTTTTTTTCACTATTTGGTTTAAGGAGTTAATCGATTTGGCAAATGAGCAGTTCAGTTCAGAGACAGAACATAAACCAAAATCTCGGGACACACCTCCGTCGTACCCAGCATCCATGGACCATGCTCTCTCCTTATGTTATGAGCTCCTCAGCCTGAAATTGCGAAAAAGCACGCTGGGAGAAAAAAATTCCAAATGTGGACTTTTACTGATGCCTAGCTCATCTAGCTCGCGAAGAAAATAACTATCATCAGTCACAAATTGTGGTACAATCTTTAGAGTGTTTGAAGAGGAAATTATTCTTTGAGCACACCCTCGTGGAATGGTTCACTTATGAAAAGGTATACATTTACATCAAGATGAAGGCTTGTTGCACAGTTCGTGACAGACGATAGTTTTATCCTTTGTGGGCTGCATTTTGTCAGTCGTAATTGCCTTCAGTCACGAGTAAAAAATCACAGAAATTTCTGAATTTACAAATTATTTTTCTGATCGGCTATGCCATGCTGGGGAGACGTTTACATTGGACCGAATCTAGGTCCATGGCAGTTAGTTTAAAATGAATTCTGTTGCCAAGTGCAGAAGAGTTCAGAGATTTCTAAACCTACTATTTTTATTGGATTATCAACATTTATGTAGATGTAAATAGTAGACAAATTTTTTCCATGGGTTAACATTGAGGTGAGCGAATCCAATAAGGTTAGAACACATCAGCGTTAATGACACTAATGCTTACTCCACACCAACGGCGACAGCAATGAAAGACAGACACTTTTTGCCACCTGTCTCTGTGGCTGTCATAAAAGCCTTCACACACCTAGGAGACGGAGAGAAGAGGCAATTTATTTGCGCATGCGCATAATCTTCTCTTTCTATTCTGATTGGCTGTCGAGCAAGACAAAAATTGAACTTTTTCCAACTTGAAACCGCAGAGACCAGAGATGGAGACGAACCGGGGAGTGAAAATTTGTTTGTAATACGCATGCGCAGCAACAAAGATACATGATTTTCATCTCTGTCGCCGTTGGTGTGGAGTAAGCATAAGTTTTGGAACACACACTTGCCGTGTGTGCTCAAAACACACGGCAATGCTTTCTCCACACATGATACATGATATCTACACATGGCATACACATGATACATGATATTCTATACATGATATCTACAGAAACACAACTGACAGGATATATTTTTAAATATTTCATGCCTATTCTTAACTAATAAAAACCGGCTACTACCCCTCCCACGAAGATGTGTTCCATGCATTATTTAATATCTTTTACATAATATCTTTTTTCCCTACCTCGATGACAAGGTGCTCTTTGACGACAAGGAATGGAATGGATACGGTGATGGACACGATCCAGACGATCGCCATGACGACGGACGGGCGCTGCTTCGTGATCCTGACGTGGAGGGGAAACATGATCGCCATGAAGCGGTCGCAGGAGATCGCGGACAAAGTGAGGACGCTGCTCGTCAGACAGGTCACTGAAAAATGGACACGATTTGAAAAAAAACTGTTGGAATTACCGCAGATGGAGGACTGAAAGGCGCCGTCATTATTAATAAGTAATGCATTTTTGTTCGCAGTTTATGGTGGCGCATCATTTTAACTCGTGGGTTTTCAGTCCTCCTGTTTTCGTTCGTTGAAATAAGCTTCTCTTGTACTTCATCTCGTAGAATGGTACACAAAATACAACTTTATTCCAATTATATTTCCTAGCATTTGTTTTAATACATAAAGTTGCAGTTTGAAATGAACATCAATAGGATATGTAGAAAAGGGCATGCAATCTTTCAAACATACGAAGAGGGAAAAATTTCAAAATCGGGGAAATGCAATTTAAAGGACAAAAATTTGTTAAACCTATAATTTGTAGACATATAACCTTGTAATCGGAGATAAAACTCAACACATAAAATCCGTTCGTTACGAATAAGGAATTAATTACAAGTAATTTTTACTGTACATTGCATATACAATACATAAAACAATCTTATATTCTGCGTTGCTGAAGCTCCATAAATGATCGAATCCAGTAAACCCCTTGGAATATATATATCGCTCACTCCTTTCAACAACGTCATATCTCAAAAAACATGATTTTTCAGAAGAGTGATTTGAAAGTTTAAAAGTGCATTGAAATGTATTGAAAATGTATTTTTAAATCAGCTCTCTAGCGGCTAGATATTAAGCAGTGAGTTCTGACGATCTTGCAGGGATATACTACTCTTTCAGGGGATTCTGAAAACAAGCATAACTAAAAATATCCAATATTTTAGTTATGACGTTGTTGAAAGGAGTGAGCGATATATATATATAGCTGCCAGTTTCCTTATAGAACAATAAGTAAAATTTACGAAGTTTTCTCAAATATTATTCATTATATATGTCTCTAAACCTGAGAAGGTCAACAGTAGAAGAATATTCCTAAACTTTTAAGAAAAAAGTAATTAAGGAGCAATTAAAAGCGATTAGAAGCTTATAAAACAATAAATTAAGAATACGTTGTATGAATAGTCGTTGCAGTCTTCAATCTGTAGTCTAAGTAAATGCGAAAAAATTATCTAGACGTATTTTCTTGAGCAATTTTGGGACAGAAATTATAAATTTACACTAACTCTATCAACTTTTTAAAAAATAATATCGTAATTCAGAGATTAATATTCTGAGGATTAAGCAGCCATCTAATTTTGTACTGTATTTTCTATCAGTTGTTAAGTTAGTGTCTTAAGTTAAAGGTATAAGAAATAGTTCTATTCTTCTTAATTTTAACATACTGCTTTGTGACATAAAATGTTATTTTACTGAAGGTATATTTTCTGGAAAAATATATCAGAAATTTTATGTAATGTGTAAAAAGTTATGCACTTTTTGATTCCTGAAAATCACCCATAAAAATAATTAATATAATTCAATACAATTAAGCTTTATTAAACAAAATTAATTTTAGATAAATATTTCATGCAAGATACTTAAAATTTATTTCTGTAATATCTGTTCCCCAACAAGTTTTTAAAGATGTGTTATCTGAGATGAGAATTTCCTCAAAAACTTTAGCGATATGGTGTTTATTTCAATTCTAAATGTTATTCTTTAGCTTGCGATATCAAAAAACATTTCCTGCCAAATATTTTACTGAAAGGTATATTTTACTGAAACTTTTAAGGACCGTACGAACCCTGACACTGATTGAAACATCGATAAGAAAGTTATGACTAAATGGGTGGCTGTTAAAAACTAGTGATTTTTGGATATACACTGCTGGCCACTGTACATGCAACACCCTGAAGGAAACATGCAAATACCATAAAATTTACAACATGCATTAGCGGAGGTGAGATATGCAAATGATTAGAATTTCAGCGCAGGCGCACATCACGCGCGCCTGTGGCGCCACTTCAAATCGCTATTTAAGGCTTGGAGATTTCGACGATTTCAAGTTCGGCAATTGTGTTTTTCTTGTGGTTTTTTCAAATAAAAACGATCAATAATGCCTTGTCGGAAACAGTGGTCATCTTTTGATCAAGTATCCGAGTTCGACAGAGGAAGGATAGTGGCCTACCGAGATTGTGGATTATCTTTCAGGGAAATCGGTAGTCGTGTTGGACGAAACCAAAAAACTGTAATGCGGATATGTGATCGTTGGATGCAGGAGGGTACAACGGACCGGCGTGTTCGATCGCATCCATCTCAGCGCACCACTTCACGTGATGACAGGCAAATTGTGCTCATGGCAGTGACGGATCACTCAGTCACATCACGAACCATAGCACAGCACATGCAGTCTGTAACGCATCATCCAGTGTCTGCGCGTACCATTCGACGCCGTTTACAGCAGAGTGGTCTGTCAGCAAGACGTCCATTGCTTTGTCTACCCTTGACGCAGAACCACAGACGTCTCCGCCGCCAATGGTCCGATGACAGAAGGATGTGGACGGCAGAATGGAATGAAATTGTCTTTACTGACGAGTCACGCTTCTGTCTGCAACACCACGATGGTCGCATTCGAGTCTGGAGACACCGTGAAGAGAGGATGCCGAACAGCTGCGTTATGCACCACCACACTGGTCCTGCACCGGGTATTATGGTATGGGGAGGTATTGGATATCACTCTCGCACACCTCTAGTACGCATTGCCGGTACTTTAAACAGCCAGCGCTACATCTCCGAGGTGTTGGAGCCAGTTGTCTTTCCTTACCTTCAGGGATTGCCCACAGCCATATTTCAACAGGATAATGCGCGACCACACGTGGCACGCATTGTCCAACGGTTCTTCGTCAATCGCCAGATTGAATTGCTTCCCTGGCCGCCTCGCTCTCCGGATCTTTCGCCGATAGAAAACATGTGGTCCATTGTTGATCTACGATTGACCCAGATTCCATCCCCAGCTGCCACAGCAGATCAACTTTGGCAACGTGTGGAAGCTGCTTGGTCTGCTGTACCCCAAGAACTCATCCAAAGTCTGTTTGAATCAATGCCGAGGCGTGTGGCAGCGGTGATCTCCAACAATGGCGGCTACTCTGGCTACTGATTTTGGCAGGAACCACACGTCACAGAAGTCTCTAAATTTAATAATTTGATACTTGGTCAACATGTTATCTACAAAATAAATTTTGTTGTGATATCTCTTGTCTTTCTTGGTGTTGCAATTTGGGTGGCCAGCTGTGTATAAGCCAACTGGCCATATATCCAGTTAAGACAAGTGATTTTAAAATGTCGCCATTTCTTTTTAAATATGTTAAAATCACATTATTCAGAAAGATGGCAAGAAATATTAACTGAAGTTTGTACTGATCGGAGGTTTTCCGTGTAAGTCACTAGTTCTTATCCGGAGGTGAAGCCCAAGAAGTGGTCCCGAAGTCAGCGGTCTTAAAACAAAAATTGATTTCATCCTTTCAAAACGACCGCACGTTAAACGAATGAATAAAACTGGAAACAAAAAATCCTTTTTTTTTCTCAATTTTTGGTTTGCACACCTTTGAACAATATTTAGCCAGGGATTTTACAGCTAGTAAAGCAAACGCGAGCTGATAAATTTCTTACGTTTATAAGTTTTCAAAGGCTTTCATATTACCTAAGAGGTTTACCTTTACGTTAAATTTGTTATTGTTGTTAATTTTATTCATAACTTTTTGCGCATTTGTGACGCCTCAATCATTAGTCCCCTGGAGCAGCCCATTTATATGTATTTTGTTATTATCAATCGCCGACTCTTTGGGTAAATCCTGACAAACAAGTACGTAGAAATATGTTACAAAACTAAAAATAAGGTGTTTTTGAGGATTTTTAAGAACCTTAGAAACCTGCAAACGATAGAGATTGTAATTTGAAAAATTCACTGAACGGGTATGATTCGTTGAAGTTAATGTCTTACACAAAAATACAACACTTGAGTTTACAATTTCCTAAGATATTATGAGTACGCCAAATTACCACACGGTATTTTTTTTATTCTTAGCTAAATTTTTTAGCTAGATTATGTTAATCCTCTATCTCTAAAATAAATACCCTAAAAAAATTATCAGTCCTTTAACATACATCCTACTTATTACAATGCCATTCCCATTAGTAAATTTAGCTTAACGGCACATATTTAATATTTGTCGTAATATTAAGTCAAACCTCTATCCCACCTAGAGCTTAAAAATAAATTTAAGATATTTTTCTATTCTTCATTGTAATGAATAAAATATTCCTTTGACGAAATTTCCGTAAAGAACGTCGGGCAGTATTCATTTGTTCATTAAAGTATATGTTCCAGCTCATGAAATTTGTCTTAGACTCTGTGGGTAAAGAATAAATATTAAACGTTTCGATGAAATACACTGCTAAAAAAATTAGGGGAGAAAGCAAAGAAGTTAAGAAAACCGTGTGAGACTGCTACGTATTGGCATAAAATGGATAGTACACGCGTATCAATGCGCAATACAGAAAAAAAGACGTAAAAAATTGTAATCAAGCAATTCTTTGATAATATGGAAAAAACATGAAGAGATGATTTAGGTCAACAGTTTGGTTACATGTAAACGATAAAAAAAGAATTGTTTAGAAATGATGCAAGATTTTTAATATGGTGTGTGGTCTCCTCGAACAGCTAAGACTGCTGCAAACCTGTTTTCCATGGATGCGATGATGTTATCGATAAGACTTTGGGGAATACTGTTCCACTCCTCAAGAAGTGCAATCTCCAAGTCTCGGAGAGTAAAAGAAGGCCTTGGTCTCGCAGCAATGCGTCGTCCGAGCATGTCCCAAACATGCTCGATTGGATTCAGGTCAGGAGAGCACGCTGGCCATTCCATACGCTGTATTGTTTCAGCTTCAAGCATGTTCTGCACAAGACGAGGTGTATGCGGTCTGACATTATCATGCTGGAAAGCAAAGGAATCTCCAATGGCTGCAGCGTAAGGTATGACATGAGGTCTTAGTATCTCGTCTGCATACCTTCGGGCCGTCAAAGTACCATTCCGAATGATATGCAGGTCCGTACGTCCACCTGTGCTGATTCCACCCCATATCATAAAACCAGCTCGTCTGTATTGTGATCTTTTACGAACGAATGGTGATGTGAAGTTTTGATGAAGTTTTCTACTTCTGTTTCCTGCTAGGCTTTAAATTATGGATGATTTATTTTATTATTATGGGTGATTTATTTTATATTATTACTTATCGGTGTAAGTATTTGCATAATTTCGTTAAAACCATGTGCTCCCCTAATTGTTTTGAGCAGTGTACATTATACATTGTTTGAAATTTCAAATGAATATATATTTTTACATATTTTTGACAAGATAGCGAGTCATAAATATTCACAGCTTTATACGTTAAGAAAAATTTATCGGCAGACACATTTATCGAGTCTTCGAGTTTTTCTTATAAAACTTTAGAAAATCTCAAACATAACCCATTTTCGGAAATGAAATTTTGCCTTTCCTAGAATTCTTTCTTACTTTCCTTTTATCTAAAACTACTTCTTTTTATCTTAAAATCACCAAGCCGACAGTATTCTTATTTTAGAAATGAAATTCTAGAATCTTGTGATCTCCACTGCGTTATGTTTTATGCCCTTCTTGAAATATGTGTTAAATATAGCAGTAGACAAAATAATACTGATATATTATATGTATTCGCACATAAAAGTTGTTTTTTCTTTATCTTTCAAACTCAAAACAGATTTTATATAGTATCATGACATAAAATATGTTCATTCAAATAGCTTTAATTTTGTATACAGTACTAGAAGATATATAAATATTATGCCACCCGAAACTTCATTTATCAATCACTTCAAATGATTTGATATCTAACAAATGAGATGTATGATCCACTGCAATCTACCTGAAATTAAATATTTTCCCAAAATCATTTCATCAAAAATCATCAGTATCCACAACATATGACTTCTTCACGCTTAACATGATACATTCAAAAGCCACATACCTAATGGAGTCAGCAAATAAATACTTCAAGCTTCAATTTTTTTAATCATTTCGTAATAACGCATAGATGTTGCTAGGATGTCAGATTCTCATATATAACTACAGTGTAATAATTATGTAATAATCATTTTGTTCAAAATTTTATTTCACTTTTTCCCTTCTTTTCGCCGAATTATAAACATACATGAAGGATTACGCATTTTCTGCCAAGCAGTGTCTGGACACAATTAAAAAATTTGTTTACAAAAAATGTTTTTTGTGATCACAGCATTAACGTACATTAAAATTTCTCGACAAGTAAGATATATCTTACACTCTCTTCTTATAATATATTCAGATTTTTTAAAAACCTTTATGCTATACCAATACATCTAAATATGACTGGCAATTTTGACGATGTTATAAACTGAGAATGATGATGTGAATTATGATGGTGAACTATGATGGTCACTTTATGATGTGAATATTTACTCGTGTGGCGCGAAATCTACTACCGTGAAAGTTCTGAACAATTGAACCAAAGAAGTGAGAGGTTCCACAATTTATTTTAGATGTGAATTATGATGAAATATGATGAATTATGATGTGAATGGTGATGTGACTTATGATGATGACTTATGATGGTCACTTTATGATGTGAATATTTACTCGTGTGGTGCTAAATATACTATCGTGAACGTCCTGAACAATCGACCAAAGAAATGATAGGTTCCACAATTTATTTTATAGAATGTTCCACGATCTTTTTTTAAAGGGAGGATCACAACATCAAACCTACCCATTAATGTGTTAGCCCAGTCGTTAAGTTGATATTTTGGGTTAACTGCACTTAATTTAGCTCACGCATTTAAGCACTGTTGTGTATCGCAGCGTAGAATTTTCTGTACAGCCTTTTGAATCTTTAAAGATAAAGACCAATAATTTTATCGGGGAGGCTTGATTTTTTAACAAGGGAAAGGAGTGACACTCTACTGGAAGCCTGGGTTCTTAATCCTGTTTACATAGAGCGAAAAAGTATTTCAAATAACGTCTTGCAGTACTCATGCACTGAAAATTTATATGAATCTATTAACGGGAATATTTTTTTTTCAGAATAGAATATTCCCCATTATAGCTGATGTTTTGAATCGGGACCCTTTTGGCGAGATTTTAGCGAAATTTCGCCAAAATCTCACGCACGAATGCCAAAATTGCCGTGGAAAGCATTACCCCACTCAAAAGGACGTTCTTTCGTGGATTTTGTTTTTAAATTTCGGGGCGGGATTTTTTTTCGTGTCTTTCCCGCTTCTTAATTATTTATTAAGAAGCGAGTCTTTCCCGCTTCTAAATAAATAATTATATTCATGCTTTATTTGGGCGTTTCAAAGATTATACCCATAAATTTCTCTTTTATACAATATTTTTAAGAAGAAAAAAAATGTTATAATTATATTCATGCATTATTTCTGCATGAATGTTTGCTGCTAATTAAAGTTGAATATAATTCATAAGTTAGATTCTTATAAAAGTTTGTATTTCTTGATAATTTTATATTAAAAAAATCTATAATTATAATTTTAAAATACTATTATTATAAATTTCCTATTATTTTTTTTTATTTGATAAAAAGTTTTTCCCGCTACTTAATAAATAATTCGATTGACGCCTATTATACACACACACACACGCATATATATATATATATATATATATATATACACATACACAATGCACTTTAATTTTATTAGCTACAAACTCCCATCACACCTATTTCAAAGCTTTTGTTTCTTAATGTACAAATAATGCATGAATAATACATGAATCATTTATTAAGAAGCTGTAAAGACCACTCCCCCTTTGTAATATAAGGAGGGACTTCTGTCGACAGCATTCGGTAGGTTACTACAGCAACATATAATCGTCCTTTTTGGCGGTCCGGAATGCGTACCGCAGCCTTAATTTCATTTTATTGTAGATCGCAGTCTATTTATCTCGCTTTAAGATTTAAGGTTTTAAGACTGAAACGAAACTAACAACTGGGAGATTTTTTACCGATTAAATAGAAATATGGACTGCCACTTTATCTGCACCTACAGTGTGGAATACAAAATATTAAATTCGCTATTAGTTTTAAACTTAATACAGATCTTAATCAGACCACAGCACTGGCTGTCATTTGTTTCAATGAATATTCTCACCTTGTCCGAAATGTCAGCATTGATATATTGTGGATGATCAAACGAATGCAATCAATAATTTAGAACTCAGTTTGTGCACTGCCCATAGATTCCACCATATCTAAATATATTCTGGAACAATATTCTGAATACGTAATAGAATTACGGAAGGATCTTCATAAGGTTTCCAGACATGAGAGCTACGCGTCATGTATATGTTTACCCCTTCTAGCCAAATGGGTCACAATATCCCCGAATCCCCAGATGGTTATATTATTTTTAAATCCCCATTTTGATACATACGGACAACTTTCTTTTATATTAGAATTTTTTTCTCAAAATAGTTTTTTGGTAGTCACTAATATACCTCATGAAGATTTTAAACCTCATCACATAGGGGATTTAAAAAATGTATGCCTCTCGATCTTGTAATATTCAAATAATATAACCCCCACCCCAATCCCGCAAACTAAAATTTAATGAAATTAAATAAACTTAATTTCAAAGATATTTTCTTCCACATTTGCCTTGAAATATACATATCTCCATTTATGCATGGAATATATTAACTTCGATAGGATGGTAGGTGGATTCCCTCATTAGCCAAAATAATAAATCACTGTTAGTGCAAAGTGATGATTAATTGGCAACAAAGACATTGCGATGCATGTGTTTTTATGAGATTGGGACGCAAGATGCGCTCTCATGATATCGAGGACCTTCAGTTTTACGCACATTATTCACTCGCGCCACAAGACAAAAGAGGAATTTCGTACTCACTCTGCGTGAAAGGATTGAACTTGCACATTAACTCTCCAAAGATGTACACGTTTCCTGTCATCACACTGAGGGTGTGGGGCACCATGCAGAATGTGCATATCATGGCGTCCGCCACGGCCAGGTTCGAGACGTAGAAGTTGGTGGTGGTCCTCATGGATCTGTTGAGTGCCACTGTCAGGATGATGCTTATATTGCCTAGAAGGCCTCCTGCAATTATAATTATGTACGCCAGTACCTTGATGCAGTCGACGTAGTCCAGATTTTTCCATACCGTGGGATCGCCGGGGTATACCTCCAGATGCAGGGAGTAGTTTTCGTACTCCCCGTCCATTGTCAAGTTCTTGAAATGTTCTTCGCAAATCAGGTCGTTCATCCTGCACAGAGAAAAAAAGGCGGTCAGTCGTCGGAATAAGTAGATTCTGCAACCCACTTCTCGTGAGTTAAACAAAGCACTACCCACGTTTTTGAACGCGGATGTAAATGAGTTAAAATACTACCGAGTTATCGTTACTGAGTTATCGAAACAAGTGTGTTAAATAACTCACACGTCGCGAGTCTTTTATAGTCAGTTTATTGAACTGGAGAACCATATTCAAGTATTAAAACGTAAATATTATGTAACTTGGAAAAGTTGAAATGGAGTTCATTTGGAATAAAATTTTTTAGCTGTACTTAAAATTTTATCCATTATTTTTTATTGGAAAAGAAGTTAATTTTTGGTATACAATGTCTGAATTTTTTAACGAGAATAATAAAAATTCTTGTATAGTATTCAAAATTATTTTTTGTTTACGATTTTTTGTTCTCAAGATAGAAAATTTTACCTTTTTGTAGAAATATTTTAATTTAATAATACAGAAATATTTAAACCTATTTAAAGAAAAAATTGCAAAATTTTTAATAATGTCATAAAAGCACAAGGCAATTACAAGTTCCAAAGAAGTTTTGTATCAAAAGTAGCATTTTTTTAAAGTAAAGATGCTAATGTTCTTGTGTGTATGTTATTAATGTTTTACATCTCGATCTGTGTGCAGACACTTACAGGTCCAACGATAAAAGACTTCGATTCGCAGGTTTGCGTTTTCATATTTGCGCCTTAATTTTCGAATGGTTTGCTAAATATCTTACTTACGATTCACCCGCGTCGAAACAAATACTATTGATAATAATAGTTAAAAATAAATGGAGTCACACTTATTATTGGACACTACTTATTAAACATCCTATAAAATTTATTAGTATAGAATAATTCTCCATTGCACAGCTATCAAAGTTATATTTACACACACACACACACACACACACACGTATATATATATATATATATATATATATATACAGACTTTGCGATACTGAAATTGATTATGGTAAAGAAATGTAAATTTTACAAAAAGAATTATTGTTTCTCAATATGTTTTTTTTCTCTTTTTGTGACACTTTCTTTTTATTATTATTTGCAGGCTAAAATCTAGCAACTAATAGCGTCGTACACCAAAATAATTGGACGTTTGTAGTTAATAACAGTTTAAAATTTATTTATTTATTTATTTATTTAAATCTTCAGTTTACAACTCTGACAATAATTAGTTTATCAGCTCGTAAGAGATACAGTTAGAAAATCATGATTATCTCCTAAGTTTTTATTCTATCACTTGAGTTTGTTCTAAAAGAATCATTAAATATCCCAAATTCGTGGGAAAAAATATTTTACAATATTTTTTCGTCGGCCTATTGCTTGGCCTAGGGCTCGGCCTATTGATTGTAGTTCTCATTATACTTTCCTGAAGCTCCTGAACGGAAACGTATTTGACATCTGCTCGCCCAAGTAGTTACAGGAAATGGTCATTTCCCGTTCGGTATTTTTTTCCCGCCCAAGCACGTGTTTTATTGTACCAACACAACACACAGCTTCGTAGTGTGCCAGCATTTTTGAGTATGCTGGTTCTGTATTTCAGGACAAATCCTTACGAAGAGGCCGACGGATGCTTCAACTGGCCATCTCTACTTTCTTTCTAAGGTGAACACAGTTTTGATATTTAAAAGTTTTGCTAATGAAACCATCTATAGCAATGAGTCTAACCTTATCTGTTATATTTTCTTTCAATTTAACCGTTATTTGTGACAGTAGAAATAAAAACTTAAGTTTTCATGCTTCCTATAAGTAAATATATATAATTAGTATGTTTCATCTATCAATAATTTATTTAGGGTTACAAGTATTTTACTTCCATAATTATCTTTGGCATTTTAAAATGATTGTACATCCTAGATGTTCATTTCGATTCTCAAAAACGTATTAAAATTTGTTCTCTTCTTACATACATATAGTCGTATTTTACATTTATTTCTTGTATTCTTATTTTTTCTTTCATTAATTGAATAGGATGCTATTGATCATATATCAATCCTTTAAGTTGTTAAAAATAGCGAAAAGATGGTACATACCTAACGTTTAAATCTCAAGACAAAAGCATCTTTCCTCATCTGTTATTTAACTTAAATAATAATATTTGATTTATCAACTTTAATCAGTAAATGAAAAAATGTACCATCAATTATGCAGAAATGTTATCCCTGCTATAGAAGTATATTTATTTTATTAGATGAAAACAGATTTCTGTTGTCAAATTTTACATATTCATTTGGCATATTGTTTTATGATATTTTACGCATTTATAGCTTAGATAATTTTTCTGTTTGCTATTAATTAAAATATCCATGGATATTACTTAATCATTGACCTTAAACAATTGTTAAAGAAGGTGACAGTGTAATTCACCTGTTTATTATGCTAGTATTTTTATTCACTTGTTTTAATATGTAATATTCAGTAATTTATATCTTTCAATCTATCTATTTATTGTTCATATTGCCGCATTTTCCATTTCTTGAGAGTGAACCGGTGGCTGTGAGGTAACGATTCGGTCCTTAGTTCGAATTCCGCCGGTTGCGGGCTGCCTTTTATTTATTTAATTTAAATTTCCTTTCTGGAAATTTCCAGAATATTCCATTATATGTAAATTAAATTAATTTGAATGTTCTGTTAGGATATATAAGTTGCTGCACTCCAGTTGAGAGTCAGTCCTGCTCTGTACTATCACTCCGATAGCACTTCATTGCTTCCAATAAATTTCTATATTCCACGTCTGTGTATTTAACCGTCTCGTCAGTTTTCACGTGACAATATACACTGGTGTAAGAAATTAAGAGAATTTGCAGACTTGGTCGATTATCTCTAGAACTACTGTTCCGATTTTAATGAAATTTGAGATGTACATACATTGATACAATACAAAACAAATAACCATTCAATAATTGTAATACACACGCATGATCGTGCGTAACACTCGTTGGAGTCGGAAGGTATGAAACAGCGGTTGCAGAATAAACAAACAAATGGGTTAATAGATGGGTTAATAGGGGGTATGGTCCCCTCTTACAGATATACAGGTCTCGCAGCGTGATTTCATACTTGAAATAAGGCAGTTTATCATTTCTTGTGGCAATTAGTCCTACTCGTTCAGAAACGCTGCTTTCATTCCCTAGATGGTTCTCGGAAAGGGGGTGCAAGTTGCAATTGCCCTCCCCAGAGCGTCCCAGACATGCTCTATAGGGTTAATGTCTGGAGATCTGGCTGGCCAATCCATCCGGCGAATATCCTCACTCTCTAGAAATTCTTCGACCAGAAGAGCTCTATGTGGCCTCGCGTTATAGTCCATTAAAATGAACTGAGGGCCAACTGCACCCCTGAAAAAGCGAACATAGGGCTCCAAGACCTCATCCCTATACCTCACACCAGTCACAGTGCCCCTTTCAAAGACATGGAGAAGTGTGCGGCCATCCAACATGATGCCTGCCCAGACCATTAAACCTCCTCCGCCATAATGGTCGATTTCGCGGACATTGGAGGGTAGGTAGCGGGTCCCTGGTTCTCTCCATATGAATGTACGGCGAGAATCGGTGTTTAGGCTGAACCGGGACTCATCAGTGAAGAGAACGGTCGCCGATTGATCCATACTCCAATCTCTCTGCTCTCTGCACCATGATAAACGGATTCTCCTGTTCGTAGAAGTGAGCGGGACGCAAACAGAAGGTCTTCTTGCAAACAACCATCTCTCATGAATTCTTTTGGAAACAGTCACCATTGATACATGGGTTCCTGTGGCTGCCCAAGTCAGGAGAGAGCTGAGAAACTGTAGCACTCCTGTTACGCCTCGTTATAATCAACTAATGGCGATCTTCTCTGGCCGTCGTGGCTCCTGGACGAACTTGCCCTGGCCTTCTCTCGATGGATCCGGTATCCTGTAACTGTTTCCATAAGTTACACACGACGCTGGGCGTTAAATTGAACTCTCTACAAATCTGGAATTGATATTGGCCTGCTTCTAGCCTCCCCACAATTCGCCAGCTCATTCCATCATCTAAACATTGGTGGTTACTCATTTTTACTGTTATAATTTGAAATTAACCGATTGCTGCAAAATAACACCAAGAAATTCGCCGAGTTGTGCTAGCGAACGAAATGCGCCTTAACTTATAAAGCCTGTTTCTCTACTGGCTCCATCTACACACACATGTACGCTTACGTATTTAACGTACAAGATTTGCATTTTTGTCTAGAAGCAGTGATTGTACATTCAGTTCAGTTCTTTTCATGAAATTCGATAAAATATCCAAATTCTCTTAATTTATTTCAACAGTGTATATAAAAATAAGTGTGGGATGGAAGATTTAGCAGTATGTCATATATATAAAAAATATGAATTTTTGTATTTAGCTAATAAAATTTTGTGTAGAATAAAAAGGATATATTTTATACCTAGGTAGAATCTATAATTAACATTTTCATAACATTTTCATAAGTATTCAAAAATTAATTCACACTAACTTTACTGTATATCATATAAAAAAGCTGTAAATGAAAATTTTGAGGTTACTTTTTTGGAGTTATGCATTAATAATTTTTATTTTAGGTACAAAATGAGAGATTCTCCGTCAATTAAGTTTGACAGCTAAAATTAGTTTAAAAATAAGACAGCTACAAACCCAATGCTGAAATAAAAAAGTTAATACAAAATATTATTGCATGTAAGTTAAATTTTCAAATTCATATCAAAAGCTAAAATTTGTTTATTGAAGCAATACAAATAATAAAATATTGAAAATAGAACCAAAAAAAGTATTTAAAATCGAAGTAAGCAATGTAGTCGTAGTAGCACACTTAAAATTATTTAGCATGTAAGTTAAATTTCTTACAATCCCAATGCTTAGATAAAAAAGTTACTATAAAACATTATTTAGCATGCACGTTAAATTTCAAAATTCAAATATCTAGAGCCAAAATTAGTTTAAAAATAAGACTGCTACAAACCCAATGCTGAAATAAAAAAGTTATTACAAAACATTATTGCATGTAAGTTAAATTCCCAAATTCAAATGAAAAGCTAAATTTAGTTTATTAAAGGAATACAAATAATAAAATATTAAAAATAGAACCAAAAAAAGTATTTAAAATCGTAGTAAGCAATGTAGTCGTAGTAGCACCCTTAAAATTATTTTGAATGTAAGTTAAATTTCCTACAATCCCAATGCTTAGATAAAAAAGTTACTATAAAACATTATTTAGCATGCAAGTTAAATTTCGAAATTCAAATCAACAGCTAAAATTAGTTTAAAAATAAGACTGCTACAAACCCAATTTTAAAATGAAAAAGTTATTACAAAACATTATTGCATGTAAGTTAAATTTCCAAATTCATATCAAAAGCTAAAATTAGCTTATTGAAGCAATACATATAATAAAATATTAAATATAGAACCAATAAAAGTATTTAAAATCGTAGTAAGCAATGTAGTCGTAGTAGCACATTTAAAATTATTTAGCATGTAAGTTAAATTGCCTACAATCACAAAGCTGAGATAAAAAAGGTACTATAAAACATTATTTAGCATGCAAGTTAAATTTCGAAATTCAAATAAACAGCTAAAATTAGTTTAAAAATAAGACCACTGCAAACCCAAGGCTTAAATAAAAAAGTAATTACAAAACATTATTGCATGTAAGTTAAATTTACAAATTCAAATCAAAAGCTAAAATTAGTTTATTGATGCAATACAAATAATAAAATATTAAATATAGAACCAAAAAAAGTATTTAAAATCGTATTAAGCAATGTAGTCGTAGTAGCACACTTAAAATTATTTATCATGTAAGTTAAATTTCTTACAATCCCAATGATTAGATAAAAAAAAACTATAAAGCATTTTTTAGCATTTACGTTAAATTTCCAAATTCAAATAAACAGCTAAAATTAGTTTAAAAATAAGACCGCTGCAAACCCAAGGCTTAAAT
Source organism: Dolomedes plantarius (assembly GCA_907164885.2). NCBI lineage: Eukaryota > Metazoa > Arthropoda > Arachnida > Araneae > Dolomedidae > Dolomedes > Dolomedes plantarius. The sequence continues at coordinate 2,843,320 of OU015493.1, forward strand.
AAAAAAGTAATTACAAAACATTATTGCATGTAAGTTAAATTTACAAATTCAAATCAAAAGTTAAAATTAGTTTACTGAAGCAATACAAATAATAAAATATTAAATATAGAACCAAAAAACTATTTAAAATCGTATTAAGCAATGTAGTCGTAGTAGCACACTTAAAATTAATCAGCATGTAAGTTAAATTTCTTACAATCCCAATGATTAGATAAAAAAGTAACTATAAAACATTTTTTAGCATTTACGTTAAATTTCCAAATTTAAATAAACAGCTAAAATTAGTTTAAAAATAAGACCGCTACAAACCCAAGGCTTAAATAAAAAAGTAATTACAAAACATTATTGCATGTAAGTTAAATTTACAAATTCAAATCAAAAGCTAAAATTAGTTTACTGAAGCAATACAAATAATAAAATATTAAATAAAGAACCAAAAAAGTATTTATAATCGTATTAAGCAATGTAGTCGCAGTAGCACACTTAAAATTAATCAGCATGTAAGTTAAATTTCTTACAATCCCAATGATTAGATAAAAAAGTAACTATAAAACATTATTTAGCATGCTCGTTAAATTTCGAAATTCAAATATCTAGAGCCAAAATTAGTTTAAAAATAAGACTGCTAAAAACCCAATGCTGAAATAAAAAAGTTATTACAAAACATTATTGCATGTAAGTTAAATTCCCAAATTCAAATGAAAAGCTAAATTTAGTTTATTGAAGGAACACAAATAATAAAATATTAAAAATAGAACCAAAAAAAAGTATTTAAAATCGTAGTAAGCAATGTAGTCGTAGTAGCACACTTAAAATTATTTAGCATGTAAGATAAATTTCTTACAATCCCAATGATTAGATAAAAAAGTTACGATAAAACATTTTTTAGCATGTACGTTAAATTTCCAAATTCAAATCAACAGCTAAAATTAGTTTAAAAATAAGACCGCTACAAATCCAAGGCTGAAATAAAAAAGTAATTACAAAACATTATTGCATGTAAGTTAAATTTACAAATTCAAATCAAAAGCTGAAATTAGTTTATTGAAGCATTACAAATAATAAAATATTAAATATAGAACCAAAAAAGTATTTAAAATCGTATTAAGCAATGTAGTCGTAGTAGCACACTTAAAATTATTTAACATGTAAGTTAAATTTCTTAGAATCAAAATGATTAGATAAAAAAGCTACTATAAAACATTTTTTAGCATGTACGTTAAATTTCCATATTCAAATCAACAGCTAAAATTAGTTTATTGAAGCATTACAAATAATAAAATATTAAATATAGAACCAAAAAACTATTTAAAATCGTATTAAGCAATGTAGTCGTAGTAGCACACTTCAAATTATTTAACATGTAAGTTAAATTTCTTAGAATCCCAATTATTAGATAAAAAAGCTACTATAAAACATTTTTTAGCATGTACGTTAAATTTCCATATTCAAATCAACAGCTAAAATTAGTTTAAAAATAAGACCGCTACAAACCCAAGGCTTAAATAAAAAAGTAATTACAAAACATTATTGTATGTAAGTTAAAGTTACAAATTCAAATCAAAAGGTAAAATTAGTTTACTGAAGCAATACAAATAATAAAATTTTAAATATAGAACCAAAAAACTATTTAAAATCGTATTAAGCAATGTAGTCGTAGTAGCACACTTAAAATTATTTAACATGTAAGTTAAATTTCTTAGAATCCCAATGATTAGATAAAAAAGCTACTATAAAACATTTTTTAGCATGTACGTTAAATTTCCATATTCAAATCAACAGCTAAAATTAGTTTAAAAATAAGACCGCTACAAACCCAAGGCTTAAATAAAAAAGTAATTACAAAACATTATTGTATGTAAGTTAAAGTTACAAATTCAAATCAAAATTTAAAATTCGTTTAAAGAAGTAATACAAATAACAAAATATTAAATATAGAACCAAAAAAAATATTTAAAATCGTATTAAGCAATGTAGTCGTAGTAGCAAATTGAAAATTATTTAGCATGTTAGTTAAATTTCCTACAATCCCAACGCTGAGATAAAAAATTTACTATAAAACATTATTTAGCATGTAAGTTAAATTTCCAAATTCAAATGGACAGCTAAAATTAGTTTAAAAATAAGACTGCTACAAACACAATACTGAAATAAAAAAGTTATTACAAAACATTATTGCATGTAAGTTAAATTTTTAAATTCATATCAAAAGCTAAAATTAGCTTATTGAAGCAATACAAATAATAAATATTAAATATAGAACCAATAAAAGCATTTAAAATCGTAGTAAGGAATGTAGTCGTAGTAGCACACTTAAAATTATTTAACATGTAAGTTAAATTTCCTACAATCCCAATGCTGAGATAAAAAAGTTACTATAAAACATTATTTAGCATGTAAGTTAAATTTCCAAATTCAAATGGACAGCTAAAATTAGTTTAAAAGTAAGACTGCTACAAACCCAATTTTGAAATAAAAAATTATTACAAAACATTGCATGTAAGTTAAATTTCGAAATTCATATCAAAAGCTAAAATTAGCTTATTGAAGCAATACATATAATAAAATATTAAATATAGAACCAATAAAAGTATTTAAAATCGTAGTAAGCAATGTAGTCGTAGTAGCACATTTAAAATTATTTAGCATGTAAGTTAAATTGCCTACAATCACAAAGCTGAGATAAAAAAGTTACTATAAAACATTATTTAGCATGCAAGTTAAATTTCGAAATTCAAATCGACAGCTAAAATTAGTTTAAAAGTAAGACTGCTACAAACCCAATTTTGAAATAAAAAATTTATTACAAAACATTATTGCATGTAAGTTAAATTTCAAAATTCATATCAAAAGCTAAAATTAGCTTATTGAAGCAATACATATAATAAAATATTAAATATAGAACCAATAAAAGTATTTAAAATCGTAGTAAGCAATGTAGTCGTAGAAGCACACTTAAAATTAATCAGCATGTAAGTTAAATTTCTTACAATCCCAATGATTAGATAAAAAAGTAACTATAAAACATTTTTTAGCATTTACGTTAAATTTTCAAATTCAAATAAACAGCTAAAATTAGTTTAAAAATTAGACCGCTGCAAACCCAAGGCTTAAATAAAAAAGTAATTACAAAACATTATTGCATGTAAGTTAAATTTACAAATTCAAATCAAAAGCTAAAATTTGTTTACTGAAGCAATACAAATAATAAAATATCAAATATAGAACCAATAAAAGTATTTAAAATCGTAGTAAGCAATGTAGTCGTAGTAGCACATTTAAAATTATTTAGCATGTAAGTTAAATTGCCTACAATCACAAAGCTGAGATAAAAAAGTTACTATAAAACATTATTTAGCATGCACGTTAAATTTCGAAATTCAAATATCTAGAGCCAAAATTAGTTTAAAAATAAGACTGCTACAAACCCAATGCTGAAATAAAAAAGTTATTACAAAACATTATTGCATGTAAGTTAAATTCCCAAATTCAAATGAAAAGCTAAATTTAGTTTATTGAAGGAATACAAATAATAAAATATTAAAAATAGAACCAAAAAAAAGTATTTAAAATCGTAGTAAGCAATGTAGTCGTAGTAGCAATTTTGAAATAAAAAAGTTATTACAGAACATTATTGCATGTAAGTTAAATTTCCAAATTCATATCAAAAGCTAAAATTAGCTTATTGAAGCAATACATATAATAAATTATTAAATATAGAACCAATAAAAGTATTTAAAATCGTAGTAAGCAATGTAGTCGTAGTAGCACATTTAAAATTATTTAGCATGTAAGTTAAATTGCCTACAATCACAAAGCTGAGATAAAAAAGTTACTATAAAACATTATTTAGCATGCAAGTTAAATTTCGAAATTCAAATCAACAGCTAAAATTAGTTTAAAAATAAGACTGCTACAAACCCAATTTTGAAATAAAAAAGTTATTACAAAACATTATTGCATGTAAGTTAAATTTCCAAATTCATATCAAAAGCTAAAATTAGCTTATTGAAGCAATACATATAATAAAATATTAAATATAGAACCAATAAAAGTATTTAAAATCGTAGTAAGCAATGTAGTCGTAGTAGCACATTTAAAATTATTTAGCATGTAAGTTAAATTGCCTACAATCACAAAGCTGAGATAAAAAAGTTACTATAAAACATTATTTAGCATGCAAGTTAAATTTCGAAATTCAAATAAACAGCTAAAATTAGTTTAAAAAAAAGACCACTGCAAATCCAAGGCTTAAATAAAAAAGTAATTACAAAACATTATTGCATGTAAGTTAAATTTACAAATTCAATTCAAAAGCTAAAATTAGTTTATTGATGCAATACAAATAATAAAATATTAAATATAGAACCAAAAAAAGTATTTAAAATCGTATTAAGCAATGTAGTCGTAGTAGCACACTTAAAATTATTTATTATGTAAGTTAAATTTCTTACAATCCCAATGATTAGATAAAAAAAAAACTATAAAGCATTTTTTAGCATTTACGTTAAATTTCCAAATTCAAATAAACAGCTAAAATTAGTTTAAAAATAAGATCGCTGCAAACCCAAGGCTTAAATAAAAAATTAATTACAAAACATTATTGCATGTAAGTTAAATTTACAAATTCAAATCAAAAGTTAAAATTAGTTTACTGAAGCAATACAAATAATAAAATATTAAATATAGAACCAAAAAACTATTTAAAATCGTATTAAGCAATGTAGTCGTAGTAGCACACTTAAAATTAATCAGCATGAAAGTTAAATTTCTTACAATCCCAATGATTAGATAAAAAAGTAACTATAAAACATTTTTTAGCATTTACGTTAAATTTCCAAATTCAAATAAACAGCTAAAATTAGTTTAAAAATAAGACCGCTACAAACCCAAGGCTTAAATAAAAAAGTAACTATAAAACATTTTTTAGCATTGACGTTAAATTTCCAAATTCAAATAAACAGCTAAAATTAGTTTAAAAATAAGACCGCTACAAACCCAAGGCTTAAATAAAAAAGTAATTACAAAACATTATTGTATGTAAGTTAAATTTACAAATTCAAATCAAAAGCTAAAATTAGTTTACTGAAGCAATACAAATAATAAAATATTAAATAAAGAACCAAAAAAGTATTTAAAATCGTATTAAGCAATGTAGTCGTAGTAGCACACTTAAAATTAATCAGCATGTAAGTTAAATTTCTTACAATCCCAATTATTAGATAAAAAAGTAACTATAAAACATTATTTAGCATGCTCGTTAAATTTCGAAATTCAAATATCTAGAGCCAAAATTAGTTTAAAAATAAGACTGCTACAAACCCAATGCTGAAATAAAAAAGTTATTACAAAACATTATTGCATGTAAGTTAAATTCCCAAATTCAAATGAAAAGCTAAATTTAGTTTATTGAAGGAACACAAATAATAAAATATTAAAAATAGAACCAAAAAAAAGTATTTAAAATCGTAGTAAGCAATGTAGTCGTAGTAGCACACTTAAAATTATTTAGCATGTAAGATAAATTTCTTACAATCCCAATGATTAGATAAAAAAGTTACGATAAAACATTTTTTAGCATGTACGTTAAATTTCCAAATTGAAATCAACAGCTAAAATTAGTTTAAAAATAAGACCGCTACAAATCCAAGGCTGAAATAAAAAAGTAATTACAAAACATTATTGCATGTAAGTTAAATTTACAAATTCAAATCAAAAGCTGAAATTAGTTTATTGAAGCATTACAAATAATAAAATATTAAATATAGAACCAAAAAAGTATTTAAAATCGTATTAAGCAATGTAGTCGTAGTAGCACACTTAAAATTATTTAACATGTAAGTTAAATTTCTTAGAATCCCAATGATTAGATAAAAAAGCTACTATAAAACATTTTTTAGCATGTACGTTAAATTTCCATATTCAAATCAACAGCTAAAATTAGTTTATTGAAGCATTACAAATAATAAAATATTAAATATAGAACCAAAAAACTATTTAAAATCGTATTAAGCAATGTAGTCGTAGTAGCACACTTAAAATTATTTAACATGTAAGTTAAATTTCTTAGAATCCCAATGATTAGATAAAAAAGCTACTATAAAACATTTTTTAGCATGTACGTTAAATTTCCATATTCAAATCAACAGCTAAAATTAGTTTAAAAATAAGACCGCTACAAACCCAAGGCTTAAATAAAAAAGTAATTGCAAAACATTATTGTATGTAAGTTAAAGTTACAAATTCAAATCAAAAGGTAAAATTAGTTTACTGAAGCAATACAAATAATAAAATTTTAAATATAGAACCAAAAAACTATTTAAAATCGTATTAAGCAATGTAGTCGTAGTAGCACACTTAAAATTATTTAACATGTAAGTTAAATTTCTTAGAATCCCAATGATTAGATAAAAAAGCTACTATAAAACATTTTTTAGCATGTACGTTAAATTTCCATATTCAAATCAACAGCTAAAATTAGTTTAAAAATAAGACCGCTACAAACTCAAGGCTTAAATAAAAAAATAATTACAAAACATTATTGTATGTAAGTTAAAGTTACAAATTCAAATCAAAATTTAAAATTCGTTTAAAGAAGTAATACAAATAACAAAATATTAAATATAGAACCAAAAAAAATATTTAAAATCGTATTAAGCAATGTAGTCGTAGTAGCAAATTGAAAATTATTTAGCATGTTAGTTAAATTTCCTACAATCCCAACGCTGAGATAAAAAATTTACTATAAAACATTATTTAGCATGTAAGTTAAATTTCCAAATTCAAATGGACAGCTAAAATTAGTTTAAAAATAAGACTGCTACAAACCCAATTTTGAAATAAAAAATTATTACAAAACATTGCATGTAAGTTAAATTTCGAAATTCATATCAAAAGCTAAAATTAGCTTATTGAAGCAATACATATAATAAAATATTAAATATAGAACCAATAAAAGTATTTAAAATCGTAGTAAGCAATGTAGTCGTAGTAGCACATTTAAAATTATTTAGCATGTAAGTTAAATTGCCTACAATCACAAAGCTGAGATAAAAATGTTACTATAAAACATTATTTAGCATGCAAGTTAAATTTCGAAATTCAAATCGACAGCTAAAATTAGTTTAAAAGTAAGACTGCTACAAACCCAATTTTGAAATAAAAAAGTTATTACAAAACATTATTGCATGTAAGTTAAATTTCAAAATTCATATCAAAAGCTAAAATTAGCTTATTGAAGCAATACATATAATAAAATATTAAATATAGAACCAATAAAAGTATTTAAAATCGTAGTAAGCAATGTAGTCGTAGAAGCACACTTAAAATTAATCAGCATGTAAGTTAAATTTCTTACAATCCCAATGATTAGATAAAAAAGTAACTATAAAACATTTTTTAGCATTTACGTTAAATTTTCAAATTCAAATAAACAGCTAAAATTAGTTTAAAAATTAGACCGCTGCAAACCCAAGGCTTAAATAAAAAAGTAATTACAAAACATTATTGCATGTAAGTTAAATTTACAAATTCAAATCAAAAGCTAAAATTTGTTTACTAAATTTAGTTTATTGAAGGAACACAAATAATAAAATATTAAATATAGAACCAAAAAAATATTTAAAATCGTAGTAAGCAATGTAGTCGTAGTAGCACATTTAAAATTATTTAGCATGTAAGTTAAATTGCCTACAATCACAAAGCTGAGATAAAAGAGTTACTATAAAACATTATTTAGCATGCACGTTAAATTTCGAAATTCAAATATCTAGAGCCAAAATTAGTTTAAAAATAAGACTGCTACAAACCCAATGCTGAAATAAAAAAGTTATTACAAAACATTATTGCATGTAAGTTAAATTCCCAAATTCAAATGAAAAGCTAAATTTAGTCTTTTGAAGGAATACAAATAATAAAATATTAAAAATAGAACCAAAAAAAAGTATTTAAAATCGTAGTAAGCAATGTAGTCGTAGTAGCAATTTTGAAATAAAAAAGTTATTACAAAACATTATTGCATGTAAGTTAAATTTCCAAATTCATATCAAAAGCTAAAATTAGCTTATTGAAGCAATACATATAATAAAATATTAAATATAGAACCAATAAAAGTATTTAAAATCGTAGTAAGCAATGTAGTCGTAGTAGCACATTTAAAATTATTTAGCATGTAAGTTAAATTGCCTACAATCACAAAGCTGAGATAAAAAAGTTACTATAAAACATTATTTAGCATGCAAGTTAAATTTCGAAATTCAAATCAACAGCTAAAATTAGTTTAAAAATAAGACTGCTACAAACCCAATTTTGAAATAAAAAAGTTATTACAAAACATTATTGCATGTAAGTTAAATTTCCAAATTCATATCAAAAGCTAAAATTAGCTTATTGAAGCAATACATATAATAAAATATTAAATATAGAACCAATAAAAGTATTTAAAATCGTAGTAAGCAATGTAGTCGTAGTAGCACATTTAAAATTATTTAGCATGTAAGTTAAATTGACTACAATCACAAAGCTGAGATAAAAAAGTTACTATAAAACATTATTTAGCATGCAAGTTAAATTTCGAAATTCAAATCAACAGCTAAAATTAGTTTAAATATAAGACTGCTACAAACCCAATTTTGAAATAAAAAAGTTATTACAGAACATTATTGCATGTAAGTTAAATTTCCAAATTCATATCAAAAGCTAAAATTAGCTTATTGAAGCAATACATATAATAAAATATTAAATATAGAACCAATAAAAGTATTTAAAATCGTAGTAAGCAATGTAGTCGTAGTAGCACATTTAAAATTATTTAGCATGTAAGTTAAATTGCCTACAATCACAAAGCTGAGATAAAAAAGTTACTATAAAACATTATTTAGCATGCAAGTTAAATTTCGAAATTCAAATCAACAGCTAAAATTAGTTTAAAAATAAGACTGCTACAAACCCAATTTTGAAATAAAAAAGTTATTACAAAACATTATTGCATGTAAGTTAAATTTCCAAATTCATATCAAAAGCTAAAATTAGCTTATTGAAGCAATACATATAATAAAATATTAAATATAGAACCAATAAAAGTATTTAAAATCGTAGTAAGCAATGTAGTCGTAGTAGCACATTTAAAATTATTTAGCATGTAAGTTAAATTGACTACAATCACAAAGCTGAGATAAAAAAGTTACTATAAAACATTATTTAGCATGCAAGTTAAATTTCGAAATTCAAATCAACAGCTAAAATTAGTTTAAATATAAGACTGCTACAAACCCAATTTTGAAATAAAAAAGTTATTACAGAACATTATTGCATGTAAGTTAAATTTCCAAATTCATATCAAAAGCTAAAATTAGCTTATTGAAGCAATACATATAATAAAATATTAAATATAGAACCAATAAAAGTATTTAAAATCGTAGTAAGCAATGTAGTCGTAGTAGCACATTTAAAATTATTTAGCATGTAAGTTAAATTGCCTACAATCACAAAGCTGAGATAAAAAAGTTACTATAAAACATTATTTAGCATGCAAGTTAAATTTCGAAATTCAAATCAACAGCTAAAATTAGTTTAAAAATAAGACTGCTACAAACCCAATTTTGAAATAAAAAAGTTATTACAAAACATTATTGCATGTAAGTTAAATTTCCAAATTCATATCAAAAGCTAAAATTAGCTTATTGAAGCAATACATATAATAAAATATTTAATATAGAACCAATAAAAGTATTTAAAATCGTAGTAAGCAATGTAGTCGTAGTAGCACATTTAAAATTATTTAGCATGTAAGTTAAATTGCCTACAATCACAAAGCTGAGATAAAAAAGTTATTACAAAACATTATTGCAGGTAAGTTAAATTTCCAAATTCAAATCAAAACTAAAATTAGTTTATTGAAGCAATACAAATAATAAAATATTAAAAATAGAACCAAAAAAAGTATTTATAATCGTAGTAAGCAATGTAGTCGTAGTATCACACTTAAAATTATTTATCATTTATTAATAACATTTATTAATTTATAACATTTATTAATTTATAATATGTATTAATTTATAATATTTATTAATAATATTTATTTATTGATATTAATTAATAACATTTGTTAATTAGCATTTATTAATTCATGAACTCTATCCCACAGTGATTCATTTAAGTGTCCATCTGAAGAACGGGCATTATTTTTGAGAACAAAATGCCAATGAACGAGCTAGGAACCCTCAAGAAACGACTGTGACCAGTTTTCTCAAGCTTTGCAGTGAAGATGACTTTGCCCGAACACTACTATATAATCAAGTTCCCAAGTACTATACATGGAATATCAGTGCCAAAAATGGAACCGTCGTAAAATTGGAACAATTGTGTCAGAACATCCGGGGATCAAGGCAACAGATGCATTAGAACGTGTCTACACTGTACATCCAAGTAATTCGGAATGTTTTCACCTTCGACTGCTACTACACGAAGTGCAAAGTTCAACGTCATTTCAACATCTGAGAACAGTGGAAGGTACCGTCTGGGAAACTTTCAAACAGGCTTGCCAGCATAGAGGATTGTTGGAAAATGATCAACATTGGCACATGACTTCAGAAGAAGCGGCTGCAACTCGCTCTGCCAAAATGTTACGGGATCTTTTTTTCTGTTATGCTGCATACATGTTCGATGTCAAATCCTCTGCAGTTATGGATGAACCACAAGGAAAATATTTCTGAGGAAATACTTCATCAGGCACGAATTCAACAACAGAACCTGGACTTAGAGTACACTGATGGCATTTTCAACATGGCACTGAACCTCATTCAAAACAAGATTAAATCGTTCGGTGGTTTGGATTTACAAGCATATGGACTGCCTCAACCACTTTCAGAACAAGAATCATCGACTTGAATTGAAGTGCATTGTGAAATGAATTACAATATAGATCAACTTGCAACTTACTTGGAGGAGAATAAGCCGAAACTGGTTCCGGATCAAAAGGAAGCATATGATAAAATTTTGAATGCGGTTTTCAACAGACGCAGATATGGTGAAATATTTTTTTTGGATGCTCCTGGTGGTACAAGTAAGACTTTTCTAATAGATCTTCTTTTGGCCAAAGTACGACAGAAAAATGAAATTACCCTGGCTGTGGCTTCTTCTGGTATTGCAGCTACACTGTTGGTAGGAGGAAGGACTGATCACTTCAGGTTACCTCTGAATCTCGCAAACAACGAAACAGCATCTTGCAACATTTCAAGACGCTTCGGAAAGACAAAGCTTCTACAAGACTGCAATCATATTATATGGGATGAATGCACAATGCCGCACAAAGCTGCATGTGAAGCACTTGATGTCACATCAAATGCTTCAAATGCATTTGATGTGACATCAAGTGCATTTGAAGTCACATGAAGCACAATGATCATTGATTGCAAGTCACATGAAGGATATTCGGCGTAACAATAATACGGGGAGTAACTTTGGTCTTGGCCGGTGACTTTCGACAAACGCTGCATGTCATTCCACAGGGAACAAGAGCCTGCATGAAAATAGAGATGAAATGGAGAACTGCATAAAATCTTCATACATTTGGAATGGAATTGAAACACTTGCATTGCAGACCAACATGCGAGTACATCGTAATGAAGATCCCTTTGCACAAGAATTTGCCGATATTCTACTACATTTAGGAAATGGAACACTGGCTGTGAATAATCAGGATGGTTCCGTATCAACTCAAGACATAGGAAGAATTGTAACAACAGAAGAACAGCTGAAAGAAGCAGTATTTCCACACTTAGTTCATAACTTTAATGTCGCTACTTGGCTAGCCGAAAGATCAATACTTGCATACGCAAATAAAGCAGTTACCACCATCAATAAACAACTTTTAATTTCCAACCAATCTTCGTGTTTATAAATCGGTAGACACTGTATGTGATATAATCAAGCAGTTAACTACCCAACTGAGTTTTTAAACTCATTGGAGTGATCTGGAGTACCTTCACATTCCGGAGCTGAAAATTGGTGAACCTATAATGCTTCTAAGGAATCTTAATCCACCTATACTGTGCAATGGAACAAGACTTACTGTGAAGAATTTAATGTCAAAAGTTATTCAAGCCACCATCATGACTGGACAAGGTGCGGGACAAGAAGTATTAAATCCAAGAATCCCGATAATCCCATCTGATCATCCGTTTAATTTTAAACGTCTTCAGTTCCCTGTACGCTTCAGTTTTTAGATGACCATCAACAAGGCACAAGGCCAAAAGTCTAACTACTCTACAAGTTGTAGGACTTAATCTTCTAAATCCATGTTTCTCCCATGGTCAGTTGTATGTAGGTTGTTCCAGGGTTGGCAAAAAAAATTTAAACATCTTGAATCCGTATGGGAAAACATTTAATGTTGTTTGTCCAGAGGCCCTCTTAGAATTTTGAAAGACACAAATAAGAGGAGCATTTCATTTATGGAGATTTTTATTATGGAGATATTTATTGCTACAGAATCTTGCCTTTATGTTGCGTTTAACCCTAAATGCAGATTTCTATTAATTTTTTAGTTTGCCAGTGCCGTCTATATATACTTTCATTTTTTTACCTACAGAATCTTGCATTTATCGTGCGTGGAGCCCTTAATTGCCGATTTCTATTAATTTTTTCGTTTGTCAGTGCCTTCTACCTATACTTTAAATTTTTTTTCTACAGAATCTTGCATTTATGGTTCGTGGAGCCCTAAATTACAGATTTCTATTAATTTTTTTAGTTTGTCAGTGCCTTCTACCTATACTCTAATTTTTTTTCTACAGAATCTTGCATTTATGGTTCGTGGAGCCCTTAATTGCAGATTTCTATTTATTTTTTTTGTTTGTCAGTGCCTTCTACCTACATTTAAAATTTTTTTCTACAGAATCTTCAATTTATGGTGCGTGGAGTCCTTTATTGCAGATTTCTATTGATTTTTTCGTTTCTCAGTGCCTTCTACCTATACTTTAAATTTTTTTTTCTACAGAATCTTGCATTTATGGTGCGTGGTGTCCTTTATTGCAGATTTCTATGAATTTTTTAGTTTGTCAGTGCCTTCTACCTATACTTTAAAACTTTAATTTTTCTGCTACAGAATATTTGCATTTATGGAGATATTTATTATGGAGACATTTATTATGGAGATATTAATTTGGAGATGTTTATTGCTACAGGATCTTGTATTTATGGTGCGTGGAGGCCTTTATTGCAGATTTCTATTAATTTTTTCGTTTGTTAGTGCCTTCTAGCTATACTTTTATTTTACAGTCTTGCATTTATGGTGCTTGGAGCCCTTATTTCAGATTTCTATTAATTTTTTCTTTTCTCAGGGCCTTTTACCTATATTTTAATATACACTCATGGACAAAAAAATTAGCGCACCAAGAAATAATTGCGGGATCGTAGCGAAACTTGCAATGAAGGTACATGTCGGGGAGATATGCAAATGATTAGAAATGCAGCGTGATTGCGCATTACGTATAGCCGGTAGAGGGCGTTGAACATCGTACTCTGTGGAGTATAAAACATGTAACCAAAGCTTGTTTGAGTGTGCTGAATCATTTACAAAGGAAGAGCTGAGATAGAGATGCCATTACGTCGCGTTCGAAGACAATAAAAGCAGTTGTCGCAGTTTGAGAGGGGGAGAATCGTCGGGATGATGAAAGCTGGGTGGTCAGCTAGGCGAGTAGCTCGTCAATTAGGCCGCTCTGATTGTGTTATGAGGAGGTGTTGGGACCAGTGGACCCGAGAGACGTCATGTACACGAAGACCAGGCTCAGGACGCCCTCGACAAACCAGTCGTCGAGACGACCGCCACATCGTAAGAAATGCACGCGTACAGCCAACTGCTTCATCGGCCCCCATCCAGGCACAGGTAGCACCTTCACTAGGGGCCTCTGTGTCTTCTCGAACCATACGAAGGCGCCTGGCTGAAGGACAGTTGGTATCGCGGCGCCCATTACGTGTGCTGCCCTTGACGCCCACCCATCGACGCCTCCGTTTGGAGTTTTGCCGCTCACGAGGAAACTGGACTGCAGCGGAATGGAACTAGGTCGTCTTTAGCGACGAATCCAGATTCAATCTCGGCAGTGATGACAATCGTGTTCGTGTGTGGAGAGCCCGTGGTGAACGCTTCAATCCTGCCTTTGCTGTACAGCGACACATCGCTCCCACAGCTGGTGTGATGGTATGGGGTGCCATTGCCTACAATACACGGTCACCCCTAGTATTGTTTCGTGGCACCATGACAGCCCAGCGGTATGTTCATGAAATCCTGCAACCACATGTGTTGCCACTCATGCAACGGCTCCCAGAAGCCATTTTTCAACAAGACAATGGTCGGCCTCATACGGCAAGGGTGTCACAAGACTGTCTCCGCAGTGTTACTACACTTCCTTGGCCTGCCCGATCACCAAATTTGTCTCCAATCGAGCATATCTCGGATCATTTGGGACGACGAGTTGGGCTTCCCACGAGTTTGAACGAACTAGAGGCAAGGTTACAGCAAATATGGAACGAAATGTCTCAAGACATCATACAGAACTTGTATGACTCAATGCACGATCGTATCGCATCGTGTATTCGCGCTAGAGGGGGTCCAACGGAGTATTAACTCCTCCGTTCTTTTGCCTTTTTCTCTGAAATAAATTATCCTTTTTCTTTGATTTTCTTATCATTTACTTATATCAAAGTAGTCATTACGTATGTAAAATTTCGTTTCATTTTGACGACTCCTTCTTGGTGCGCTAATTTTTTTGTCCATGAGTGTACTTTAATTTTTTTTAATTATTTACATTTTACTTAAATTTAATTTAAGTGATACTTTGTTTTGTTTTTATTTATACCATGTTATTTATACTGTTATTTATTCTATGTTATTTATACTGTGTTTAGTTTTAAGTTTATTTTGGTTAGCAAAATTGAGATTTTTACTATTTAGCTTTTAGTGGTCAAATGATGAAAGGCTGATTTGACCTAAATTCTGAGATGTATATAAAATTTCACAGACTTTATTTATGTAGATGTTATTTATACTGTGTTTATTTTTTAAATTGATTTTGTTTAACAAAATTAAGATTTTTACTTTTCAGCTTTTAGTGGTCAAATGTTGAAAGGCTGATGCTATCTAAATTTTCAGATGTGTATAACATTTCACATGCTTTATTTTATATGTTATTTATACTGTTTAGTTTTTAAATTGATTTTGGTTAATAAAATTGAGATTTTTACTTTTCAGCTTTTAGTGGTATGTTTTAAATGTATGTTTTTTATGTTTTACTTTTCAGCTTTTAGTGGTTTATTTTAAATTTATGTATTTTATATTTTACTTTTCAGGTTTTTGCTCCAATGATGAAAGGCTAAATCTAGCTGAATTCTGAGGATTTTAATTATAAATTTATATTTTTTATATTGGGTTTTCTTTTTATTCATGCGTATAACATTTCACATGCTTTTTTTATGTTATTTATACTGTGTTTAGTTTTTAAATTTATTTTGGATAACAATTATTCCACAATTTCACATTTTTACTTTACAGCTTTTAGTGGTACAGTTTCCAAAATTTTTTGTGTATAAATGCCAAAAGAAATTGTTTTAAAGTTTTTTATGAATCTTAATGTAAATTGATAAATAATTAACTGCTTTTAAGAATTAGTAATACACTTTTAAAATTGAATAATTAACTTTTTAATTAAATTTTAGTATAAAATTCAATAATTAACTTAGTATTAACTTTATAAAGTTTATTAGTTTACCTAAATAAAATTTTTGTTTAAATGTTTTTGTGCTGGTTTGTCATTATTTATCGTGTTTATGAACTCAACATCCAATAAAATGATTGTGCTCCCCTACAAAATTAAAAATTTAAATTCATTAATTTCTTGAAAAACAAACTTTTAAATGGCCATTCGTTTTAATAAACTATAATTATGAAAACATATTTAAATTTTAATTTGCTCGAGTCTCAAGAGGTTAATGCTGTTCCGTTAGAATTCAATTCCATACTGGCACATGAAAATTTATCTTTTTCAAATGCAGGTATGCTCATATTATACCAGGTGGTGGCGGTTGTTAATACGAATAACTAATTTTTCATTTTGTGGGTTGGGGGAGGGGGAGACTGCAAATTAATAGTGCCTCTTATAAAAATTCTCCCTCTCACTCAATTCAAAGCCGTCTGTCTGGTGGATGGATGGCCTGAGCGTAGCTGGCTGAAGCCCGAGCATAGCCGGGCTTCGCCCGGTTAGTATATATATAATTATTTATATGTATATATGCATATATGGGGAATGTAACTTCTTCATATAATGAAGAAGCCAGCAAAATTCGCTATGTTCCCGCCTTTTTCTCCGGCCTTTTCTATATATAAAGTCACATTTGAGGGCAAAAATAATTTCAAAATGCGTGTGAATAGGAAATATTCCCTCTGTGTGTGCCGTACTACTTATAATTAACAGATGTATGGCCAGCGAAACATCTCATTCCCTGAAATTACAAAATCATTGAGTTATAATTTTTGACATACATGAAACCAAACGATTACTATCTAATTTGACTTGCAACGTAATAATAATGAAAACTTATTGTGATCCACCACCTGAGTTAAAGTATTAGAAAAGGTGGTAAATTTAACAACGAGTCAACAGCCAATATTGTCTGTATATCAGCCTAACAATACATAAATGGATATTGGTTAATTTCTATAACTTTGTGCTTAGCTTTAACCCCCCCCCCCTCCCAAAAAAATCTAAAAATAGAAATGTCTATACGTCTATACGTCTATTTTTTCAGTACATTAACATCAGATTTTTTTCTACTAATAATAAAGAAATCGGTCCCCGTAAAATGAAATAAAAGGAAATCAGCAAAAATTAAATAAAAGCACGAAATTTTAGCCAGATGCAGATGTAAATGTTAGAAATCTAGCATTTTCCTAGAAAATTACCCAAATACGATATCAGTACTACTGAATTTTGTTACCATTACTGGATACATTACTTTATTACTATAAAAATATTAAACGAGGTAAAAAATTTAGAAATAATCTATAAACAATTCAAGGTTAGAAATTTTGCATTCTGAAAGCTATTTCAAACGAATGAAGGCTATCTTTCTTCTTAAACTAATAAAAAATCTACATTTGAAATGTATACATCCAGATAATTTAATTGAAAACCTTATTTATTTGCATATTCTATTAATCTCATTTAACGTATGTTTTAAGTTTAAAAGAGTTATTCCGGGAAGTCTCAAACACGAAATAGATTAATTTTGCAATTTAAAGTTATTATAGTTTTCTTCATATAGTGTTCATGGTTCACATTATCTTTCTAACTCCAAAATTAAATATCGTTGAAGACTTTTTCTGACCTTCTCTAATGTTTTAAGAACTACGTAGTGTCTAATATTTTTTCTTTATCTTTCTTTAAACAAAGTATATTTATGAATCGATTTGCAAGAAGATTTATATAGTTCTACTTTCTAATTTTATATTCCTGTTAATATTTTCCATATAAAGTGCATATGATACGTTTAATAAATTCATTTCATAGACATATAATACATGTAACAGTACATATATTACTTGATTTTCTTCAAAATTTAAATACAGGCAAAAAGAGAGCCTCAAAAATTAGAAATGTAGCAAATTCAATCTTATATAAATAATAATTCCTTATCACCCCAAATTCACCGAAAATAGTTATAACAAATTCTCGAATTTCGACTAGTTAGGCAGCTAAATAAAAACTGACTGCCGAATCAAAATTATCTATCATTGAAGTTATCAATTAACAACAAAGTTAATATAATCAATTTTTTTTCATATCTTACTAGGGCCTGTACTCATCATGCAGTGGTAGAAAACTGACTAGTGGTTATTGGATGCTGCAGATACCAAGTGAAACGAAATGATTATTTCGAATCTTACAAATGGTAATACCATTCCAGCAAAAATCCTCTGATTGACTTCTGTGGGTACTAAATAAATTAAAATGGGAAGCTTACTTGCTAATGTTCATATTTGACTATCGGAAAAATAGGTTATTTCACTACATGGGTTAAAGTTTTCAAGAATTTATTATTTTTTTCGAAAAATTAAGAAGTGTCAAGGGCCAAAAGATTATCAAGTACTTTAAAGTATATGAAGTACCAATCTGAAGAATCTGGGAGACCTTAATATTGTGTAAGAAGATAACAATTGAAAAAAGTATTTCTATACACTTCATCAAAGGCAGGTGGGATTGAAATTGTGATGAGGAATTACACACATACATATAATAACAAGAGAGCGTAAAGAGTTATTAAAGAGTACAAAATAGAAAAACATTTTTATCCTTTTTAACGTTTTTAAGCTCAAGTACAAATTGTTTTCAACGTATCACGTATGGTTGGTAATCATTTGATAATCACATCTTTAGAGCCTGTACTAATGTATTGAAATATGTATAATTCCTTCATGCATTTTGCTGAATCGAACCCGGATCTACTCCATATCGGACTTCCTGTTTGCATTACACCTTGAATCAACACTGTGATCTACCTTCATGAACCTCCACTGTGTGAACGAATGCGTTTTTAAATTTGTGCAGATAAATTTTAATATTCTCATTTTATACGGCAAATGGGGAAAAGATATTTATTTCTTTGTCAAGAACATTTCTGTTCAAAGACAAAAATATAGCCAAATAACCGTCTCAGTGAATATGAGTTCAATATATATTTTTTAAAACTTTACTACTGTAGTAAAATTTTAAATTATGTGATGTGAGAAAATATTAAATTGAATTTTATTTTTAATTTCTTTTTTAAGAAATGATTTCAAGATACGCCTAAAGAAGTTTTATAAAGAATGATTTTCAAGTAGTTCATAGCGTTCATTTACATTTTACGCACAAACAGAAAACACATATGTACAGCCATGTGTGTATGTGTGATTTTGGATATATAAGTAGAGTCCTTTTGAAATCTCTGAAATGAGTCAAAGCGAATATATATATGTTTAGTCATACATCATTTGAATCTGTTTTGGCACAACTATGAATTTTACATAAAATTCAATAATTTTAAGTTAAAATTATTTATCTGCTCATTCAGTAAATTTTCCTTTTAAAATGAAACAATGATCACCACTTTAAGAAAATAAATAAACAAAAAACTGGTGTCAGAAATTTAAAAACACGGAAATAACCAAAATGCCTCACTTACTTCCAACCAGCCGATATCCCACGCATTCACGGTCCGAGTTTATCACGTTTCTATCTGGACCGCACATAAGACCTGAATGTCGGGCATGCAGAAAATGTTCCACCACCCCCTTTTCGAATTTCTATTTCGGTTTCCGCTCTTTCTCGCCCGAGAAGCAACAATTTTATCTAAGGGAGTAGATAAAGGGGTGTTTACGCCGAGTGATCGGTCATTCTTGAAATGATGGCTATGCCTATGACTTATTCGAATTAGTTATTATATGATACCGATTAGAGAATGAATATGAAATTTTATATCATATTATAAAGAATTGTAAACGTTATATAAAAAAACTGCGAGAGAAGTCTTTGAATTTAAAAAAAAATAAAGGATACACCTTTCATTCACTCTAAAGGGAGACCGCAATCCGAAATTCTCAAAAAAATATCTTTATTTCTTCGGAATAAAACATACTATAGAGCTTTGTAAATCAATGCTAACCGTTTGTCTTTGTGGCGATTGCTCTGCTAGATGCAACATTCTTAAGCTGTGATGTTTATGCTGATCTCACTCTGTAAATTAAATCTACACTGCTCAAAACAATTAGGGGAGCACATGGTTTTAACGAAATTACTCAAATACTTACACCGATAAGTAACATAAAATAAATCATCAATAATTTAAATCCTAGCAGGAAACAGAAGAAGAAAACTTCATATGCAAATCAAAGTTCATGACGTCAAAAACCAGAAAAAGAACATAAGGGCGGAAATCGTGATTTTGCAGAAACGTCTGTTTCTTTGCCTTAACGGTGAAATTCGATTGCTCAGTTATTCTTTTTGAGAAAAGGTGACTTGAAAATGTCTCAACAACGTGATTTACCGGAATCCATGGCATGGCGTATTATAGGCAGACTTGAATCCGGGCAAACACAACGTAGTGTCGCGGACGCTGTTGGGGTCGCCAGAAGTGTCGTTAAAAGGCTGTGGAATCGATTCCAAGAAACGGGTAATGTTAGACGTCGACCAGGGCAAGGTCAGCCACTCGCCACTACAGCAACTGATGACCGGTATATACTGTTAACATCTCCTCGAAACAGAACAGACAATGGTACTCAGCTGCAAAGACAGTTGCTCTTGGCAACAGGACGAAGGGTGTCCAGCCAAACAGTACGTAATAGGCTTCATCAGGGAGGTCTGTATGCACGTAGGCCAATGGTCTGCATTCCGTTGACCTCACGCCACTGTGCGGCCCGAAGAAGATGGGCTGCAGAACATCGAGAATTGGGAGCAACATAATTGGAGCCAAGTGCTGTTTACAGACGAGACCCGATTCAGTCTGGAGTGTGACACCCGACGTGTTTTGGTATGGAGGGAAACTGGCACTCGAAATATACCCACATTCGTTCGTGAAAGGTCACAATACAGAAGATCTGGTTTTATGGTATGGGGTGGAATGAGCATAGGTGGACGTACGGACCTGCATATCATTCGGAATGGTACTTTGACGGCCCGAAGGTATGCAGACTAGATACTGAGACCTCAATTCATACCTTACGCTGCAGCCATTGGAGATTCCTTTGTTTTCCATCATGATAATGCCAGACCGCATACAGCTCGTCTTGTGGAGAACATGCTTGAAGCTGGAACAATACAGCTTATGGAATGGCCAGCGTGCTCTAATGTCCTGAATCGAATCGAGAATGTATGGGACATGCTCGGACGACGCATTGCTTCGAGACCAACGCCTCCTTTTACTCTCCGAGACTTGGAGATTGCACTTTTTGAGGATTGGAACAGTATTCCCCAAAGTCTTATCTATAACATCATCGCATCCATGGAAAACAGGTGTGCAGAAGTCTTAGCTATTTGAGGAGACCACACGCCATATTAAAGATCTTGCATCATTTCGAAACAATACTTTTTTTATCGTTTACATGTAACCAAATTGTTGCCCTAAATCATCTTTTCATGTTTTTTCCATATTTTCAAAGAATTAAAGCTTAATTACAAATTTTGTTACGTCTTTTTTTATGTAGTGCGCATTGATACGCGTGTACTATTCGTTTTATGACAATACGTGGCTGTCTCGCACGGTTTTCATAACTTCTTTGCTTGCTTTTCTTTTTTTGAGCAGTGTATTTATACGGAATGAAAATTTCCACGATCTGACATCCTTAACAGGATGAATCTGAAATTCCTATCAAGGTATCGATATGATAATTTACGCGGCGTTTCTTAGCTCGGTTTCCATTAAACTGTTGTCAGGACTATTGTTCGGAGTAAAAGTTTCTGAAAATATTTTTCTGATCTCTAACAGGGAACACAGTTGTTGGATCACAAAAGAAACGAATTGTGTTCCGTTGTCACTGATTATCTTTCGGGGTAAGCCATACCGCTTTAGTAATTCTTCCAACAGGACTTTAGCACATTCAGCTGCTGTAGCATTGCGCAATGCGAACAGTTCGACCCATCGGATTGCCACATCTTCAAGGATGAAGATCCACTTCTTCCCATCGTTGCTCTTGAGCAACGGTCCAAATAGGTATAGGTCCATGGATAGAACTTCAAATCTTCGGGACTGCACAGGAGTCTGTAGTAAACCAGCTGGTTTCTGGTTTGAGGCTTTATATCTATTGCACTCTGGGCAATTCTTGATATATTCGGCGATATGCTTTCTCATGCCGGTCCAATAATAGCGGGAGGCTATTCTATGGAATGCTCCCTCGGCTACGCAGTGTCCGGCAGCCGGTGCATCATGGTGCTCCTTGAGAATATTTTCCTTTTCTTAAACCGGAATAATGAGCTGTGCGTCTTCAGCTTCCACATCAGGGGCATAACGGTATAGCAAACCTTGATTCATCACGTAGCCTCTTGCATTCCAATTTGCAAAATTTTTATTTTTCTCTTCTGATTCAAAATTTTCTATGATCTTCTTGATGACGTTATCTTTAAGTTGTTCTTCCCTCAATTCTTGATTCCCTCAGTTCTTCCCTCAATTGTTAATATCACATCTTAGTTTCTAACATACTTTTGAGGCTGAAATTAAATTAGTTTCACGTCGCTTTGGGTCGTAGTAGGCACTAAAACTTGCATCGCTTCTTAAAATACCTCAAACATCTGATTATTAAATCAATCTCTTTCGAAAATTTCTCCCAAGATACTGGCACCATGAAGTATCATTTCAATGGGAATGCTTACTTAAACGTATTTATTCAACATAACCCCCAATCAACTAATTTGTTATTGGCACTTTAAGCTATTTACGAGCTCAAGCAAAACCTATTCTTTTTTAGACCTTTGAGAGCATGAAACGTTAATTTTTACTTCTTGGCGACCTTAAGGTATCTATCGATAATACGGGAAATTCAATGTGACAGTACGGTTTTGCCTACAGGGCAAACACCTGAATGATAGAGCGCAATGATATGAAAATAAATGAAAGTTTCTCCGAAAAGAAAATATGCTGTCATAAGTATTATCTGTTAACATTTTGAAGTTCTCGTAATCATTACGTCCAGAGTTAATTTTTTTGAAATTATAATTAAATTTTATATTAAAATTTTGTATTATTCCTCAACTTTTACATTTGCCCTGAAAACTGTTAGAAACGTGAATAAATGTATCCTGACAAAATGTTTTCGCTACAGGAATACGGCGTCAAATTTTTAGGAAGAAATAAATATTTTTTTCTGTGGATGGATTGATATGATAGTTATTTCGTTTACATTAAAAGAATGTCATAAAAGGAATTTTGTAAGAGAACTGAAAGTACATTTCCGGTAATAACTAATCTATGCTAAAATGAAACGTGCTTTTGTATAAAAATGTAAAATAGTACTTGCATGTTCATGGGTACTTTTGTTTGACGCATCTGAATATTTTATGTAAAAATTTTGTGCGTAACTAAAGTATTTACTTATTCATTATGATAAAAAAATTATCTCTTTCAACTAATTTTTAGTTAATAAATTCTATTGTCATTTGTGTATTTTCCTATAATCTTTTCACAAACATGATTATGTGCATATAATTAAACCAATAAGCTGACTGGGAGCAATCACTTGCAAACGTGTATTCTCTATCATGTCATTTATAATATGAACAGTTTAACTGAAAGGCAAAGTTCGTGAAATTTTAAAACCCTCCAAATTATTAAATTTGACATTTAATCTGTTATAGCGTGTTAACCCTTCAATACTCGCGCGGTTGACATATGTCACCCACCTGCTTTCATCTTCCCTAATAGCGGACATCGGAAGGTTGGAAGTCTTCCCTTCTACCTTCAAATGAGCCTTCCCTCTTGCCCCCCCTCTTTTCACTTTAGTTAGTCTCTAACTGTTCTTCGATTAAATCGCGCCAAAGTTCACTGGTTGACACCTGTCCCCAACGCGACCATCTACGTAACTTTTCAAGGAAAGTGAATTTATTTTAGTCTCCGTAAAATTTAGATTTTAGAACCTTTTTTAATTTATTATTAAAATTCTATTAAGAGAGAATCAATCTCTAATATTTTTTTTACCTCAAACTTTTTTAATGACATTTTTGAATGTGATAAACAAAGTTTGTTAGAAATGTCAAGACAATGCAGAAAAACATAATAACATATCTCCCAGGGCGAAAAGGCATAGCAGCAATTTTTTTCTCCAGAAAAAATATTAGATGTGTTTATTGAGCAACACGTCTATAAAATAATAGCAGACTGCATAAATATTTACATTGATTCTATCAAATGTAAATTTGAAAAGGGATCGCGATGCCAGAAACACCAACGAGGTAGAAGTCAGGACCTTATTTGGTCTTCTTCTTTTTATAGGCACTTATAAAAGTTCCAGAACAAATATCGATAAATTATGGGATATCTCGAACGGTAATGGGTAAGAATCATGCTACCTAACAATGAGCAGAAACAGGTTTGCGTTTCCTCTCAGGTGACTTCGTTTTGATGACATTCAGGATAGGGCATCTCGACGAGAATTTGATAAATTTGCTCCCATAAGAATTGTATTTGAAATGGTGCACCTCAAGAGGAAAATAAGGTGCCAGAGGACGCTGTTCAGTGGCGCACCCAGGATTTAATCTTGGGGGGGGGGCGAGTTGAACGGATAAATATATTTAGAATGCTAATTCAATATTCATAATGCAATTTCTATTTCTTTGGGGGTGGGGAAGGGCCCCTTCTCCCACCCCCTGGGTGCGCCACTGGGTTACGCTTGTGGACGACAGAGAGACAGAACAAAGTAAAAATTGTGCTAGAAATGTGGAAAGTAGATATGTAATGACCATTTGAAAAATGTATGTGCAGAATGCTTTGATTTTTTTTGTATTTTGAATGTATGGTTGATTTGTAATACATAATGTTTCTTTTTCTAAAATTTAATTGTGTTTTATTTGTAGCACATACTCCTAAAAAACTATAAAATAATTAGGTTGCAAAAAAGTTAAATACATATGGATATAACACCGACATAAGGGTGGGTGACACTTGTCAACCACGCGACTGTTCGTGTTACAGCCAGTGACGCGAGTACTGAAGGGTTAAAGACGTAGGATACCAAGAGAGATCTATCTTTTCCCTAAATATGAGGGCCTGGTTATTCTATCGAATCCTTAGCTACGGAGGCAAATGCCTAATCAAAAATTCAGAAGCTGTTCATTCCTTAAATAAGTTTGTCTCGTCTAGACAAAGAAACAGGCTATTATTAAACTTTGCAAGGAAAATAATCTAAACTTCAGGTACGGATTTAAATGCACAATTTTATATTCTACTGACAGAAAACCAAATCTCAAAAACTAAAAGTTCTGTTATTTTGGAATTCAAGCTCAAAAAAAATAATAAAATAACTTCCCATCTAATGTTGTTAGAATGTGGGATTTCTTCTTAAAACACCTTCCTGCTGTGTTCGGGTCCATTTTGACCCAAAATCTATTTAATTTTGAAATAAAATTAAAAATAACATGATATTAGGTTGTCGCTTCATGAATGTGCTCATTTTGCTATTAGATGAAACATACTCACTTTTCGTTTTGATTACAAGATAAGCCTATTTGTCAAAAAAAAGTTTACGTACACTGTATTCGGGTCCTTTTGGATCCTTATGCTAAAATGCGTATATTATTTTAAAAAATTAGCAGAATTATCTTAATTATAGTATATATATATATATATATAAATGAATAATATATAGTTATTATCAATACATATTATATGTATTAATAGTGTATATTCTTTCTTTCATATTTTATTGCATGAATAGAATTTTTCAATTTTAGCTTTGTAAACGCGTAATGGTGGCAGAATTTCTCTAATTCCTTCCCCCGGAAGACTGACTGGAGATGTATAAACGTCATAATCAATAAGAATCTTTAGAATATGAAATACTGAAATAATGAATTTTTATATATTTTTAATATTTTTGTAAGAAAGGTCATTTAAAATAGTTTAATGTATGCAGTTTAACATAAATTAAAATTCCTTTTATATTGTCATGAATAATCAAAAAATAAAATTTACAGCCTGAAATATTTGAATTTATAAGCGAATAAACTAAAAATAATCATTTTATACTTGCGTTTATTTGAGTAAAAAAATAGATACAACTTAGTATAAGGTGATTCTAAATTATTATATTTTGAAATTACAAAATATCAGCTATTTAAAACAAGAGGAAGTCGAAAAATTTTGTCTTCTAGAAAAGGAAAATAAATCTTAAAATTAAATTTTCTCAGAAAATGGTCTAAAATCATTATAAATCTTATTTCAGTGTTTTTTTTTCAGTTAAAAAAACTTTACGTATACGGCAGTTCAAACTTCAGATGACACAATTATGTTAAAATATTTAAATTAATTATAAATTAAAAATGATAAGTCTAGCCTAGATTTTTTTTATTTTTTGACTTCACTATGCCAGAAATTTATTTTCAAGGTGTTAAGTTTAATTCCCCCCTCCCTCCCTGTATTCTCTATAATTCGCTCTTGTGCCTATTTTTTTTTGAGCTTATTTCATTGCTATCTACACTACTATCCAAAAGTATTGCAAGTTTGAGAAATCTAACATCTTTTTCAAGAATAAACCCCCAAAAATTATATTTTTTCAGTGCAACTGATATTTTTTAAAGCCAATATGTTAAATTAGTTTAAAGACTAGATATGATTAGTTATTGATCAAAAATAATTATTTAATTTTAAAACAAATAGCATACAAAAAATATACAGGTTATCAGAAATCGGAACCCATTTTGGTTCCCCGGAATGAAATGAAATAAATAAACAATTTCAAGTTCTTCTGAGCAGAAAAGATAATAAATGAGGGTAATAGAACCGAAAAGCTTTTCACAAGTTGTTGGGCGCCTCTGGCTTTTATCACAACAGCCACTCTCTTAGGCATGGAATCCACAAGGTTTTGCAACACTTCTTTCGGTATTTCATGGTGACAAATTTTAATTGTTTCCTGAATCTCTCGTTTTTTTTTCTGGGATGATTTTGAGATATTTTCCTTCCAATTATACTCCTTAAATTCTCAACGTAATTTAGATCTGGCGAGTTTCCTGGCTACGGGAGAACATTAAATACCATGTTTTGCCAATTCAACCTTAACCTAAATTGAGGGATGTTTCTATTTAGAGTTCGGAATTGAACTCTGATGAAATTTCATTTCATTTCAAAGTTTCTCTTGCCTTTTTCGATGTATTGAAGGGTGCTAGGGCTTGCTGAAATACCCATTTCTGCCTTGGGAACATGTCATGAGCACTTGGAAGCAATCGATCCTTCAGCACGCTAGTATACTGGTCACTTTTCATAGCTCCCTGTACAAAATGGAATCGTCCATTTTATTTATATGACATGCAGGCCCGCACCATTTGGCTTTCTGGGTGTTTTGCTGTACAAACCAGGCAGTTTGGACTCTTGCAAAACCTAGTGTTGCAAAACCTTGTGGATTCCATGCCTAAAAGAGTGGCTGTTGTGATCAAAGCCAGAGGTTCCCGACAACATATGAAAAGGTTTTCGGATCTATTACCCTCATTTATTATCTTTTCTGCTCAGAAGAACTTGAAATTGTTTATTTATTGCATTTTATTCCGGGGAACCAAAATGGGTGCCAATTTCTGTAAACCTGTACATTTTTTGTGTGCTATTTTTTTCTTTATAAAATTAAATAATTACTTTTGTTCAATAACTTAATCATATCTTGTCTTTAAACTAATTTAACATATTGACATTAAAAAATTATCAGTTGCATTAAAAAAATATTATTTCTTGGGGCTTATTCTTGAAAAGATGTTAGATTTCTCAAACTTGCAATACTTTTGGCCAGTAGTGTAGGTTTTAGATCTCAAATATCTCGAAATTACCTACACAATTAAGTAAAATACCATGAAAACAGGAAGGCCTTGCTCTTGCTACCTTTCGACTGTCTAAATGTACTTTTTCATAAGCCAAGATGGAGGGTCTTCAGCTGTAAAAAAAGCTTTGATAAGATTTAGCTTTTAAGAGAAGGGGATCTTTTGCTTTGATTTAGACTAGACAGACCTACATATAATCTGGCTCCACAATTGCTGTGGTTCCCATAATTAATTAAATACAACTTGAATAGAAAGAGAATTTCGTGTTTGTTGGTGACTGCATAAAATATATGAAATTCTTGTAAAATCAAACACACACACACACAATATGACAGTTTATTTTATAGAACGGAATATTTCAGTTTTGGTTAAATAATGTCTGTCATCAAGCTATTTCTCTTAGTAAAATGCCGTGTAATTTTTAATAGTTAGTATTTTGTTACTATGTAAGGGATATTCTTACTACTAAAATAATATGCCATCAGAAGATAACTTGTATTTTTTCTGAACTTTTGGGAGGCAAATAATGAAAGTATTTGCAAATGTAGGTTAATTCTTAAAGAACAAAGTTTCAAAAATGCATATCACATTATAATAAAGTTTCTAAACTATAACCTGTGAAGGAAAGTCATAGTAAATAAAACTTCTTCGTATTTCTGGGATTGCCTAAGGGTTAGAATGATGGACTAGAAGTCCGGAACCAGAATTTAAGTCTGCTGTGTACTAACCCTATTGGATTCTCTGATCTCAATGTTAGTCTGTGGAGAAAATTTGTCCATGGATTGCCAACTTGAATTTAAAGATTTATTTTTAAAAATTGTAGTCCGTAACAGGGAAAAAAACAGTATACCTTGGAGAAATGTTCGTTCTTTTTTAATGCAAATAAAGTTTAAAATTTAAATAGTGTGTTTTAAACGCTCATAAATTCCCATGGTGCACGAAATTTATAAAAAGAAATCCCGTCGAAAGGTGCAGAAAAGAAAATACCATTATTTTCTGAAAATACCATTTTTATTAGATAATCAGCATTTATGTAGCTGTACATAGTAGACAAATTTTCCTCATAGGTTAACATTGAGGTGAGCGAATCCAATAGGATTAGTACACAGCAGCCTTAAGACCTCGATCTAGGCGTGTGTGCAATGCATTGTTACACAATCACTAGAAACAACAATTATTGACCTACATTCAAACTTATAGCAAAACTTTTAAGGGTAAAAAATTAAGTTCTTAGAAAATTAATCATTGTTTATTTATTTATTTATTTGAGATAACAACTCATCAACTTATTCAGTCCCAAAAAGATAGAAATTCCAACCCAAAATAAAACAATAACCGACTAAAACATATCGGAAATCTAATTATTATACTCAAGTTCCCGTTTCTAAATTAATTGTTTAAGCAAACATTTTTTTGCAAATTAAGTGTGCAGTAGTTTCTATTGGAAATCTTTTAATTTTCTCGTTTTAAAATATTTACCTTTGCGAAATGCAGTAAAACTTTGTATAAAATACAGCACAAAAATATCTATATCTCGAAAGTATTGTGTGTTTAAAATTATCTAGCAACTCTTTTAGCATCCCATTTACTCTTTACTTTATATCAATTTGAAAGGCCAGAATTTCAATTACAATTAACTGTTTATACCGAAAGAGTTTGAAAGCTAAGTTTTTAAATCAGTTTTCACAGCAGTAAATTCTAAATTTCTTTCACACCTACTAAAACGGGATTAGTATTTCCTATTTTCTTTGTCCGGTATATCAACGTTTGACTTTGCATCAGCTTCAGTGACAGGCTGCTTTAAAACTGATTTATTCATTAAATGGTCGTATTGTTATAACTTTTGTAGGTGTTCATTATGAGAAAGTATTTGCTCAATTCTTGTATCACCCGCTTCTAATGTTTATTCATTCTGTTTGAAACAGAATCGGGCTAAACAAGTGATGCATTGGGAAGGTTTAAATTTTCAAATCTGATGTGACCTGTGTGGGCACATTATCTGGTGTTTGAATATCAAAACCTGCACCATTCACGCAGTAATCTCAGAAACTGTTTACCGGTTTTTCCCAACAACTCGTTGTACCTTCACTCAAGTGATTGCTTGTGGGTTTATCGAATTTGAAATTCAATTAGCTCGTCTTTTGTTACGATTTTTATAGATCTAAATTAAAAATCAGAAAATTTCAGTTAAAGAGGAAAATAAAAAAGCGCAATTATTTATACGCGTGTTTGGGAACTAAGTAAAAGAGGGGGGGGGGGTGTCTTACACAGACCGGTCAAAGATTGAGAGATTCAAAATAGCTCACAAAATAAAGATATGGAATATTCATTCACTCGTGATGTATATATCAGCTGGCATCTGCAGATAAAAATCCTCTTCTGAATTCGAAAGTTCGTAAATTAAATATTTTTTTTCACTATAGAATAGAAAATTACAGAATGCGATAAATTATTTAAAAAGGCTTGAAAAAAATCATTGAATTTAGGTTCAAAGGTTTTCATCATTTACACGAAAAGCACCGAATTTATGTGTCAGTGACGAAATTTAATTATGTTCCTTCTGAAATAACTCTTTGTCGTGTTTTAGCCGAAAGTTTTAAATATAAAAGCGTTTTGTCAGATGAAGTCTAGTGGCAGAGACAACTGTAAACATTACAGATTATGTACAAGTATAAATGCACGATTACTAAATCCCCCTCATACATGAAGAAACTTCAATTTTTTAACTTGTGAATTTAACCAGAATATTGCACAATTTAATGCTTAAAAAAGAATTACTTTTCTTTTAAGAGGTACTTTTACGAATAAGGTTTGGCGAATGTTTTTTTATTTACATAATATTTACAATCACTCCTATAAAGGAAACTTTGTAAAGACTACTCAATTTTCCGTTGTGAACACAAGACAGTGTCATTTTTATTTTTAAATTGCTAGAAATAATAATCGTGTGGTTTTAACATCGAATAAATCTTTTAAAATACAGTGCAAAAATATTTCTTTAAATATTTTTTTAATAAGAAGCATTGTTTATTTATTATTTCATCATTGTTTTAATTGAGCCACTCACTTGCCAAATCGATTAACACCTTAAAACAAAAAGAGGAGAAAAATGATAAAATAATGTACATTGCTTTTTGAAATCCATTTTCAAATAGAAATTTAAATACACATTATAGAATATATTATTGTAAATGTAGCTTTTTAGCTAATATTTAAGATAAATATGATACAATAATCTTCGGGTCATCGTTATTAATATTACAATTTTTGTGTGACTAAGGAAGTTAAAGGATTTGCCAAGTGAAAAAAAGTAACAACATGAAATTCAGTCTTCCAATTATTTTTTTTATAACAGAAAAAAATTGAAATAATTCTTTAATAATTCCCAAGTACTTACTTCTGTGGCAGTTAGATTGTCCCTGACTCATTTATTTTACTTTTCTTTGTGATGAAAAAACTTTAAACAATTTACCGTTATTATCAAGTACTTGCATCTGCGTTTGAATTGCATTATTGCAACGATTTGCATTAGAGTATGGAGTTAATTTGATTGGCTTCTGTAATGAATTATTTATTATTCTGTGGGCAAAAAAAAATTGTCATTGAGTGTTTTTAATCCTGTTTTTTAGGAAAATTTATTATGAATCTAAAATGTTAGGATTCAGTCTTGTACATTTACAGAAAAATTTTTAAAAAATTAAAAAGTGGGGTGAATCGATTTGGCTTGTGAATGGCTCAAATGTGACATAGGTATAGGCTTCTGCATAATTTAAATGTTAAAATTTTATCAAAAGGATTTTATATAAGTTTCAAACACTTATTAAAAATATATTGAATAATAATTTTCCCGTGTTATACAAATTCATTAAATACATATATTAGTGATATAGGGATACAATCAACATATTTTATTGATAATTGCCTATAAAATGTTATCGCCGTCTTTCATAATAATTTTCGAGTAACCGCAGCCTGAGTTTTGCGTTGACGTTGATAACTTAAAAGGTGATGTTTTAGATTATTGTTCTGATTCATACAGATTAATATAAGAAAATTGATATTTAAAACGTAAATATATAGTACGCAAAGTAAATATGTGGGAAAGAATATCATACTTTTAAAGATTTCTGTTTTATTTACTCTAAACCTCTGTGTATAAATTTTTGTGGTTTAAATAATAGATTATGGATTTAAAACGTCAAAATTTTTTTCAGCAATAAATATTTGAACAACAAAATGGATTTAAAATGTAACTGACATTGAAGTAAAGATTTTTAAGTGTACGCCTAAGTTCAAATTATATTAATAATTTCTTTGAATATTTTGCCATATAAAATGTAGTAGTGTATAAAAGAGAAGATCATTTCAAGTTG
This sequence comes from Dolomedes plantarius, assembly GCA_907164885.2. Lineage (NCBI taxonomy): Eukaryota > Metazoa > Arthropoda > Arachnida > Araneae > Dolomedidae > Dolomedes > Dolomedes plantarius. The sequence goes on from OU015493.1 coordinate 2,875,223, forward strand.
TATGATTGAGTTCACAATGTGAAGTAGTATATATCAGTATTCACTTGCTGCATTTTAATTATCTAGTTACATAACATAATAATGTATAATAAGGAACAATAGCATGTTTATTAATTTGATAACCATTTACAAAAGTTAATTATATGATCCACAGCATTCTAGAAATAAGTATATTTCCTCGAAATTTCAAATATGCAATTAAATCGTAATAACAAAAACATAAACTATTCAAAAAATTATAGTTTAATAGTAAATTATTAATTTATTTATTCTGTAATCTTTTGAATAACATATTAATATACTCTAGAAAAAGACCGGAAAGTGATGTAAGAAATTTTAACTGAAAGTAAAAAATGTCAAAAAAATATACCAAGAAACAATATTTTTAAAACTTCTAAGTTTTATTTATTTTTTTTCAAAACTTCATTTTCAAAAGTATTAAATTATCTTTGAGCATTTCTAAAAAAATGAAACGTAAATTTAAACTTTAGCATTTTCTGTGCATTATATGGTCTCATTAATATTATATAAATATCATACAAAGAGATTATTTCTTCAAAAAATTTTAAAAATACAAATAACGTTTTATTTTACGTCTTTTTTTCAACTTACTAGCTTTAAATTTATAAGATAGTCAATAGGGTGGGTCGAAAAAAATAAATATTTTTTTTGGAAGGATTTAGGGCGGAAAAATTTCCTATTGTAATAAGAATTAAAGCGGCATAAAAAAATTAAAATCGGTTAACATCTTCCATTCTCGCATCGTACTTGAAGTTTATGAAAAATTGCAAAAATCACGATAATTTTGTAATATTTTTCTGTTAGTTAAAACTTTTAAAATAAACAAGCTTTAGTTTTTATGCTTGTTTCATGGATTAAATAGCCTAAATAAATTAAATTCTGATCAATAATCTTATTTTTTTCGTTCTCGCAACGTCTTAGAAAAAACAGAAATTTATCAATATTTCGCAATTTTCACTCTGCTACTCTTCGTTCGTTTTGCTAGAACAAAGCGAACCAGAACTCACTTGAAATAGATTGAACTGGCTTGAACTCAACTGAAGTCAATTCACCCATACTGAGGAAAGTTGGGGTCTTTTCTTTGACGGACGAAAAGATGATACTTTGTTGGTCGAAAAATTGAATGCCAAGCAATTTCGCAGGAATGTGAAAGAAGAACACTATTCTCTTATCCAGGAACATGGGTGAACTTATATTGGGCACGACTCTCCTTCCTCGAGTTCATCAAATGATATAACTCAAAGCATTATTTCTCGTTTGTCTGAACTATCAATATCTCTAGAAAAACTGGAAGTAGTAGGGTGTAATGACAATGTAATGAACACTGGATGGAAGAACTGTGTCATCCACCGACTAGAAAATCATGTAGGACGCCCACTACAGTGGAGCATATGCCTCCTGCATTTTAATAAGCTTCCTTTTCGCCCCATTTTCCAACATATTGATGGTCAAACTGCAGGACCTAACTATTTTAGTGGACCAATCGGGCAGCATCTCACTTTCTGTGAAAAACTCCCTGTGGTTGGTTGTGAACCCATAGATTGTTCGATTCCTGATAAAGACAGGAATTGTTTGGGCAAAGACCAACAGTATTTGTTGGACATTTCAAATGCAATCACCTTCGGACATTGTCCAGAGAACTTGACAAATAGGGACCCTGGTCCTTTGTCCCATTCCAAATGGCTAACTGCGACCAAATGAGTCCTTAGGTTGTATATAAGTTCATCAGATCCCCCTGGAAACTTAAAAGAAATAGTTCGCTTCATCTTGAAATCATATATGTCTATGTGGTTTGCAAATATTTTACTGGCGGACCAAAACATGTCTTTCAAGTAATCCAAACACCATGGTATTTAACCGACGAATTACTTCAAGTTGTCGATCCAGTAATTCAAAGAAATACATTCTTTGCTCACTCAGAGAATGTTCTTTTGTCAATGCTTGTTGATCAAAGAGAACATATTCGAGAGCTTGGTTACAGGAGGATCTTAAAAGCAAGATAAACCGTCCCAAAGAAGAAGACTGTTAGAAATTTCGTACCACCGAAGATATACGTTCAAGCTTCCGATTACATTGAAATTATTAATTGGAATTCTTGTGTGGTACATCCTCCCCCAATGGTACGGAACCTAAGTGAAGATTATATTAAATCATTCATCAATTATAACACTACGCCCATCAGAGAAATACTAAAGTTTCCCTGTCACACCCTGGCAGTGGAGAGGTGCGTGAAAATTGTGACAGAGGTCTCAAATAAAGTATGTGGACATGAAGCTAGAAATGGCTTTATCCGAGAAACACTGAATTCTAGATCGGTTATGCCTCATTTCTCCAAAAAATCAGACTTTAAATGTGTATAGATATAAAAAAGAAAAAGTAAAAAACAGAGTAAGCCAAAGAATCCTATTCTATGGAAAATTTTTGTAAATAGATGTAAATATAATTTAAATATCACAGCCAACAATTGGAGGGTTTGTTGGGTAGGGTGTGGGTGGAATTCGACGTGCAACCATCTCCGCGTAGTGAGTTCTGGGTCATTTTGTTCTAGCAAATCGAGCGAAGAGTTGCACATTGAAAATTGCGAACAATTGTTAAATTTCTGTTTCTTCAAAGACGTTGCGCGAACGCAGAAAATTATATTTATGATCAGAATTTAATTTATTTAAGTCATTTAAACCATAAAACAAGCATGAAAAACTATAGCGTGTTTATTTAAAAGTTTTAACTAACAGAAAAAAAACTACAAAAATATCGTGATTTTTGCAGTTTTTCATAAACTTCAAGTACGATGCGCGAACGGAAGATGTTAACCGATTTTGATTTTTTTATGCAGTTTTTCTTCTTTTAACAATAGGCAACTTTTCCGCACTAAAGCGTTCTGAAAATAAAATATTTATTTTTTCGACCCACCCTAATAGTCAGGGCTTAGAAATAGAATTTGTCAGTATTTAACCATTTTATAAACAGCGTATTGAAATTTAAGAAGTAAAGGAATACCTACATTTAAAGAATATCGGAAGGTTGTCAAGAGAATGATATCCAGGATAAACGAAGTGAAATTTAAAAATTTTGGCTAAAATTGAGAATTTAGAACTATTGTTGAACTAGCAAAGGACGTGTATTGGGTAAATTTTAAGCAAAGATATATCTACATATTATAACTAGGTCCCTCATTCAACTTGTAACAAATGAAACAGGCATTAACATGGCACAAAAAATTTGTTATTAAAAAAAAATCAACGAGCCATGAGACTGGAGTGCAAAAGGTCCAGGACAATTAGAAACACCATAATTTCGAATGAATAATACAATTCTATATGAATGTTTTAAATTAATGTTGATCATATTCCTATAATTAGTAAGGTAAGTTGGTGTAACTGGGCCCATGGGGTAACTGGGCCATCCCTTCCCAGATTTTTCCTTTATATATTAGGTGGAAATTCCACTCTGTGTGTTATTTTCTTTCCGGTGTTCGCAACAATCTATCTTACAACATGGATAATTGATTTGAAAAATGATTTTTAAATGGAGGGGGTAGAATTTTTTCTTTCTTCTAGATATACAGAGGCTGTTTACACATTTTTTAGACGATGCATATTGTATTCACAAAACTAAATTACATAAAATTCTTGTGTTGTAAATGTTCTATTTGACATCCCTTATTCTGAACTATCTTTCGACACCGCAATTTCCAGGATAATAATGCCTTTTGAAGTGTCAGAAGAGGTATTCTATCCCATTCCTCCTAAACAGCTTTCCAGAGTGCTGTAAGGGTTTTGGGACGACGTTTGGATAATGCAGATTTTAAAAGTCCGAAAGCACAAAAATCCATAGGTGATACATCGGGAGATTTAGTAGGGATATCAGTGAAGGGTATGACCTTGATACCAGGTTTTTGCTCCATTTCTTTTAGGAAACTTATAGTGTATTTTGATGTGTGACTACTGGCTTTGTCCTGATTGAGTCTCACAGATTGATGGCACTGTGGGTAAAGCGATGGTATTTCATTCAGAAAAATTGGAGATAAAATATGTTCCTGATAGTATTTGGAGTTAATCTTGACATTTTTTTCCACTCTCTTTATTTTTAACTTGCCATTATAAGAAAAACCAGCAACAAACATGAATCCCTTAGAAAAACTTTCTTTCGATTCTTTGAACCATGTACTTAAATTTTTTCTCCCCTTTTATGATAATAAATGGCTCTTTTTTTGTTGCAATCATTTAAATACACCCATTATTCACATATTGTGACAATTGTTTTCCATTTTTCTTTGGATAAGTGTTTCTCATATAAAATTCTGCAGCGTGTCCTGCGTTCAGCGATATGATTTGGAAGAAGACGATGCACATTGCGTTTTTTCGCTTTCTTAAGACTTAAATCAACGTTTATCATTTTGTTTACAGTGGACACAGAGCATTTTAATGATTTTGCAACTGTCCTTTGACTAGGGGATTTTCTTTTAACATTAAACAACGTACCTTTGCAATAGTCGAAGATGTCCGTTTTTTCCTTGGATACTTGTTTGGAATTTTTGTCCCACTTGAGGCTCCAATTTGACGTTTTTTTTTACCTTTCTTGTTGACGATATTACCTATCGACGCTTTAGATATCACAAAACCATGACTCTCACATCGTTTTTGGATAACGGAGTATGCATATTTCTCTTCGGAAAGAGCATAAATGTAGCCTTCGAACCACTGTTTTGTTAAAAACGCCATTTTGAATAAAAACAAAACTTTCAAGCCGCAGATGATAATTTTGACTTTTAAAAACATAGTACAATTGCAATTATTTCTTTTGCAGCAAGAGATTTTTTATTACCGCTTACCAAAATCGTCTAAAAAATGTGCGAACAGCCTCTGTACAAGCATTGGACCCAGTTACGCAGTCCCAGATTCTGTTGTTTCTTATGAGAAATAGACCTGGATGGCCCTCTTACCCCATATATCAGAGGAACTGGGCCCACCTATATTTAAAAATACATACAATATTTATATATAATATATATATATGATAAAAATCAATATCATAGTTTAAACAGACTCCATAAGACTTACTAAAATGCATGTGATACGAAGATTTTTGAAAATTCTACATGCTAGTATAATTTTAATGTGTTAAAAGAATAGTATATAAAAAAGTTGAAACTCTATGGCCCAGTTACCCCACCTTACCTTGATGTTATTTACCCTAATTAATATATAACCGACTTTAAGTATGAAATAAACATTTAAATGGTATAAAGGCGAGTTTTATATTGTCTAGCTTATTTCAGTTTATCTCACCGAAATAGTATAAATTAGTTTTGAAAAGTTTTTTCTTATCCCAAAGCGGCTGTACTTATTCTAAAAACAAACGGCAACGTACACTGGAAATTTTTTTCACTCCCTTATCGAGCATCTAGTAGGTTAACTTGTGTTGCTCCCTAAGAGGGGAAACACGGGAAAATCCATACCTTGTCCGGGAATCCAACCCAGGATCTCAGGGTGGTACTTGTGCTCCTAACTACCAAATAACGTGAGCTGTTAATCGTTTAATATATATCTTCAATTTTTTTTAAACAATGATGTGCACGCGTTCGTGCGTCACAATACTACACACGAGTGCAAATCAAATATTATAAAGAGTTCATGGAAACGAAAAACACCCTACATCAATCGTAACAGTGTTGTAAATTGTCACGATTGATTAAAGAGGATTTATTATATATTTCTATACTTTATTGAAAATAGAATAATAACTTTCTTTCTTTATGTTTTTGAACTCTATAAATGTGCCACTTGTAGTCTTAAAGATGCTGTAATTTTAAAAATAAATGCACAGCCATATCAATGTCTGAAGAGTAAAATAGAAAAAAATATTATTATCTATTTCCATGCTTTTAAAAAAATGAACCGTGACACTGAAAGCACTGATATGAAGATTGAAAAGTAGCCGGATTTTGTCCGAATGGCTAGGGCGCTGGAATCCAGAGTCTGTGGGTTCGAGTCCCACTCTTCGCATGGACGTTTGTAGCCGTTCGGAATCGGCTTTAAACATTAGGTCCCGGTCTAATGAGTCCTCGTGTAGCAAAAAATGACTCTAACGTTCCAGACCAAACCACACGAGAATTGATAGTAATTAAGAAGCAATTAATTGAAACTTATGCTGTTGAATCTTACTTATTTTTCTATAATTTAAAATAATATTTCTGACTTTGTGCTAAGAAAGTAATTACTAAAATGTTTTTATTCGGTGCAATAAAATGCTTTAAATAGTGTATGAGTTCTATGGAATATCAAGATTAAGCAATATTAGCGTACAGCTTCTTCTTTGGTCTTCGTTTGAAGCCCCTCGAAGAATATTTACAGAAAAAAAATGAGCATTAAAACTTTTAAGTCGATAACATTTCTTGAGGAATTTAAAACTAATTATTTTGGTGGTAAAAGAAAATGTTTTCATTCTCGGTTTTATCTGTAACGTTTTTAACTAATATTTATCATTTTAATTTCTTTTACGTATAAATTTAGTGGGCAGAGCCGATAATCACAAATAAGAATCCATCAAACGTTTTCTGGAAATTCGTATGAAAATACTTTCTTTCATCCACAAAAATTAGTTTTCAAGTAAATGAAAATATTTTTACTATTCTGTATAAAAATGTAAATACTGAAATAACTTACGCTTGTAGAGTCTAATTTTCACCTTTTACATTTTATTTATAACGAGAAACAAATTCCTACATTTTTTTAATTTTATTTTACTTTACCACTTATATAATCTAACTATTTACGAAAGATTGAATTCTAAGAATGAATTCAAATATACATGGTACAAAAAATTATGAGTGTCTGCATTTATTTGTTCTTACATAAACTCAAGATGAGTTGCATAACTTCCTTCTGATAAAATAATTAACTTAATGAAATTGTTGAGAACGGTATTGTGATTTTCGATTAACTTAAATTTTTAACTGTAATTTTTAACTCTTTCCATAACGTGTACACCAATTAAAAATTGGAGGCTTTGAAAAACTTAATGCTCCTTTGTTTTACATTTTTGGAACTGCAGAAATATTGCTTTCAATATCGAAATTTTAAACATTTTCAAATGTGTAGAAATCTATGATTTTTGTTTTGATCCATTCGCATATCAAGATATGCGAATTACTCAACAGTTTTATTTTATCTTAAATCTAAATTTGCTTTCTATTGCCTCTGCAAATCGAGCCTTTTCTATTATTAAAGATGAAGTATAGATGAGAAAACTTTTAGTAATTTTTTTTTTCGTGAAAGAACTGTGGGATTTTTATTTTTCTATAAACTATGATGTTTTGTTCCATTAATTAGCATTCAAAGCCTCCTTTATAGAAAACTGATATGCGCTAAAAAAATTGCTCGCTAAAAGTATACTCGCTAATGTATTAAAATGTTTCACATATTTTTGTCACGTATAAATTGTAGAATCATAAAGTAAAAAAATTAAACATTTTCCATAGTCATTTTCCATAATCTTTTGGGTGAATACATATATGGTTATAACGCTTTTCTTCCCACAGTGATTATCCTTATTTTACAAACACGAGCGAACTTTATTTGCAAAACTAAATGTTGAGGCTGGCTCCTTGGTTCTTGTAAAATCTGTTGCACATGCAGCAGAACTGCCTCTCAACACTACATCGCTAATAATAAATGCAAAACCAGTTCCGTTTGTTCAAAGTTGTGAATGGTATGTAGCGTGTACGTAAGTAATTTGTATTAATAAAGTGCTCGTTCTAAAATATCCTTAGTCCTTTTTAGGCTACTGCTCACATTTCTGACATCCGCGACAGGATTATGGATAACCTTTAGCGAGAACGAGCACAGCTGCGCCGATTATTTACGATCTCTTTAAAAAATTTGGAATTGAAATTAGAGGATAAAGCGAATCGCCTCTTTGATTTAGAAGAACAAATAAAAGAATTGTGGTTAAAAGCGGAAGATTTTGATGAAGAAATTTTTTTTCTAAAGATATAGATGTAACCGAATCTTATCGTGATCAATGGATTACCGCCAGATCGAAAGTCACGAAAAATTCTGGAAAGCGAAGTTCATTTAGACGGTAATGTAAATGACACATTTCAAGGTAAGCAAAATTTTAGACTTCCAAAATCAGAATTGAAACGGCTTGATGGAGGTGTCAAAAAATACTCAAAATGTTATTAAAAATAAACCATTAATTGTCCGAACTTTTACCATGTTTATTCAATATTTAAAGCAATATTTTTGCACCATTTGAGATAATTTTTAAAAAATTAATGGTAAAATTGTATCATGTTTTTTAAACTTGTTACTATATCCGTTATAATTTGTAAAAGTTCTAGGTATCAGTCGGTGGTTATGCACAAATTTTAAATTGCGACTTTATAGCCAAAGTTTTCCATACTAGGGATACTACACGTAAACAAATGTTAGTGACTATTACGCCAATGCATGGACTTTCTTGGTTATGTAACACTTCAATGTGTTGAAAGATTCAAGCGTGATAATTTTTTTAAATGGATATAATTAAAGAACGACGTGTTTGTATCAATCGTGAATCTTGAGAATTGTGTAATGCAGAGTCTGATAATGAAAAGGTTTTAGACGATAGATTATCATAAAACACTGGTGTTACAGTCTAATGGCTGATTCAAGGCTGGTGAAACGACGATTGATGAAGCTAACCATGGTAGAAGACCAACGCCAAAACAGCTCCTGAAGGTATCACAGAAATGTAGTCACTCTTCAGATAATATTGCCGGTGAATACCCTTTTACAAAAGTATTAGTACCGATCCGATGAGCTCTCGCGCAACAAAAATGACCGTGACGGTAAGAAAACCAGTTTACTAACTAAACACGTTTGTTAATGATGAAAACTGATGACCATACAAGCCAGTGGATTTCTACCCAAGAATAAGTAATATCCATCGCAGCTAATTGTATAACCAACTCCCTGATGGTCACACTTGTGCTCTGTCTGCACGGAGATTCATTAGTTCGTGTCAGTATCCATTTTTGTAAAGGGTTATAACTGGATATGGGATAAAGACTTACGACCATGACCCTGAGACTGACAAGGAATCCTCCCAGTAATACAGGTCCAACCCCACCAATATGAAAGAAAAACCCAAACTTAAGAAGAGCAGCGTCATGGGTGTTTTGATCGATCACTTTAATTTTAATGAGATTATACGCAAATAATTTAGTCCACGAGGTAAAAAAGTCAATTACAGCATCTAGCAGAAAGTGACTTTGCAAATATTTATTAAGTCAACACTCCAACCTCTTAGGGATCAAAATTCTAGCATCTATTCAGGTCAAAATCCGTATAACATTGCTATTTACACCCACAAAAGGAGTCAAACGACAATTCTTAGCAAATGTTTGAATACAAGTGCCTCCGCATTGGATATATAAAAAAAAAATCTTAGCAAACTAAAACATAGCTGTCAATCCCACTATACGTTACGTCATTAATTACTGGATTTTTTTTACCACTTGTGACTTTTTTCTGTTCCCTAGATGAAGATCGGTCTGAAAAACACACGGTTTTGGGACCAACGCTATGCGTTAGAAAGACCTAGTGGCTATGCTCAACACTTTTAAATTTAGTACCCCGAAGAATTCCGGCTTGAGACCGTGTGTCCATGTACACAAATAAACCATAAATCACGAGGAACGGTAATGGTAGTATCACTTTCTAAGTATATGGTATATTTACTCCTGCAAACTTTCACAAGCCCCTTATTCGTAAAATGAAATAAAATGAGGGATTTTTTTTCCCGCATATCTATGATTCATTGCTTTATGTGTTACATAATTGTCAAATATAATATTGCTTATTCTTCAATTGCATTTTTTTCTGTTACATATATATGGCTATTTAATCTTCCTTGAAAATATAGCACAAAAAATTGTTAATATTACTTCAACCGAAGTATTCTATTCGCATATACAACCATTGTTTCAATGGCTGATGAAACTCTTAATAATTTTCATAACAAACGAAATCATCTCTCTAACAAATAAATCGAGAGATGTTAATTCAAGAAGAAAAACATTTCATCTATATCTCGATTTTCAGATTTGTTAATAAACATTAAACCATTATATTCGCTCCAGATTATTTGACAGAAACTCTCCGTTAAGTTATACATCACCAAACCTCACCGGAGGCTTTCGGAGAAACCATTTATTATATATATATATATGTATATATATATGGGAACGATGGCAACGCAGCGCTGAGTAAACGAGGCGACGACAGTGCCATCCCGCGGAGAGAGGAGTTACTCGTGAGTTGACCCCTGGATGCCGACGCTGACGGTCGTGCGAGTAAAGGGCAGACGGCCCTGTAACTGAAGTTTGGGCAAGACGGCCCCTATAACTATATTTGTATTTTTCAGTGACGGTTGTAAAGACGTTACCTTGATACTCAACTCAACTCTTATTGTATATATCAATTTTTCCTACTTTTATATCTAATCAAGTTTAAATATAGATAATTAAATTACATGTCGTATTGTGAAGTTATTCATGACTTAAGAATTCGCTTCCCACAAATGGGGGCTCGGCCGGGATAAGAGATAAGTTAGTTTTAAAATATACAAGAACTGTGAATATTAGTGACTGATAACTAAGTGACTTTTGGACTTTTGGACTGTGGTATGCTGAGAGCCATTCCAACCTGAAAAGAACGACATCCGTTGAACCCGAGAGACCAAAACGGTAAGCGAATACTTATTATATTGCATGATGGAAGCATTAGATAAAAATTTGAAAAAGCGTACTACGCTGAGAACGGCCACGACAAAAATAATTAAAAGATTGGAAGACGTTATGCATGAAACTCAGCTAGATGTAGATTTAATAGACGAACTACTTATACTTTTAACCGATAAGGAAGAAAACTTAAAATTAATAGATAGTCAGATTGAGAATGATATTACAGACGAAAAACAGCTTGAAAAAGAAACAATTTCAGCAGAGAATTATCACGAAGAGGTAATAATAGCCAAAGTCCGTGCTAAAAAAATTATTAAGAAATTAGAAACGGAAAGTAAAAATCAAAATAAATCGACAGAGTTAAGTTCAGAAGATTTGTTTTCGAGAAACGCCACACCAGTGAAACTTCCGCGTTTAGTTATCGAAGCATTTAATGGCGAAATAAGTAAATGGCCAAATTTTTGGGCCCAATTCAAAAATGCAATTCACGATAGCGAAGTATTAACAGAAGTGGAAAAATTGAACTATCTGATCACATATTTATCTGGTGACGCGAAAACAGCTATTTCTGGTTTGTCTCTCGTAGCTGAAAATTATAAAAAAGCTATCTCAATTTTAGATTCTAGATTTGGAAAAGTAGAATTAATCGTGGACTTTCACATGTCAAAATTATTAAACCTGACGCCGTGTAGAAATTCAAGAGATGTAGCAACACTACGCAAAGTTTATGATACAGTTTCCGTTGAAGTGAATGCGATACAAAGTCTTGGTATTGAACCGAACACCTACGGAACGTTACTATTCCCTATTTTGATCAAAACCATTCCGAACGATATAGCTCTAGAATTTAATAGATCCACCGAATCAGAAAAAAATAAAATTACGGATTTGCTACAATTTTTGAAAAAAGAAGTAGAGTCGCGAGAACGGACATTAATTTTAACACAAACGCCGGACAATGAGAATCAGAATCATTTTAAAAACATAAGTATGAAACGACACAATTTTGAGAAACAAACTAAAGATTCGTACAGATGGAATGAAAACAGAAGTAAAGAAACGAAACCAAAATTTAATTACAGGGACCAGTATCGAAACAAACAGTCGAACATAGTCTGTTATTCTTGTAATGAAATTGGGCATAAATCTAATGAATGCTAAAACAAAGTTCGAGGATTGCGTTGCTTTAAATGTTTGAATTTTAATCATAAATCTGTTGATTGTACTAAAGATGTGTTTAAAATTAAATCTTATGCTAATGATGATAAAATTATAAAGAAAATTACTATTACGGGTTATGAAACTAATGCATTGTTTGACAGCGGTAGTGAAATTACAATGATCAAAGAATCTATTTATGAAAAGCTTAGTAAACCAGAACTAAAGAATGATCATATTATTTTAAACGGTATCGGAAATGGGGAAGTGATTCCTTTAGGCTACTTTAATGCGGAAATAAAAATAGACGACTGTGTTATAACTAGTGATGTATACGTTTTGAAAGAATCGTGCGAAGACGCTATTATCGGTATGAATGTCATGAAACAGTTAAAAGTCATATTAGATGAAAACGGAATGAGAGTTACCGGGGAGCGAAAAAAATTTCATGTAGGAACCGTTCGAGTATGCCGGAAACGTGTCAAGGACACAGAGGCAGAAGATTCGCCACTCCATAATATAGACAAAACATCGGGTGAATTCGAAAGATTGTTTACAATACGAGACGCCATAAGCGAGAACGAAATTGACATCTGCCATAATTTATACTCGGGATTGAAAACGGAAGTTGCAGACCTCATCGCGAATTACAAACCAAACAAAACTAAAAACACGGGGTTAAAAATGAACATTGTTTTGAAAGATGAATTTCCTGTGAAACAGCGTTGTCGGAGATTTCCCTTTGCAGAGCAAAAAATAATCGAAGAGCAAATTAAAATTTGGTTGCGTGATAATATAATTACAGAATCGTGTTCAGATTACGCTGCACCCGTAGTGTTGTGTAAGAAAAAATCAGGCGAGTACCGTTTGTGTATTGACTACAGGCAGTTAAATAAAAAGATTGTTAAAGACAATTTCCCTTTACCCCTCATAGAAGACGCGTTAGATAAATTAGAACAATCAAAGATTTTTACGAGGCTTGATCTAAAGAACGGATTTTTCCATGTTGATGTTGCAGAGAAGAGCCGTAAATATACAGCATTTGTCACTCACGAAGGACAATATGAGTTTTTGAAAGTTCCTTTCGGATTGTCCACTAGCCCCAGTGTGTTTCAACGATACATTTATACAATATTTAGAGATATGATAAAAGATAACACCATTATTATTTATATGGATGATTTGATAATTCCATCGAACAATGAGAAAGAAGGTTTACTTAAATTAAAACGTGTGATGGAAAGAGCGTCCGAGTATGGATTAGAGATACATTTTAAAAAGTGCCAATTCTTGAAGCAAAACATTGAATTTTTAGGTTATGTAATAGAGAACGGAACAATTCAGCCTTCCCCAAGCAAAACGTTAGCTGTTAAAAAATTCCCAGTACCCAAAACGACGAAACACGTAGATGCGTTGAGCCAAAACACCGTCTTAGTGACAACACGTTCGCACGCAGAGTTAACTACTAAAATTGCAAGGGCAGAAGATGACGACGAGTGGGTTAACACTATCAAAGCCTTAGTGAAATTGGGTAAAAACAATGATTATTCAATTGAAAAAGACGTTCTATATAAGTACGAAAATGGAAAAGATCTTTTAGTTATTCCGGAAGATTTGCAAAAAGAAATCATACGTGAAATTCATAACAAAGGCCACTTTGGAGTAGCAAAGATAGAAGAAATTTTGAGACAAGACTTCTACATGCCAAAAGTGAAAACGAAAATCGAAAGTGTCATTGCGAATTGCATTGAATGTATACTGTGTAATAGAAAAAGCGGAAAAAGTGAAGGATTTTTGAATCCGATTCCCAAAGAGAACTTACCATTAAGCACGTACCACATAGATTTTATTGGACCAATGCCCTCATCGAATAAAAAGTACCAGCACATTTTTACTGTGGTAGATGCATTTACGAAGTATGTTTGTCTCTACCCCACAAAATCAACGTCAGCTAAAGATGCCATCGACAAACTGAGGTTACAACAAACAACATTTGGAAACCCGTCAAGGATTATTTCAGATAAAGGTGGTGCATTTTTGTCCAACGAATTTCAGGAATTTTGTAAAGAAGAAGATATAGACCACGTTAACTCATTAACCGCTGGTGTTGCGTTGACGCAACGTTCAAAATAAATGAGTATAAAAATTTAGCTATCAAATGAATTTTATGTTAACAGTAGTTTTTGAGTAGGATTAATAATAGAATTGAAAAATATTTGCCTTCAACTGTTCTTTAAATTAATTAACGAGTTCCAAACTTAGACAGATAGTTAAGAATTTTTGAACGAGAACTTTCTCCTGGTCTTTTTCACAGAAGAAATATAGGGAGACAAACGTGAGATTTAGGGGTGATTTATTTTTAGCTAAGGTCAAAGTTTATCAGAACATTCCATGAATCGGTTGATTTTGTTTGGGTGGGGGAGGAAGAAAAAACAGGTGTTGCGTTGGCGCAACGTCAGCGGGAAAAGGGTATTCACATGGGTCGCTCGACTCCGTAGAACTTTCCCCCGTTCTGTGGTTATAGAAATGCCTAAAACTAGATACTTTACGTTTAAAGAAGTTCTTCAAAGAATTTTCGACGAAGATTCAGATAATGATGACGAGAATTAAACTGATATTGTTGTTATTCTACCAGAGACAGCAGAGGCTAGTATATGAAGAAGAAGGAAATTATATTTTGAATAGTGACAATGATGATTTACCATGCTATACTGCTGTTGAAATTGAAGTGTGAGTAAAAAAGAAGTTTTTGCCTCCTAAAAGCAGTACAAGTTTTTCGAAAAAAATTAAAAGAACAAAAACTGAAGATTTTAAATGGATAAAGAAGGGACTATTGAATATGTCTCAGCCGAAAAATGAAGAAAAAGATAAAATCGGAACTATGAAAAGTATAATACAAGATAAAACTAGTGCAGAGATTTTTGATCTTCTCTTTGGCTCAGAGGTTTAATCCCTTCTCATCGAATAGACAAACTCATGTGCCCAACAAAAGAATCTTTATAATTTATCTATATAAGTTAAATCTTTATAATTAATAAATTGCCTGTAAAGTGATCATTATCTTTCTAAAGTGTAACAAAGTTAAAAAAATTCCCAGTGCTCAAATCAAAGAAAACCCTGCAGAAGTTCAGTTGAACTCATTTGATGTTAATACTCTTATTCCGCTGACGTTGCGCGAACGCAACACTCGATTGTTCGAAAGTTAAGACCAGTTTTGTTATTTTACACATAAATTAATGTTATATATGTTCAAATGAATAGCCAAGATTATTTGTATAAAAAAATTCACCCCTTATAGTTTTGGCGGTTAATGGGTTAAAATAACAGCCGGTATTCCAAGAGGAAATGGACAGGTGGAGAGGATGCACAGAACCCTCATCTCGATTTTGTCGAAACTAACCATCGATGATGCAACCAAGTGGTATAAGCATGTACCTGCCGTTCAAAAGATTATTAACAGTACCATTTCGAGATCAACAAAGTTTACACCGTTTGAGCTTCTTACTGGAGTTAAATTAAAAAGTAAAGAAGATTTAAAGATAAAGGAAATCCTAGAAGAAGAATATATCAAAGCAAGTATGGAAGACAGAGAAAACATGAGAGAAATAGCAAAAGAGAATATACTGAAGATACAAGAAGAAAATAAGAAAAATTTTAATCGGAAAAGGAAGAACGCAAGACAATACAAAATTGGAGAACTCGTTGCGATTGAAAAAACTCAA
Source organism: Dolomedes plantarius (assembly GCA_907164885.2). Classification (NCBI taxonomy): domain Eukaryota; kingdom Metazoa; phylum Arthropoda; class Arachnida; order Araneae; family Dolomedidae; genus Dolomedes; species Dolomedes plantarius. The sequence continues at coordinate 2,890,853 of OU015493.1, forward strand.
TTTGGAACTGGAACTAAACTAAAACCTAAATTTTTCGGACCCTACAAGATTACGAAAATAAAGTCCAACGACAGATTTGATGTCCAGAAGTTAGGCAACCACGATGGACCGAATGTCACAACGACTGCTGCAGATCACATGAAACCATGGGCAGCAGTACAAAATTAAATGTCATAACAATTATAAGTCCTAGATACTGTTTTTTTCTTTTCTCCTTTTTTTTAGAATTTCTGTGCAGAGTGAAGAGTTTTGGAGGGCCAAAATATCAAGATGCCCGAGCGTTATGGAAACGATTGCAACGCAGCGCTGAGTAAACGAGGCGACGACAGTGCCATCCCGCGGAGAGAGGAGTTACTCGTGAGTTGACCCCTGGATGCCGACGCTGACGGTCGTCCGAGTAAAGGGCAGACGGCCCTGTAACTGAAGTTTGGGCAAGACGGCCCCTATAACTATATTTGTATTTTTCAGTGACGGTTGTAAAGACGTTACCTTGATACTCAACTCAACTCTTATTGTATATATTAATTTTTCCTACTTTTATATCTAATGAAGTTTAAATATAGATAATTAAATTACATGTCGTATTGTGAAGTTATTCATGACTTAAGAATTCGCTTCCCACACACACACACACATATATATATATATATATATATATATATATATATATATATATATATATACACTGCTCAAAAAAATTAGGGGATCAAACAAAGAAGTTAAGAAAACCGTGCGAGACAGCCATGTATCGGTATAAAATGGATAGTACACGCGTATCAATGCGCAATACAGAAAAAAAGACGTAACAAAATTTGTAATTAAGCTTTAATTCTTTGAAAATATGGAAAAAACACGAAAAGATTATTTAGGGCAACAATTTGGTTACATGTAAACGATAAAAAAATGTATTGTTTAGAAATGATGCAAGATTTTTAATATGGCGTGTGGTCTCCTCGAATAGCTAAGACTGCTGCACACCTGTTTTCCATGGATGCGATGATGTTATCGATAGAACTTTGGGGAATACTGTTCCACTCCTCAAGAAGTGCAATCTTCAAGTCTCGGGGAGTAAAAGGAGGCCTTGGTCTCGCAGCAATGCGTCGTCCGAGCAAGTCCCAAACATGCTCGATTGGATTCAGGTCAGGAGAGCACGCTGGCCATTCCATACGCTGTATTGTTTCAGCTTCAAGCATGTTCTCCACAAGACGAGCTGTATGCGGTCTGGCAATATCATGCTGAAAAACAAAGGAATCTCCAATGGCTGAGACGTAAGGTATGACATGGTCTCAGCTTCATACCTTCGGGCCGTCAAAGTACCATTCCAATTGATATGCAGGTCCATACGTCCACCTATGCTTATTCCACCCCATACCATAAAACCAGCTCGTCTGTATTGTGACCTTTCACGAACGAATGTGGGGTTATTTCGAGTGCTCCTTTCCCTCCATACCAAAACACGTCGGGTGTCACACTTCAGACTGAATCGGGACTCGTCTGTAAACAGCACTTGGATCCAATCATGCTGCTCCCTATCTTGATGTTCAGCAGTCCATCTTCTTCGGGCCGCACGGTGGCGTGAGGTCAACGGAATGCAAACCATTGGCCTACGTGCATAGAGACCTCCCTGTTGAAACCTATTACGTACTGTTTGGCTGGACACCCTTCGTCCTGTTGCCAAGAGCAACTGTCTTTGCAGCTGCGTAGCATTGTCTGTTCTGTTTCGAAGAGCTGTTAACAGTATATACCGGTCATCAGTTGCTGTAGTGGCACGGGGCCGACCTTGACCTAGTCGACGACTAACATTCTGTGTTTCTTGGAATCGATTCCACAGCCTTGCAACGACACTTCTGGTGACTCCAGCAGCGTCCGCGACACTACGTTGTGTTTGCCCGGATTCAAGTCTGCCTATAATACGCCATGCCTTGGATTCCGGTAAATCACGTTGTTGAGACATTTTCAAGTCACCTTTTCTCAAAAAGAATAACTGAGCAATCGAATTTCACAGTTAAGGCAGTGAAACAGACGTTTCTGCAACATCTCGATTTCCGCCCTTATGTTCTTTTTCTGGTTTTTGACGTCATGAACTTTGATTTGCATATGAAGTTTTATTCTTCTGTTTCCTACTAGGCTTTAATTTATGGATGATTTATTTTATGTTACTTATCGGTGTAAGTATTTGCGTAATTTCGTTAAAACCATCTGCTCCCCTAATAGTTTTGAGCAGTGTATATAAATACCGCCGCAGAATCGAACACAGCAGCTTGTGGGAATTTGCATAAAGGCGTGATTCAATGCTTATCAAGGTTGTGATGCAAATTCTTGATTGCCGCACGCGTGGGTCACGTGACGGCGTATAGATCGGTTTGCAGGCATTCGGGCAGCAAGTGAGGGAAGTTCCATTTGAACAGGTTGGTAGTATGTTGCGTTTTGGAAAGTGAGGTCATATCTAGCAAACATCTGTAAGATGATTTTACACGCTGACGGATAATTGGAAATCTGGAGGAAGGGCGATAAATTGCAGAAGTTCTAGGGTATAATTAGGAATTTTAATGAAGATGTAAGACAATGCTATCTATAAAAAAATGGTCTGAAGTTAATTGAAGTGATGAATCTCCATCAGAACTTAAAAATAAATACTGAAGGTCGTCGCACTTTATGGAAACTATTTTGATAGTTAAGTTTTATGTATAAATGCCGTATATTTTATGTCGATTTGCTTCTATCAGATAGCCATGATTCTTGACAATAGCTCTAGCTCGAATTTTCCATGAAAGTAAACTTTATCTTAGTACTGTCACGTCAATTTTTCCCCATTCCTCTTGGACCGTTTTCTAAAATCCGTTCAGTGTTCTTGGATGCCGATTTCCCAAGGCTCGTTTTAATAAACTGAAAGCCCAAAAGTCCATTGGAGAAGCATCAGGTGATTTTATTAAATGGGTTACACCATATCCCTGTTTCTGATTCTGTCTTTGCTTATTAAGCGGCAGTTGATTTAGACCAGTCATTCCCAAAGTGGTCTATATCGACCCCCAGGGGTCAATATAGACCTGCAAGTGGTCCATGACAGTGAAAAAGAAATTGGGGGTGCATGAGATGTAAATGGGGGTCCACGAGTTAGACAGGCTGCCACCAAAATTTTGGCTTCCCGTAAATATAATAATCCACCTAACACAGATAGAACCTGTAGCGTACTGGAAATATGGTCATATTTTTCCCAAGACCAGACAGAGTGCTTGAAACACAGTTGCGTGTTATCGGGGCAATTTTGCCGTTTTCCCACCGGTTTTGAACACGTGTGGGATTAAAAATCGATTCCTTGTTCCCCCTCTATGATGAACAGACGCATTTTCATGGAATTGGGAGGGTCGTCGAAAAGGAAAATGCCACAAGATATTGGCAGAGAGTTGAAGAATTTGAGACAGAGGCCGCTCAGATTCCGCCTTGTGTGGACGTGTTTTTTTAAGCTCATGTGTTGGGACTGATAGGACCGGGAGCTTGTTTTGTAGATCTGCACAGAGTTAAGTGGAATATGTTGTAACCTTAAATGTTAAATTTTTTGTTGTTTGTAAATATAATTCCTCGTTAAGTTTTTGTTTTAAAAATTGACTCCGCATTTTATTTAGGACTCTGTCTTTCTTGCTATGGATCCCATAGTAGTAATTTTTAGCAAATCCTCAGAGAATCACCTTAACCATTCACCGCGACGCCACAAACCTATGGAGGAATTTACGTAATACGAGTGCTTTCTTATAATAGATAGATACATTTCCTAATTATATGTATATTTCATAAAATTGTGTAATAAATCTATTCACTTTTCGGCCACAGTACGTGTAACTTGTGTTGCAACATAATGGACTTTTCAGCTAGAACGGTTTCACAAAGGGCGAGCAGGTGGCCGTTATGTTGAACTTGCCTGTTTCCCAATTTGGCACAGACAAACTCCCAGGATGATGACCTTTCAGCCTACGTTCAACATTTAAATGTTCTTCACACAAACTTTGAAATTAGATTTGAAGATGTATTGACTATGGAAATACCACAGTGGATTATCAATCCATACGGTGACATTGAAGAAACGGATGTCATGTTTCAAGAAGAACTGATCGATATAATCACCAACGAAGAATTTAAGGTGCAGTTTAGAAAGGGATATCAACAATTCTGGCTTCAAAGAGACGGTCATTCAAGAGAAGGTCGTCTGAAGTTCCCCTTTCGGTAATTAGATATTACCTTTCGGTAATATCTAATTGCCGAAAGAGAAACGTTATATTCGAATAGTTTAATCCATGTCTCGTATTGCCATCTATTATGACAACGACGAAATAGAAAAGTCGTGATTCAGAATTTTCAGACAAAATAGTTGCTAAAAAGAATAAATAGATATAAGATTCAATATTAACTGCCATACAGTACATACGATCTTCACGAAATTTGGATCTCAGACGCACCTCTTGAGTGTCTCGAAGGCGATCGAGCTTTGGTTGAGTCAGTATGAATGGATCTTCATATTTTAGCAAAAATACGGAAAAACTGAATAAAGGAATACATCGAAATTTCTTGAAAGATTGTCATTTTCAGGGGGTAATTATATGAAGTAAAGAGAAATGGGATTACTTTCGTGTCTTTCGAACGATTCCGTTTCGAACGGTGCAAAAATATTGCAAATAGGACCATTCTTTCGTAAGTTAGCACTTCAGAGCTGAAAAATTTTGAAAGTCCCTTTTTCGGAACACAGGAACCGCTGGACTTTGAATTATTTTCGAGTTTTTAAAGTGCAACACAGGAACGGCTGGACTCTGAAATATTTTCTACTCCTAAACTTGCAACACAGGGTTGGCGAACGAACGTAAATTTTTCGCAAAAGACATGTCGAAAAACGACCATAACTTCCGAACCGTTCATACGATCCTCATACGATTTGCACCAAAATGTTCTTCTTTCGACGCCCTACAAGAGGGTAGAACGTTTCTCGAACCTTTCTCTGACGGAAGTGCCATTTTTCTCGAAAAATCGGCCGTCTTTCGCAAAAAAAATCGGAAAATCGACCATAACTTCCAAACCGTTCATACGATCTTCACCAAATTTGGACACCCGACGCCCCCCTCGACCCTATTGAGGATGTTCTACCTGTGGTCGAATTCGAATGGACTGAAGTTCCCCTTTCGGCAAAAGTACGCAAAAGTAATTTCGACGACACGAATCGAAATTTCCCTATAGAAACCGAACCGTGCATAGAAGCTTCATCAAGATTTGACCAGATATTCCCGCAAAGACGCCCTACGAGACGATAAGAAGTCTCTGAAATTATGCCTGACGGAAGTGCCATTTCTTTGCGAACAAACGTCCGACTTTCGCAAAAGATGTCTGACAGACGGCCATAACTTCCGAAATTAACATACAAACTTGGCCAAATTTGGACCCAATATTCAACCCGGGGTCGGCCTACGATTCGACGTAAAGTTTAGGGAATTTTCCCTGACGGAAGTGCCATTTTTTCGGGAAGAAACATCCGACTTTCGCGAAAAGTCATCTCGAAAAAAGACCATAACTTCCAAAACCGTCCATACGATACTCTTCCAATTTGCACCAAAATGTTCCCCTTTGGACGATCCACAAGAGAGTATAATGTTTCTCGATCTTTCCCTGACGGAAGTGCAATTTTTTCGCGAACAAACATCCGACTTTCGCGAAGAGATATCGGAAAGACGACCATAACTTCCGAACCGTTCATACGATCCACATCCAATTTGCACCAAAATTTTCCCCTTTGAACGATCCACAAGAGGGTAGAACGTTTCCGTAACTTTCCTTGACGGAACTGCCATTTTTCGCGAACAAACGTCCGTCTTTCGCAAAAAAACCCGGAAAAACGACCATAACTTCCAAACCGTTCATACGATCCTCATACAATTTGCACCAAAATGTTTCCCTTTGGACGCCCTACAAGATGGTGGAACGTTTCTCTAACTTTCCCTGACGGAAGTTCCATTTTTTCGCGAACAAGCATACGACTTTCGCGAAAAGACATCTCGAAAAAAGACCATAACTTCGGAACCGTTCATACGATCCTCATACAATTTGCACCAAAAATGTTCTCCTTTGGACGCTCTACAAGAGGATGGAACGTTTCTCGAACCTTTCCCTGACGGAAGTGCCATTTTTCTCGAAAAAGCGGCCGTCTTTCGCAAAAAACAATCGGAAAACCGACCATAACTTCCGAACCGTTCATACGATCTTCACCAAATTTGGACCCCGGACGCCCCCCTCGACCCTATCGAAGATGTTCTACCTGTGGTCAAATTGTAATGGACGGAAAATCGCATTTCGGCAAAAGTACGGAAATGTAATTTCTACGATACGAATCGAAACTTCGCTATAGAAACCGAACCGTGCATAGAAACTTCATCAAAGTCGGACCCTGTATTCTCCCCGATGACGCTCTACGAGACGATATAAAGTTTTTAGACTTTTCCCTGACGGAAGTGACACGTTTTCGCGAACGAGCGTCAATTTTTCGCAACGGAAATCGTAAGAACGAATATAACTTCCGAACCGTTCATGCGATCTTCACGAAATTTTTACCTCGGACGCGCCTCTCGACCTTCACGAAGATCTATATCATACCTGTTACATGACGTGCGTTATGAACTATCGCGAGAAAGTTTTTGATAGCTTTTCCATTTTCATACCTCGGGAAAGAAGTTTCAGAGCAGTTGTCAATTTCCTTACCCCCCCCCCCCCCCGAAAAAAAAGAAAAGAAAAAGAAACAGATTGGAAATCACTTGCCGAGGAGATTTAAGGTTAAACCTGATCAAATTGAAGCCGAATATTGAAATTTTGCTGTCAAAGCATCAGGCTCATCCCTCCCATTAAAGGCAATGATTTTATTGTGTATTTATTCTATGTAAAAATGTTACTAGATTTGCATTTTGTGTCATTTTAATAAATAAGTGTATAAATATAAAACATAACTTATATATATATATATATATATATATACACACTCATGGACAAAAAAATTAGCGCACCAAGAAATAATTGCGGGATCGTAACGAAACTTGCAATGAAGGTACATGTCGGGGAGATATGCAAATGATTAGAAATGCAGCGTGATTGCGCATTACGTATAGCCGGTAGAGGGTGTTACGAAACTTGTATATAGAGGGCGCTCGAGGTCCAGCGCCAGTCGTAGAAGACTAGAAATGTGCGAATTTAGAGTGTAATGTAATGTAAACGTATGTAGATGTGTTTTGTGGCCGCGTAGAATGTTAATAAAGAATTGTGGCTTAACATGCCTTGTTGATTATGCCTCTACCATCACAAATTTGAATCTTTTGGAAAAGTGGTGCTTCTCGGCCGTGAATTTGTTGGATTAAAACTGAACCACCGATATGGAAAAATTTCGAACGTAGAGTGGTGGGGTAAGTCGAAATTTCGTTTTTGAAAAAATGTTGTTACTTGGCAAATCGTATCGGTTTCGTATAGGTTAGAATTTGATAGTGATATTTATTTGATTTGTATAGTTGAAGTGAATAAGTTGAATATTGTAGTTTGATTTGTTTAAGATTTGTTGATTTGACAAAGTTTGAGCTGTATTTAATTTGAAGTTATTTGGTATTTGTTGTTTGGAATTGTAAACGTGTATAGCTGCATTGTATAGTTGGAATAAATGGCTGAAAAAAAGGATTTAGAGAGGTTTAAAAAACAGCGTACCTCTCATAGGGGACAGGTTACGAAATTAATATCTAAAATAACAAATCGTTTGGCAGAACCAGATGTTGAAATAGATGAACTGGAAGGTCTTTTAGTTCAGTTACAAACCAAAGACGAACAATTGAAATCCATAGATAGCAAAATTGAAAATGTTTTAGACATCGCGGATATAGAATCGGAAATCGAAAAAATAGACGAGTACAATGAAATTATTGTTTTTAACTCTTTAAAACTTAAAAATAAAATTAAATTGTTACAATCCGTAACTAAACAGGAACCTAGTAATGTGCGTCAAAACCTAGAAAATAAAAGTAAATCAAATACAAACGCAAAATTGCCAAAATTGAAAATCCAAACATATTATGGGGACCCGTCAGAGTACTTAAATTTTTGGAATCAATTCGAAAATGCAGTTGACAAAAACCCGTCGCTTTCAGATGTTGAAAAATTTTCGTATTTGTTTAGTAGTCTCGGGGAGAGGCTCTTTCTTGTATAAAGGGTTTCGCGATTACTGAGGATTATTATAAATCAGCTATAAAATTATTGAAGGACACATTTGGTCAAAATGACGTGTTAATTAATGCCCATTTGTCAAAATTGTTAGATATGACGCCCTTAAAAAATTCTACTAATTTGCAAGAGTTAAGAAATTTATATTTTAAGTGTCAAACTCAAATTCGTTCTTTAGATAGTTTGGGTGTGAAATCGGATACTTATAGTGTAATGCTTAGTGCAATTATTTTAAAACTTTTTCCTAGTGATCTTGCATTAGAATTTAGCAAAACTCAGATTTCTAGCAAAACTAATCACAATCTGGAAGAATTGATGACTTTTTTACAAAACGCTATTAGCGCGCGGGAGAGAGCTTTAGCATTGAATCGCCATTCCCCTTCCCCCCGCCTCGGAATTCGAACTTCCAAACTAAACAACTTGTACGCCGTCAGTTCGGCGCGCCAAATCGTAATAAATTTGCACCATCAGCCAGTGAATTGCTAGCCAATACATCTGACAGCGGATGTTTATTTTGCAATCAATCGCATCCATCTCATCTGTGCGAAAATTCGAATACTAGAAAAAAAGGGATAAACTATTACGCGAAAGGAGATGTTTATTATGTTGCAACTTAAATTGTTTTGTCAAAAGGTGCAAAGGAGTTGCTTGTTCTTTCTGTCATGGCAGGCACGCTCGAGCCATATGTTTCAAACTGGAAAATTCTAAAATTCAGAAAAGAGAAAATGATTCGGAGAAAAATACTAATGAAGTCATAACTACTACAGCTAATTATATGGTTAATGATAAAAAAGGGACCTTATTGCAATGTGTAAAGGTAGAAATAGTTGGAACTAAATTATCGGATTGTATATTTTCATTGTTTGATAACGGTAGTGAACGCACGTTTGTAAAGAAAAGCATTTCTGAGAAGTTGGGTTTGAAAATTATTGGATCGGAAAGATTGAATATTTTTTCTTTTGGAGCTAGGAATCCCAAGTTGCAGGTTTGTCGCAAAGTAGAAATAAAATTGCGAAATATTTTGGACGGTAGGGAAGTGGTCGTAGAGGCATTGGAAATAGACGAAATATCGAGAGCGTCGATTCGGGTTCCAGATCGGGATATATGTGATGAAATGGAGGATAGAGGATTTGCTTTGACATTTGATTTTAAGGAGTTGTCTAGCAATTGTCAGATTTCCTTGTTAGTAGGAGCGGATTATTACTGGGATTTGGTAAAGGGGTTCCAGCGGTTGAATTCGTCATTGGTAGCTATAGAAACTGTATTTGGATGGTCACTTCAAGGTAGATGTGATGAGCTGACTGATTCCACGTTAGTTAATTTCGTTCTGAGTGAAAGGGAGTCTGTCTCCTCTGAAATGAGACGATTTTGGGAATTGGAAAGTTTAGGAATTAGAGGTGACGAAATAGACACAGCTATGAGTGAACAGGAAGTTTTAAGGGAGTTTAATGAATCGGTTCAATTTGTTGAAAATAGATATTGTGTTAAGTTGCCGTGGAAGGAAGGCATGCAAGAAAAATTAGGAAATAATAGGGAGGGAGCGTTGAGACGTTTTAAAGGTTTGGTCGAGAGGTTTAAAAGAGACCCGACATTATATAAAGAGTACCGAGAGGTTGTTGACGGTTATCTTGAGGAAGGAATAATTGAGAGGTGTACAATAGAAGGGTTAGCTGATGAGTCTTCATTTTACTTGCCCCACCATGCTGTCGTTCGAGAAGACAAAATCAGCAGTCGTCTTAGAATCGTGTTTGATGGTGCAGCTCACGAAGAAGGACAATATTCACTGAACGATTGTCTAAAAACAGGGGTGAACTTGTACCCTAATTTATTTGAACTTCTTATCAAATTTAGAGAAAATTCTGTAGCTTACATAGCTGACATACGGCAAGCATTTCTGCAAATTTTAATAGATACAGAAGACCGACAATTTACTAGATTTTTTTGGACAGAAAATTTAAATTCGGATGAGATAATTGTGTTGAATTTTACTCGTGTTTTATTCGGACTTACACCGAGTCCTTACCTACTCGCAGCAACATTGAAATTTCATTTCGAAAAATATTGAGACTTGTTCCCAGAAACTTGTGAAACACTTTTAAAATCATTCTGGGTTGATGACCTTGTTGGAGGAGCTGAAAGTGTAGAAACAGCTCTGAAAATTGCCATCGAAAGCGTGGAAATCTTAAAAAAAGGTGGAATGGTGCTTAGAAGGTGGCAAACGAATTCAGTAAAACTTCGTGATGCTTTGAGAAGAGCAGGCATCGAAACTCATGAAGACAAATCCATCAAAGAAGGATGTGGTGCTCCTACGAAGGTTCTGGGATTAGCTTGGGATCCTGACAAGGACATGATTTTTTTGACGTTAGCAAATTGATAAACATTCTCGCCAATGGTTGCAATACTAAAAGATTCATATTGCAGATACTTGGCCGCATCTTCGATCCGATCGGATTCTTGGGACCATTCATCATTAGACTGAAGATACTTCTCCAAGAACTATGGGCAGCTGAATTGGACTGGGGCGATAATCTTCCATTCTCACTAGATTGCAAGTGGCAGTTGTGGTGTAGTGAATTGAAACACCTAAATAGTGTCGAGATCCCTAGATATTACTTTTCTGAGTTCAATTTATGTGATTTTATTTCATTTGATATTCATTCCTTTTCAGATGCTTCCGTAGCAGCATATGGATGTGTGATATTTCTTCGAGGGGTTACTCGCGATGACAGAGTAATTGTTAAATTTGTATGTTCAAAGAGTAAGGTTGCTCCTCTGAAACCACTCACTTTGCCTCGTTTGGAACTACTCGGATGTTTGTTATCTGCTAGATTATCTAGGCAGGTGAGTAAGTGTTTAAAATTTGAAGCAAAACGTTATTTCTGGACTGATTCGAGTATATGTGCGTATTGGATAAAGGGTAAGGTCGACAATTACAAACCCTTTGTAAAAAACAGAGTCAGGGAGATTCAAAATTTGACTGGACGAGACAAATGGTCTCATTGTCCTGGGAAGGAAATTCCTGCAGACATCCTTTCCAGGGGTATTCCGGCCTCAGATTTAGTCAAGAATCCATTGTGGTGGCACGGACCACCTTGGCTGAGTAAACCCAAGGAGGTTTGGCTAGGTAAAAGCGAAATTGAGAATCCTATTGGAGATTTAGAGTTACGGAAAGAATTTCAAACAATAGTTCAAAATAAATGTGCAGTAAATGATTCCCAATTTGTTTTAGATTTGAACAAGTATAGTGATTTATATAAGGTGTTAAAAATTACAGTTTTAATTAAAAGGTTTGTCAATAGACTTAGGAAACTACCAATAGAAATTGGACCTTGCAGTGCAACTGAACTTTTAGAAGCTGAAGAACATTGGATAAAATATGAACAAAATATTGTCTACTCTTCCGAATTGGAATGCATTAAAGGAGGTAAACTGATTTCTAAGACATCGTCTCTTTATAAATTGGCACCATTTTTAGATGACAATAAAGTTTTGCGTGTTAGGGGCATACTTGAAGAAAGTGAATTTTCTTCTAATGAAATTCATTCGATAATCTTGCCAAACCAATCAAAATTTACTGAGTTGTTAATTTTTAGGGAACATAACAAAGTTTGCCACGGTGGGGTGTCTACGACCCTCGCTAAAATTCGAAGTAGATATTGGATTCCGAAGGGTAGACAGATTGTCAAAAGAGTTTTGAGAGACTGTTTGATTTGTAAAAAATATTATCTGAAACCTGCTCGACAAATAACAGCACAACTACCAAAAAATAGAATTCTTGAAAATCCCCCTTTTACGGTAACTGGAATCGATTTTACTGGTCCGGTTATTGTTCGTTCTGGGAAAGATAGTCAACAAAAATCGTACATAGCCTTGTTTACCTGTGCTGTCACACGAGCTCTTCACATAGAGCTAATAACTTATATGACAACGAAAAGCTTTATTTTGTCTTTAAGACGATTTTTGGCTAGAAAGGGTAATTGTAAAGTTGTCATTTCGGATAATCTAAGAGTTTCAAAAACAAATAACCTCTTGAAAGATTTTTCCAAAATTATAGTTGATTTGGATTTAAAGGAATTCGTAGCAATACGCGAGATAACATGGCAATTTATACCCCCTCATGCCCCATGGTGGGGTGGCTTCTACGAAAGGCTCATGAGAAGTATTAAAGAGCCTTTAAGGAAAATTCTCGGTAGGGCGTGTCTTAGCTTTGAAGAAATGACGACTATTCTTACCGAAATCGAACTTGTATTGAATCATAGACCCCTTACTTATACAAGTAATGATTTGAATGAACCATTACCTATTACACCAGCTCATTTTCTGTTTCCTGGACAGGAAAATCTTAGTTATCCTGTACATTTTGTGGATATTTTTAGCGATAACCCTTCCACAAAGGAGAATTTGTCTCGACGAATGCTCTATCAAACTAAACTTATATGTCAGATTTGGGCAAAGTGGAAAAATAATTATTTGATGCAGTTGCGAAGTGCACACAATTTTGTGAATCCATCCCCGGAGAAAGATCTTACACGGGGACAAGTGGTTTTATTGGAAGGGACCACTAAGTCTAAGTACTTATGGCCTCTTGGCGTAATTGAGGACGTTATTATTGGTCGTGACAGCCATATACGTTCTTGTCTTGTTAGAACTGCCAAGGGTCAGTACAAACGCCCAATTCAGTTGATTTATCCACTCGAGGTAATTTAATGTATGAAACTGTTTATTTGTTAATTGTTATGTTGTATATGATGTTTGTGATCATTTGTAATGTTATTTGTAGTATTTAATTGTTTTATAAGTGTTAGTGTACTCTTGAAAGAGTACAGGTGGGGTGTGTTACGAAACTTGTATATAGAGGGAGCTCGAGGTCCAGCGCCAGTCGTAGAAGACGAGAAATGTGCGAATTTAGAGTGTAATGTAATGTAAACGTATGTAGATGTGTTTTGTGGCCGCGTAGAATGTTAATAAAGAATTGTGGCTTAACATGCCTTGTTGATTATGCCTCTACCATCACAAATTTGAATCTTTTGGAAAAGAGGGCATTGAACATCGTACTCTGTGGAGTATAAAACAGGTAACCAAAGCTTGTTTGAGTGTGCTGAATCATTTACAAAGGAAGAGCTGAGATAGACATGCCATTACGCCGTGTTCGAAGACAATATAAGCAGTTGTCGCAGTTTAAGAGGGGGAGAATCGTCGGGATGATGGAAGCTGGGTGGTCAGCTACGCGAGCAGCTCGTCAATTAGGCCGCTCTGATTGTCTTGTGAGGAGGTGTTGGGACCAGTGGACCCGAGAGATGTCATGTACACGAAGACCAGGCGCAGGACGCCCTCGACAGACCAGCCACATCGCAAGAAGACCGCCACATCGCAAGAAATGCACGCGTACAGCCAGCTGCTTCATCGGCCGCCATCCAGGCACAGGTAGCACCTTCAGTAGGGGCCTCTGTGTCTTCTCGAACCATACGAAGGCGCCTGGATGAAGGACAGTTGGTATTGCGGCGCCCATTACGTGTGCTGCCCTTGACGCCCACCCATCGACGCCTCCGTTTGGAGTTTTGCCGCGCACGAGGAAACTGGACTGCAGCGGAATGGAATCAGGTCGTCTTCAGCGACGAATCCAGATTCAATCTCGGCAGTGATGACAATCGTGTTCGTGTGTGGAGAGACCGTGGTGAACGCTTCAATCCTGCCTTTGCTGTACAGCGACACATCGCTCCCACAGCTGGTGTGATGGTATGGGGTGCCATTGCCTACAATACACGGTCACCCCTAGTATTGTTCCGTGGCACTATAACAGCCCAGCGGTATGTTCGTGAAATCCTGGAACCACATGTGTTGCCACTCATGAAACGGCTCACAGGAGCCATTTTTCAACAAGACAATGCTCGGCCTCATACGGCAAGGGTGTCACAAGACTGTCTCCGCACTGTTACCACCCTTCCTTGGCCTGCCCGATCCCCAGATTTGTCTCCAATCGAGCATATCTGGGATCATTTGGGACGACGAGTTGGGCATCCCACGAGTTTGAACGAACTAGAGGCAAGGTTACAGCAAATATGGAACGAAATATCTCAAGACATCATACAGAACTTGTATGACTCAATGCCCGATCGTATCGCATCGTGCATTCGCGCTAGAGTGGGTCCAACGGAGTATTAACTCCTCCGTTCTTTTGCCTTTTTCTCTGAAATAAATTATCCTTTTTGTTTGAATTTCTTATCATTTACTTATATCACAGTAGTCATTACGTATGTAAAATTTCGTTTCATTTTGTCGACTCCTTGGTGCGCTAATTTTTTTGTCCACGAGTGTATATATACACTGAAGTGCCACTGAATTAGGGATACCTACCTAGTAACGAGTTGGGCCTCCTCTGGCCTTGATAACGGCTGCCACACGACGAGGCATAGATTGAACAAGTTTCTGGAAACGTTCCACGGGAATGGCTTGCGAAATATTGGCTAAAGCTGTCCATAATTCAGTAAGGTTCTTTGGTGCTGTGTGATGGCCTTTCACGCCTTGTTCCCAAAAATCCCAAAGATGCTCAATAGGATTTAAGTCTGGGCTTCTAGGTGGCCAATTCATGACAGAGAAGTCAGAGGAATGCTCATCCAACCAGCCAGTAGCCAACCGGGACTTGTGAGATGTACAGTTGTCTTGCTGGAAAACTCCATTACCGTGCGGATAACAGAACAGCATAAACGGATGGAGGTGATCACCCAGCAACTCTACGTACCGAATTGCATTGAGGGAGATTGGTACACGCAACAAAGATCCCAAACTGTGCCACGAAAAAACACCCCAGACCATGATTGAGCCACCATGCCCTTGTACAGTTCCAGCCAGGCATGCAGGATCCATGGCTTCATGAGCCTGACGCCATATTCTCAGCCTCCCGTCGGCGTTAAATAGTCGGAATCGAGACTCATCACTCCATGCTACTCGTTTCCTGTCCTCTACACTCCAGTCTCTGTGTTCTCTTGCCCAGGCAAGACGTGCAGCCCGATGGCGAGTATAGAGCAATGGTACTATCGTAGGTAAACGGCTCCCGAAACCCATACGGTGAAGCGAGCGTTGCACAGTCCGTTTACTGACTGTACGACTGGCACCGTCATTAAACGGAGTGGTAATTTGAGCTAATGTTTGGCTTTGATGGCTACGTACAATACGCCTGAGCCGTCTCTCACCACGCACTGTCAAGGCTAATTGTCCATTGCAGTTTGCTCGGTCGCTAGTTTTTTTTCCACCATCCATGTATTCTTGGTATACTCTTGACACTGTCGACCTTGAAAATCCTAGCTGTCTGACGATTTCGGAAATTGAATTGCCCATGCGTCGCGCATCTACGATTTGTCCGCGATCGAAGGCGTCTAAATCAGGCAGTTTACCCATACTGGCAATTCCTACAACTAATTCAGAACAACCACAGTACGCGCTATATATGTAGTTACCACAGCGCCTTCACAGCGCAGCGCTACACAATTTGCATAGGATTTGCTATCCGTAATTCAGTTTCACTTCAGTGTATATATATATATATATATATATATATATATATATATATATTTATACATATACATATATATATATATATATATATATATATATATATATATATATATATATATATATATATATATATATATAAATATATATATATACGAGGGTCATTTTTTAAGTAAGAACCGTTTTGCAATGGAGTAAAAGAAACTTTAGTTATGAACGTAAATTGTATCACAAACTAAAATATGAAATTTTTTTCACTTTTCGACATAGTCATCATTAAGATTTAAACATTTGTCAAGTCGTGTCACAGGCATTTGCATCCTATCATCAAAGAACTCTGCCGCCGGACCGTTAAAACAGTTAATAACAGTTTCTTTCAACCTGTCATCATTTTCCAGGCGCTTTCCACCAAGAAATTCCTTAAGTTTTGGGTCTGATGGTGCTGAATATGGGCCGTATGCTAGATGATCCAGTAATTCTCAATGAAAATTGTCGAGTTGCGTCTTTATTCTTGCCGCAACGTGATGCCGAGCTTTGTCAGAACGAAGCCGCTAGAGAGCATCTGTTTCCTTTCTTTCATCTGTTTCCAAAACTTAAGGAATTTCTTGGTGGAAAGCGCTTGGAAAATGATGACATGTTGAAAGAAACTGTTACTAACTGGTTTAACGGTCCGGCGGCAGAGTTCTTTGATAATGAGATGCAAAAGCTGGTGACACGACTTGATAAATGTGTAAATGTTAATGGTGACTATGTTGAAAAATGAAAAAGTTTTCATATTTTAGTTTGTGATACAATTTACGTTCATAACTAAAGTTTCTTTTACTCCATACGGTTCTTACTTTAAAAATGACCCTCGTATTATATACATACATACATACATATATATATATATATATATATATATATATATATATATATATATATATATATATATATATATATATATATGTATGTATGTATGTATGTATGTATACATACAAAAAAGCAAAAACTCGCAACCCACCAATGCAGGTGCAGAATTGTTTCAGATTATTTCATTCTTAATGTCAATGGACATAGTATTTTTGTGTGCGCCAGTGTTACTAAAATGCAGAAAATTCTAATATTTTAAATTAAATGAAAGAATAATCAGTATTTCTTATTTGTAAATACGAAATTTAACTTGCATTATCTATTATTCTGCGTTAATTTTTCAATAATACTGAGAATATTTTTAGCGTTTATACATAAACAATATAAATAAGCTACGCACTGTAAATTTTTAGTGAACGAAAAAAATCGATATGTGAAATTTTCTATTAATTGGGTATTTAACACATCAATATATTTCTCTCACTTAGAGCCAAAATGGCGCCCCTAAATTTTAACGCCCCGGACAGATGTCCGGGTTGCCCGCCCCTAGAGCGGGCGCTGCCGGGGTGTTGATATACTTCCTGGCAAACTAAATCTTCAATATGTCGGCCGTTTTTAGGGGCTCTTAACTTTCGCTTCTGTGAGAATATGAGCTATGGCTACAAACCAGAAGCTTTCAAACCCTTCCCTTGCACCCCTGATTTAAGTTTTCTTTTAACGTAGGATTACGTTCCTCCTTAACGGTCCTTCGGAAAGCAAAATTTCAGACGCTAAAACCGTCCGTCCATCCGTCCTCGCGTGTTATAATTTTGGTAGCGTGCCAAACCCAGTCTTTATCGCTTCGACAAGCAGTAAACAGTTAAATAGAAAAGTACCAAAATGCGTTAAAATTTTGACATACATATATGTATATATACATGCGTACTCATATATAGATACATATATACATAACACATGCATACATATACCCGTGCAAAAGAAATTTGCAACGATAAGAAATCCTACGTTAATAACTCGAGGTAGTTTCATTAGAAGAGGCTACCTGAAATTTTTTTCAACTTGTTTTTTCGGGGCATTTTTCTTTTAGTCACTGTGCGAACACTTTTTCCAATGGTAGCCAATTCATATTAAACATTCGATAATACTTATATTCCGTCTGCTTGGAAACTATTATGACGTTTGTTTTGTTTTATTAATTTTTTTAATATATCGAATGTTACAATCTATAACCTCTTAACCACATGAATGAATCTGTCGAATTGTGTTCTTCGGAGTTCCCCAGTGCGCAACTAATCTTATTTTAATGTTTCCCAAGTATTATTTGTTTAAGTAAGTTGCCTTCTTACAAAGTTCGTTAACCAAGAATATAAATACATGCTACTATACTTCTCTGTATATCTCTTTCGGCAGAGATGAAGCATTAACATTATTATAAATTACAAATTACAAATTACAACCTCTTGAGCTATGACAAATTCTCCTGGTAAAATTGTTAGCTTATGGAAGTCTACTAAGCAGTATTTACATAACTTTCACTTATACGTCCTAATGCCAGGTTTGACGTCTATGCTTTAGATTTCCACTAAGTACCTAAGTTGCAAAAACTTCCACCAGTAGCTCAAAAAGGAAACAATTTGGATTTTAAATTTGTTTTGGAATTTGGCATGATATCCCGCAGGAGGACATCCGCCACCTCTATCAATCAATGCCAAGCCGAGAAACTGCTTGAATATGGTCCAGAAGTAGACCAAAGCGTTATTGACATTTTTACTTTGTGAAGCTCTTTGTTTGGAATAAATCATCGAATTTTTCTCAAATTGTAATCATTTGTTTTTCTATACATGTACATCACATCTACCAATTTTCGTCCCATTCAGATACCTCCTCCTTGGTGCGTCGTTTTTATATTGTCTAAGAGTATATATATATATATATATATATATATATATATATATATATATATATAAGATTTGGAACCTAGGGTCGCATTCCACTCTGAGTAGCAGAAAAACCTAAGGAGAGATGTCGAAATTCAACTGTAAACTGTGAAAAGACAGAGAAATAATGAAACTCAAGTTTCATAAACCCATTTATTGGCATTAGAGAAAGATTCCAGCGTGAGATAAATGACGTCAGAAGTGACGACTTATGATTGTAATTTTTTCACTCATTCAAGTCCTTCTTATATGCTACTCAGGGTGGAATGCGATCCTAGGTGCTATAGTAACTATGGTGCGTCTTGATGAGTATATATTAGGGTGGGGCGAAAAAAGTTATTTTTTTATAATCAATTTCTAATAGCGCGGAAAACTTGGCATACTAATAACGGGAAAAATAATATAAAAAAATAAAAATTGGTTTTGAAATCGCGCAAGAGCCCTAAAGTTTAGAAAAAAAAGAAAATAATCTTCAATTTTTAAAGACGTATAAAATATTTTTAACAGTTTACTTTATTTCTAATAGTGAAAATACTACTCTTTGTAGTTAACTAAATGCATGAAAAATACTTTTAGACACATTGCCGTGCATTTGATTGAGCGCAAAAAGCCTTAAAATACCATTTATTTTTGTAAAAACCTCATATTGCAGCTCTTCGCCCATTTCAACATGTTTTTCCTTTAGGAGTTTGGTATTGCCTTCTACATCGCAAATGCGTTCAAAGTTGTCGTATACTTCCTTATTAAGCGATAGGTATGGTGTTTCTGACAGGGCCACAGCAGCAATAGCTTCTGGCGTCCTGCATAATCTTGGAATGATCTCTGATTCAGATATGTCACGATTGACAAAAGTAAGATTAGAAGGGGAAAAGTGAAGATTCGAAAAGCAATAAAAGAAAAAGAGCACCAGCTAAAAGAAATAAATGGAATCTACTTCGACGGTAGAGAAGATAATACATTAACTCAAGAAAAAATAGGAGCTAAATTGTACCGCAGAGTAAGAAAAGAAGAAAATATTAGCGTGATTAGTGAGCCTGGTGGCCAATACATTGGCAGTGTTACACCAAAAACAGGAACCTGTAATGATATTGCCGAAAGTATTTTCGACTACATGAAAAAGAAAGATTTTGACATGAGTGCAGTGGTAGCCATCGATTGTGATGGGACAATCACAAACACCGGTTGGAAAAGTTGTACAGAACATTGAAGTTAGTTGTCAGAGACCACTGCATTGGTTTATTTGTTTGCTTCACTTTAATGAGCTACCTTATAAACATTTGTCTGAGCACTTCGATGGGACAACAAGTGGGCCAGCTTCATTCAGTGGTTCTATTGGAAAGCAACTGTCTAGCTGTGAGAAAAATCCTGTTGTTGATTTTGTGCCGATTCAATCTGAAGTTGTCATCAGAATAAATAAAACTGACCTCAGAAAAGATCAGCAGTATCTTCTAGACATTGTTAATGCATTCATCACTGGACTCATGGATCCAGAATTAGCTGTTAAAGATCCTGGTCCCCAGACATTCCCGATGGTTAACCTGTGCTAACCAGGTATTAAGACTTTATATTTCCCAAATTAGAATCGGCACAAAATCAACAACAGGATTTTTCTCACAGCTAAGCATTTGCTTGCCAATTGGACCACTGCATGAAGCTGGCCCACTTGTTGTCCCGTCTAAATGATCAGACAAATGTTTATAAGGCAGCTCATTAAAGTGAAGGAAACAAATAAACCACTGCAGTGGTCGCTGACACCTAACTTCTATGGCCTGTACAACTTTTCCAACCTGTGTTTGTGACTGTCCCATCACAACCGATGGCTACCACTGCACTCATGTCAAAATCTTTCTTTTTCATGTAGTCGAAAAAACATTCGGCAATATCATTACCAGTTCCTGTTTTTGGTGTAACATGGCCAATGTATTGGACACCAAGCTCCCTAATCACGCTAATACACTGCTGGCCACTGGAAATGCAACACCCTGAAGGGAACATGCAAATACCATGAAATTTACAACATGCATTAGCGGAGGTGAGATATGCAAATGATTAGAATTTCAGCGCAGACGCACATCACACGCGCCTGTGGCGCCACTTCAAAGCGCTATTTAAGGCTTGGAGATTTCGACGATTTCAAGTTCGGCAATTGTGTTTTTCTTGTGGTTTTTTCAAAAAAACGATCAATTATGCCTCGTCGAAAGCAGCGATCATCTTTTGATCAAGTATCCGAGTTCGACAGAGGAAGGATAGTGGCCTACCGAGATTGTGGATTATCTTTCAGGGAAATCGGTAGTCGTTTTGGACGAAACCAAGCAACTGTAATGCGGATATGTGATCGTTGGATGCAGGAGGGTACGACGGACAGGCGTGTTCAGCGCACCACTTCGCGTGATGACAGGCAAATTGTGCGCATGGCGGTGACGGATCGCTCTGTCACATCACGAACCATAGCACAGCACATGCAGTCTGTAACGCATCATGTCTGCGCGTACCATTCGACGTCGTTTACAGCAGAGTGGTCTGTCCGCAAGACGTCCATTGCTTTGTCTACCCTTGACGCAGAACTACAGACGTCTCCGCGGCCAATGGTGCAATGACAGAAGGATGTGGACGGCAGAATGGAATGAAATTGTCTTTACCGACGAGTCACGCTTCTGTCTGCAACACCACGATGGTCGCATTCGATTCTGGAGACACCGTGAAGAGAGGATGCTGAACAGCTGCGTTATGCACCGCCACACTGGTTCTGCACCGGGTATTATGGTATGGGGAGGTATTGGATATCACTCTCGCACACCTCTAGTACGCATTGCCGGTACTTTAAACAGCCAGCGCTACATCTCCGAGGTGTTGGAGCCAGTTGCCCTTCCTTACCTTCAGGGCTTGCTCACAGCCATATTTCAACAGGATAATGCGCGACCACACGTGGCACGCATTGTCCAACGGTTCTTCGTCAATCGCCAGATTGAATTGCTTCCCTGGCCGCCTCGCTCTCCGGATCTTTCGCCGATAGAAAACATGTGGTCCATGGTTGCTCTACGATTGACCCAGATTCCATCCCCAGCTGCCACAGCAGATCAACTTTGGCAACGTGTGGAAGCTGCTTGGTCTGCTGTACCCCAAGAACTCATCCAAAGTCTCTTTGAATCAATGCCGAGGCGTGTGGCAGCGGTGATCTCCAACAATGGCGGCTACTCTGGCTACTGATTTTGGCAGGAACCACACTTCACAGAAGTCTATAAATTTAATCATTTGATACTTGGTCAACATGTTATCTACAAAATAAATTTTGTTGTGATATCTCTTGTCTTTCTTGGTGTTGCAATTTGGGTGGCCAGCAGTGTGTATATATATGTATATTTAAAAAACAGTGAACTGAGAAGTTATGTGTCCATGTCATTGCGGAGGGACCCCTGGTAACGTTAATAGACTGAAGGCAAAGAGTTTGACATCGCAGCTTTTGTTAAGTATTCTTGATGGCAATTTGCGATGCTTTATTTAGACCAGAGGTCCCCAAACTTGTTTGTCCCGTAGACCCCTTGCCGATTTTTCCTGTTTTTGGTAGACCCCTGGTATCCTAATACTGATTTTTTACAAATTCATCAACTTTAAAAGTGTTTATGAAGCTTACACAGAGCTACTCACTTTGAGAGGGTTTACTGTAGAGTGAAATTTTTTAAAATAATATATATATATATATATATATATATATATATATATATATATATATATACACAAAGTTTTACATTTATACACCTATAAATTAAAATGACACAAAATGCAAATCTAGTATCATTTTTACATAGAATAAATGCACAATAAAATCATTGCTTTTAATGGGAGGGATGAGCCTGATGCTTTAAGAGCAAAATTTCAATATTTGACTTCAATTTAGTCAGGTTTAACCTTAAATCTCCTCGGCAAGTTATTTTCAATCTGCTTCTTTTTCTTTTCTTTTTTTTCGGGGGGTGGGTGGTAAGGAAATTGACAAATGCGCTGAAACTTCATTCCCGAAGTATGAAAATGGAAAAGCTATCAAATACTTTCTCGCGATAGTTCATAAGGCACGATATGAAACAGGTATGTCTCTTTGAAGCCAGAATTGTTGATATCCCTTTCTAAACTGCAACTTAAGTTCTTCGTTGGTGATTATACCGATCCGTTCTTCTTGAAACATGCCATCCGTTTCTTCAATGTCACCGTATGGATTGATAATCCACTGTGGTATTTCCATAGTCAATACATCTTCAAACCTAATTTCAAAGTTTGTGAGAAGAACATTTAAATGTTGAACGCAGGCTGAAAGGTCATCATCCTGGTAGTTTGTCTGTGCCAAATTGGGGAACAGGCAAGTTCAATATAACGGCCACCTGCTGACCCTTTCTGTAACCGTTCTAGTTCAAAAGTACATGATGTTGCAACACAAGTTACACGTACTGTAATCGAAAAGTGAATAGATTTCTTACACAATTTTATGAAATATACATATAATTAGAAAATGTATCTATCTATTCTAAGAAAGTACTCGTATTACGTAAATTCTTCCATAGATTTGTGGCGTCGCGGTGAATGGTTAAGGCGATTCTCTGAGGCGTTGCTAAAAATTACTACTATGGGATCCATAGCAAGAAAGTCTTACCCTAGTATTTTCCTAGTCAGTTAATAGTTAGTCACCGTTTCGTGTGTGTCTGTGAACAATGGCTGATACGGAACTATGTTTTATAAGTAAAAAATTAATGTCAAATGATGATTTCGTGAATGTAGGAGAAAAGGGGATTGACGCTTTAAAGAGAACTAGTGTCCAAAGAAAAGACAATAAGCATGAACAGTTGGAACATTTAAAATCTGTTTCGGTTCATTCGTTGTGTCGGAGAAATTACACTAGACCAGGAAATATAAAAGTTGATTTAAAAAGAAATGCAGAAATCGCGCCAACATCCCAAAATGAAGAGCGCGCGGTAAGTTTACGATCTTTTTTACCTCAGTTTGATTTTCGAACAAATTGTTTCTTTTGTACGACAGTGATAGACAAAGAATTCAAAGCAAGACAAAAGGAAAAACCAAGTGACAAACGAAGAACTATATACGAAGTTAGGAGTCTCGAAATGAAACACAAAGTTCTTGAAGCTGCAGAGAATAGACATGACCAGTGGGGAGAGGAAGTTCAGTGTCGTATAATAAACGTTGCTGATTTAGTTGCAGCTGATGCGATTTATCACCAAGATTACTTCATGACTTTTTTTCTACACACTGCACCAATCAGAATGAGAGGGCGGCCTGAGTCGGATTACGCCTCAGCGGCTGTAGACGAAATATCCTTCTTTATTGATAATAATGACGACTGTCAATTCTCACTACCTGAACGCAAATCTCAAATTACAGGGCTAGTTCCAGACGACATCACTTTGAGAAATAAGTTGAAACAAAAATACGGGGATAGCATTATTTTTGCTTCAAACTCCAAAAAAGTTGCTGTCATATGTTTACGTAATACTGGAATGAAAGTCTTATCAGACTCTTGGTACGACAGAAGGATACGAAATGATCGTGAGGAGCGTCTACGAATAGTACAAACTGCTGCAGCCATAATAAAAGAAGATATCTAGACACCAGTTTATGACACTCATTGCTACCCTCCAAGTGATAATTTTTTGAGAGATGTGAACAAGGGAATTCCAGAAAGCCTAAAATCTTTTTTGGAGCACTTGATTATTAAAAAAAAAGACTGCTAAGGCGGAAAAAAAGTCACTTCAATAGCTAGCGTCATTATATCAGTGCTAAGGCCCCGATCATTTATGTCTCCTCTGCTCAATGGTCTTGATTTATTTTTTTACAAAAAGTTCTGTTCCAAGAATTTAATAACAATGCTCTCGAATTTGGGATTTTGTTCTTCTTACTATGAAGCCCAAACACTTGAGATGTCAGCCATAAAACATCAGCAACCCCAAATGCGCCGAGGGATCATTCTGCCAATTCGTATTTGACAATTCAGATTTCAATGTGTCGACAATCGATGGCCTGAATACGTTTCATAGCATAGGGGGCATTTCTTGTTTGACTCCAGCATCAGCAGTGAAACCCGGGACGAAGATAAAAAAATTAACCGAACTTACATCCGCATCGACCGTAGGCAAAATGGGAATCATTCCTCTAGAAACGTTTGAAAATTGTCGAGGGACTGGGATACAAACAATTACTATCGAAGATTTGAATGTCTTAAGTCCTTTAGCGGAAGATTTATCACTGCCTAAACCATCTGATATCTCCTGGATGTGTGCCAAGTGGTTAGGTCTTCCACAGATACCTGAATGGAAATGATTTTTCCATTGTATAACCAGAAACCAGCCTTGTGAAAAGACCAAAGTAATACCCCTTCCTTTTGTTAATTTACCACGAAGCAAGTATGACACCATTTTCACTGTGCTGAAATATGCTGCATACCAGTGTGCCAGCAGTGTGTTAAAATGCACCAAAAGTCTTGCATACTCACGTTTGACCAACCACTGTATATTAAAGCTCGAGAGATAGTCGCAGCAACATCCAATTCATTGTATCAAGTTGTATTGTGAGGCTTGGTGGATTCCATCTTTTAATGTCATTCTTAGGCTGCATTGGGTACATAATGGGTGGAAGTGGGTTGAAAGAAATACTAACTTTCATTTATGCACCTACGTCAGTAGTAAAAATGTTGCCTGGCCATGCATACGCTAGGGCAGTCCGAGCTCATTTATTGACCCAAACAGCTTTAGCAAAAATAATTTTTGACGGCATGGACATATCGGATTTGGAATGTAAAAATCTCCAGGAGTTATATCGAGATTTTGCTAATGAACCACCATCGCAAGAAACCTTAAACGCACACACTCAAATACGAACCATCGAAATTAAAATGAGGAAGACTTTGGAGCACCTGAAAAATATAGGCCCAACTGCCTGTGTGGCTGGAAGCGTCAAGAGAAAATTCTTGTGTCCTTCACAACTATGGATGCAGTAGCTCCCGATTCAGTTTTAAACATGGTGTTTTGCAACTGTAAGACTGACTGTGAAGTAAAATGCGGATGTCGGAAAGCAGGCATCAACTGCACAACGGCCTGCAATAATTGCAATGGGGTATGTCAGAATGGCATCAGCCCTGTTGATGATGACGATCGAATGAAAGAAGTTGATGAATGGACCGATGCTAGCGGATCCATAGACGATCTATGCACGCCTGACGAAGGGGAGAATCCCGTACCGAAAAAAGCACGTAAATCCTGAAGTAGGTAAGCTTGAACAATTATTCGCAATGGAAATCTAATAGTGAATACCCCCAAGTTTACTACATTCATGTATAAAATTAATAATGATTAATTATCTACATAGCCAAAAACATTAAAGTCAACTTTCTTGTGTTTAAAGAATGCCGAAATGTGGGAGAGGTTAGATATTCAAGGAAGAGCGCCTGCAACGAGACTTTAAAGCTACCTCCATTATCAACGCGCATTTTATAGTCAATATCTTCGTTCCTGTTAGGTTTACGACAAAAATGTATAAAATCGTTTTTGTACATAATTTAATGTTTTTTTAATTTCTGAAATAAACTTTTCTTACGTAAAGTTAATATTTCCATAGTTAATTGAAAAAATACAAAAAACCTTCCCATTTTGTGTAAAACTAATTTGGCTAATTATGGTATGCACATGAGCGGGTATCTCCCCCCACCGCGATGGGGAACCGCGCTTGCGCGTCTCAGGTGTGATAGTGCTCTCTTTTCAAAGTCAATTATCTTTGTTCCTGTTAGACATATAAAAAAATGTTATGAATGATTTTTGTTCATAATTTAATGCTCTTTAATTTTTGTATGTAATTATATTTTATAAAATCAATATTTTTAAAGTTATTTCCAAAAAACCAAAAAAGTGTACACATTTTCCAAGATGGCGGCGAAAGCTCAAGTCTGATCGGTGGGGTCTTTTAGTATGTTCCTTAGCATGCCTAAACAAACATCTCCACCAAATTTCAAAACTTTCATATTTTTTTTAGCCATTCGTGAAAATCGGGTCTATTTTGACTGGGGTAGAAATGATTGTGCCAGAGGACGCTATTCAGTGGCGCACCCAGGATTTAATTTTTTTTTTTTGGGGGGGGGGCGAGTTGGACGGATAAAAATATTTATAATGCAAATTCAATATTCATAATGCAATTTCTATTTCTTTGGGAGTTGGGCAGCAGCCTTTCGCCCACCCCCTGGGTGTGCCACTGACACTGTCAAGCTTGTGGACGACAGATAGACAGAATAACGTGAAAGTGGTGCGAGAAATGCAGACAGTGTATATGTAATGACCATGTGAAAAATGTATGTGCAAAATGTTTTAATTTTTGGTATTTTGAATGTATGGTTCATTTGTAATATTTAATGTTTCTTTTCCTAAAATTTAATTGTGTTTTATTTGTAGTATATACTCATAAAAAACTATAGAAATAATTAGGTTACAAAATGTTAAATACATATGGATATAAAATGACATAAAAGTGAGTGACACTTGTCACCCACGCGACTGTTCGTGTTACAGCTAGTGACGCGAGTACTGAAGGGTTAATTTATCGTTTATTCCGCTACTATAATTGAGATATACAGCTTGTATATTTTCCGCAAAGGCATTAGTTTAGTCAACCTGTTTTAAGAACTCAATAAATAACTAAGTAGCAAATGTTAATTAACACTTATACTGCTACAAGCATTAACTGGAATATACAGTTTGTATATCCAACACACAAACGCACTAGTTTAGTTGACCGTTGAAAACAATTAGAACCTTCTAATTAGCAACGTTAGTTAACGTGCAAAAAACTCAGACTGGGGTAAAAATTGCTTTAAAAAATTATCGAGAGAAAAAAAATACCACTGCATCTATTTTTTTCAAACAAACAGTTTGCAATAGGTAGTTTACCAACAAATATTAAAAAACTCAATATGAACTGTTTCAAAAAAATTATTGAGAAAAAAAATACCATTGCATCTATTTTTTTTAAACAAACAGTTAGTAATAGGTAGCTTACCTACAAAATAAAAAAAAACTCAACAATAACTGTTTCAAAAAATTATCGAGAAAAAAATACCATTGTATCTATTTTTTCAAAAAGAAACATTTTAAGCAGTACAACCAGGGTATTTTTTACCCTCCATAAGAATTACAAACACTTCATACAGCATCCTCGCTAGTTTAGCGATTCACACGTTATATATAACAAAATACAAAACACTCTATTTTTGTCCCAACAAAACAATTGCACTGATATATATTTTTCCAGCAATTGATCACAACTTAGAACTTAAAACTATTTCCGAAAAATACCTATCCCTCCAAAAAATACAATGCAACCTTGAGTATCTAAAAGCAGTACTCACCCCTTTTTTGCAGGCAGCAGCGCGAGGGTCATCTCCAAAACACAACACTTTTCCTTGGCCGTCTTCAATTTCACCTTTCAGGAGACGTTTTTCCCTCTCTGCGATCTTGACCACAACACGAAATACGCACAACCGAAACACTAATTCACCCCGCGGTCCCGGGTTGATGACCTCTTAACTTTCTCGGAGCACTGCTATTCTTTAAACATCACTCCTTCGAAAAAGGTTTTTTTTTCCTCTGAACACTCCTCTGGAGAAAACGCAACCACTCCCCCGAAAAAAAGTAAGGGTTGCAAATTGGCATACCAAACTCTGCTTTCAAAACGGATAACGGATCCCACCGCTGCCACCACTTAATGATAGCTGTGGCGTCACGGTGAATGGTTAAGGCGATTCTCTGAGGCGTTGCTAAAAATTACTACTATGGGATCCATAGCAAGAAAGACAGAGTCCTAAATAAAATGCGGAGCCAATTTTTAAAACAGAAACTTTACGAGGAATTTTATTTACAAACAACAAAAAATTTAACATTTAAGGCTACAACATATTCCAATTAACTCTGTGCAGATCTACAAAGCACGCTCCTGGACCTATCAGTCCCAACACAGGAGCTTACAATAAAACACGGCCACACAAGGCGGATTCTGAGCGGCCACTGTCTCAGATTGTCCAACTCTCTGCCTATATCTTGTGGCATTTTCGTTTTCGGCGACCCTCCCAATTCCACGAAAATGTGTCTGTTCATCAGAGAGGGAGACAAGGAATCGTTTTTTAATCCCACACGTGTTCAAAACCGGTGGGAAAACGGCAAAATTGCCCCGATAACACTCAGCTGTCTTTCAAGCACTCTGTGGGGTCTTGGGAAAAAATAAGACCATATTTCCAGTACGCTACAGGTTCTTTCTGTGTTAGGTGGATTATTATATTTACGGGAAGCCAAAATTTTGGTGGCAGACTGTCTAACTCGTGGACCTCCATTTACATCTCATGCACCCCCAATTTTCTTTTTCACTGTCATGGACCCCTTGCAGGTCTATATCGACCCCTGGGGATCGATATACCACTTTCGGTATGACTGATTTAGGTGGATTAATGGATTAAGAAATGAAGAAGGACAGAAATAAAATTTTCTTAGTAAAATATGAATACGAAAGAAAATCATACACATGCTAAAATCCCCTTCTTCAAACTAAAGTTTATCATTGCTCCGGTCTCTTCGCATTTCTTAGGGAGGGGCAGATTTTATGACATGGGGAGAGATAATGACCTCTGAGAACCAGTGACTATACAAAAGAAACCCCTCGAAATTCTATTTTACCCACCGAGAGGGAGGGGGTACATTCGTTCCGCTGCATGGCAGAGGGGGAAAGGAATTTTTGAGGAAACCGTTTGTAAAGAAATTCTAATGGAATACTTTGACCGTTTCAAAGTATATCATAGGTCGGAGGCGTTGGCCGTATATAGAAAGAAAACGAACATTTGCTTGACCGGCAGAGAGTTAACGTTTCCATTTCTTTTCTGAGAACTGTCTTACATGCGGCCTGCAGACAAGACGTACTCCATGTCTGTCTATTTTTAATTTCGTTTGGCATCTTAGACAAGAGGCACTTAGACCAGCGGTTCTCAACCTAGGGGGCATGCCATCCTTGGGGGGCGTAGAAGAATTTCAAGAGAGGTGTGAGTTTAAAAAATGAGTAAAATAAAAAGTAAAACTAACAGCAATTTATTGTACTCAATTTTGAAGTCGCAATGTAACCTTAACGTATTTTCGACATACGAACGCGAACACGATAATTGTCGTACACGATAATTGTTGTAATTGTAAAGATAATTGTCTTACGTCTGGACGTTGAAAGTGACCTGAGGCATGCTTTGTCACAGTTACAACCTAATGTTCAAAAACTTGTCAAGGACAAACAGTGCCAGCCCCCTGATTAATGTTGTGAAAGTGACTGGAATTACATGCCAACCTCACCTAGATCCTTGATTACCTCAAATATATTTGATCTGTATTTAATTCTTTGATTTCATGTGTTCTAATAATAATATGTTCCAAATTTAGATATGTGTAGTAATATTAAATTTTATGTATGGAATTATCTATTCTATATTTTCATTTAATAACCAGCTTCAGTTTCAAATTCCGATTGTACTATACTTGTATTGACTACATATGGTGGTGGTGGTGGTGGTGGGGGAGGCGTGACCTCACATCAGTGTTCAAAGGGGGGCACAGACCCTGAAAGGTTGAGAACCCCTGACTTAGACTTTAAATAAAAGATTTATTTTGAAAATGGCTCATTAAATTGATAAATGACTCGAAGGTTACGTAACAGCGTTTTCCGAGAAGAAATATTCCTATCAACAAATTATAAAGTGGTGTAAAAATCACAGTTATGGCATTGTAAAGAGGAATTTCATTACAGGTTCTGTTATTTATGTTAACCTTGCTAATTTCAAGTCTGTAATCAGAACTTTAATAGTTATTTTAATATTAATTTTAATTCTTGAACTAATTTCATTCCTGCAGGTTAACTCTTAATTCCTTAGCATTTAACTGTTTAATTTTTACATCTGCCCTCAGTTTCGTGGGAGGTCTTAATTTGCTTCTCGGGTCTCCTTCTTATTTCCAACAGCTATTGATGTTAAACATCTGGATGGAACGTTAAACCGTCGTAAAAATTCCTCTTCCTTTTCTTGTGCCTATTTAATTGCCTGCTGTTGTGTCCAGAAAATGGAAGCCTTATCTCCCCTTCGGCCTTGGTGTCCACGGAATGCATTGTCGGTGTTCTAATTCCATGGACTTTGCTCAGAAGAACATCCTATTTCAAGTTAAAAGCATTTCCCCATATCTCCCTACTACGTGGGAAGAATATTTTCGATCCTCTCCAGACAATTTGAGTTTCCGAGAATCCTGTGAAAATTTCTCTCCTAGGTTGAAGTTTGCTCCTGATAGCGGTTCTCTGATTGGTCAGCATTAGCCAATCAAGGTCCTATTTGACATCTACGACTTCAAAGCGATCAAGTTGGCAACTTTGGGGCTTCCTTTTTGGCGATGTTTACGCGTTTTTATTTTTTGCTTATTGCTTCATATTTTTATTTATTGCTTCATATTTTCAACCTAGAATATCTTTTAAATACTTTTTGCCAAAAATAAATAAATAGATCAAATTTAACCAACCCAGTTTGTCATCTATTAGTGTGAAGCATTTAATTTTTTATCCAATAAGTGATAGTAGTATTTGAGAACCAAGTTATATTGGTCACATACCTTCTTGGAGCGCTATCTCGTAGGCAACTTAAGTCTTAGATGCGGCAGTATTCCACCGAGTCACAAACCTTGATGTCTCTCATGATGTTCATCATTCCAGACTTTTATTATTTCTTTGAGTATAAGAGGAAATTGTTTAATTCGAATCTTCGGGCCATCATCATCATTTTCTTTGAGTTGCTAATAGCTACATACGATCACGCCTCTTATGATGTTGTTCAACGTCGACATGAACGAACTTCTCTTCACCATAGACTGACCCTATGTTACAGGGGATTACTTCTACCGGATAGTGTCTTCTGAACTGTTTGCCGAGCTGAAACTTTTCATCGAGTAAAAAATTTGGTACCGTGTTTTAGTTCATCCTGTATTAACAAATCCTGTATTCCCTGTAGAAAATTATATGAAAAATAACTAGCTGCTGAAAAATGGAAATTTTTGGTAATACTCGTTGAGGCATGGGTGTATTTAAGTGACTGTAATAAAAATGATCAATTTTCTATTGCTCAACTGACGGGAATGACCGTACGAAATGGATTCGTCATTGTACAGAAAAGTTCCCAAAGGGATTCATGATAGCTGCAAGATTTTGTTACAACGGCAAATTAAAAATCAAAAAAGTCTCAGATAAAGCCAAAATTAATTCACTCTACTATCAGCAGAATATTTTAGAACCAATTTTTGAAGAAGGAATTCCAGCCTTATCTTCTTTAGACCCGAAGTAATAATAACAACTTAAATATCATTTTATTGCTTTTACACTCATACATTGACATCAAAGATTACAAAAAAACCATTTTTCCAAATTGATAATTTAGGGAGCTAGTAATTTAAGGTCCACGTGTGTGGATCTCAGATCTCAACGGAGGTGAAACATCGGAAAATTTCCAAATGATTAATACACTGAAAATTGATTAAAAATGTCTTTAAATTCAATCGGTAAGTGGTTAAATGCAATTTTAACTGTCTTAATGAATATTAATAACAATTTACAGAAAAATAATTGAAATTTTTTGACTGATTTTAAAATTTGCACATTTTTAACATTTTTGTATAGAATGATACTTTTCAAAGCAATTATTCCTTACTACAAGCAAATGCCTGTTACACTCAATGCATACTACTCTAGTCCTTGAGTTGAATCCTGATAATCAGCATTTCGAAGCATTTTTATCGTCCATAAATCTTGGCAAATGTCCTATTGCATCTAGGAGCGTTCCTTAATTAGTAGGTTCACTACAGCTCTGTGTTTCACTAGCATGTTTTCGTCATCATTTTTCGTACACAAATATTTTCCCTTTTGTTTGTTGGGTTTGTTACCTTCGTATTTAAGGAGACTGAAGTCAACTGTCATATGGTATTCCAATAGTGACATGCATTGCTTGATACCATTTATATTTTGAAATCTCCTATATTGAATCCAGCAGTTGAATATGGCAAGATCTATAAAATAGCAAAATACACGTATGAGCCATTTCTTAGCTTTAACAGTGCATCTGTAATATGCCAAATATCGGTCATATAAATCTGTACTTCCATACATTCATT
The DNA here is from genome assembly GCA_907164885.2 of Dolomedes plantarius. NCBI lineage: Eukaryota > Metazoa > Arthropoda > Arachnida > Araneae > Dolomedidae > Dolomedes > Dolomedes plantarius. The sequence continues at coordinate 2,923,584 of OU015493.1, forward strand.
GTAAGAGTTCACAATGGCGGGTTATGGTACGCTGGTCTTTCTCTTTTCATCTTTGGACCACCTATTGCAGCTAGAAATAGGTTCACTTCCAACACATGAAGACAATAAAACGGCAGATCTACTATCCTTCCATTTTAAAATGCACTGGACAAGTTCATCCCATTCACCTCTCTGCATCGTTCTATCACTTTTCAACTTTTCTTTTACTGCTCTTATTCTGTTGCATTGTATAGTTCTTGTAAGAAATATATTATTTTGGAGGTGATATTCTGCACACAGTATTCCCGTAAAATATCTATCTGTAAATACAGGGCGTCCCATAATGATTGGGACAAATTTTAAGGGGAGGTACGGCATGTCAAAAGGATTCAAAATTGCATAGCAACTCATGGTCGCAAAGTCATGGGAAAGTGGTGTCAGGGGTACAAGAAATGGAGGAATACAAGACGGAGATTATCAGAAATATTTATTGCTCACAAATATTACATATGCTGTGGTACATTATACCATTTCAAATGGTTACAAAAGATGCTCAAAAGTTTCCACTATTACAAAACATGCAAGCGTTACAGCGACGGACCATGTACCGGCGGGCACATTCGAAATCACCTGGATTTGTTTGGATATCTGCGGCAGCGGAAACAATTCTTGCAACCAGATCCATTTCAGACTCGACAGGTGTTTTATACACAGCACTTTTAAGTGCACTACAAAGAAAGAAATCTAGGCTGCTTAAATCCGGAGAGAGTGGGGTCCAGGCAACCAGGTCCATGCGAATCCCGGTGATTTCGAACGTGACCGCCAATACATGGTCCGTGGCTGCAACGCTTGCATCTCTTGTAATGGTGGAAACATGAGCATCTTTTGTAACCTTTTAAAATGGTATCATCTACCACAGCATATGTAATATTTATGGGCAATAAACATTTCTGATAATCTCTGTCTTGCATTCCTTCATTTCTTGTACCTCTGATATCACTTTCCCATGACGTTTGCGACCATGGGTTGCTATGTAATTTGAATTCTTTTGACATGCCCTACCTCCCCTTAAAATGTGTCCCAATCATTATGGGACACCCTGTATAACGTGATTTGAGTTCTTAGGAATAGTTTCAGCAAGGCGTTTTACAATTCCGCCACCTAAACCCAAAGTCTTTAAATCTTCTGGGGGAACACATCCTTTTCCATCATAAATGGCAAAATTCAAGACCAAACCATCTCTGGCTCACAGAACAAAAAAGTAAAAGAAATTCCTAATAATAAAATACTCTGCAAAAACATTCTAATTAGATTTAATTTTCTATTATCATGCAAGATAATGCAATAATTGCAACTAAAAAACTGTCACTTTCTATTGATGAAGAAAAAAAAAGCTCTACTATTATCTTGTTAAATTAAACAAAAAATACATACTCATAATTATCTCAAAAATAAATTAAAGTTATAGGAAATATATTTGTAAAGAAATAATAGTAAATTATGATATAGTTATGAAATCTACTATTAATAATAAGTAGGTTTAATCATTTCCATGATCACAAAAGATTATTCGATGAATGCAACATAGAAACTGGAAATGTCTTATCAGAAAAGAAAAAAATTCTCTATAATTCTTAATAAATATGAAAAAATGTCCATTTGAAAGTTCATAATTATTCCACGAATAAATTAAAGTTATATGAAATACATAAAAAAGAAAAAATGCTAAATTATAGTAAAATTAATGGACTTCACTATTACTGCTTTTTCACTCCATTGAGAACTGAGGTCCACATGTGTGGACATGTACATAAATCACTACAATGTTCGTAAATATCACACAATTGAAATTTTAATGGCTTTAAATAAGTTAATGATCTATAATACTACAAATTTTATTGCGGAAAGTATCTATTTATTTTTAATAATTATGAAAAATCCTTTCTTTTTCGGCCAAGCTGTCTTGAAGCCATTTTGCAAAACCGGATGAAACAACAATTTATCTAATGTGTAAATCGAGTTTGGTGCTGCTATTTATTGGTATCTTTTTAAAGAAAATGTTTTATTCTTTTCCGAAATGCGATAAAAATCTCAAAAAATTGAACGGTGTAGATTTTATTAGGCAAAGAAGCGAGGTCAACGTATGTGGACCTCAGGGCTGAAGAGTTTAAACGGAAAGGACATTGATTTAGTTGAGCTTCATATGGACAAAATCTCTAGTCACCTGTCTAAATCAACTGCCGCTTATTTAGCAAAAAAAGAACAGAAACAAGAATAAAGTGTATCCCATTTAATGAAATACCTGTAAAATCCCCTGACACTTCTGCAATGGAATTTTGCGCTTTCGGTTTATTAAAACGAGACTTAGGAAAACGGCATCCAAGACCACTGAACGGACTTTCGAAAACGGTCCAAGAGGAATGGGGTAAAATTGACATCACAGTACTAAAAAGAAGTTTACTTTCATGGAAAATTCGATCTAGAACTATTGTCAAGAACCATGGCTATCAGATAGAAGCAAATCGCTTGAAAAAATGCAGCATTTATACATAAAACTTAACTATCAAAATTGTTTCAGTAAAGTGCGAACGACCTTCTGTATATACATACACACACACACATATATATATATTTATATTTATATACATATTTATATATATTTATATATATACTTATATATATATACATTATAAGGTATGAATTTAAAAAATATATATTTGTCATTCTTTTACACGCGCATTTTAAACCAAATTGCTTCGATCAATTTCCTGAGAATAAACGCTGAAAGAGTAGTACATAAAATTATACTGCATATCTATTAACTCACCTATAAGATTAATATCTCCTTCTAAGGATTTCATACTCAATCAGAATAATCGGAAAACTTTTCAGATAGTTTAATATGGGACAAACATATTATTTCTGGATAATCCAGTAAAGATTAAAAAAAGTTCAATATCTAAATAAAGAAAGTCGTTCGAACCACTGGTATGAAAATCGTGTGAAATCAAAGAAATTAAAGCAGTCTGTTTAAATCACATGCAAATTTTATTGATCTGTGGCTGGGTCAAATTATCCAAATAACTTTAAAATATCATCCTTAGTGCAATTATAATGATAAAATAATATGAGTTTGTTAAATTACATTAATAAGGAATTGCAATCGCTAAGAAGAAAAACTAAAATGGAAAAATTAATTAAATTTCTTTTTCTGTAATTCTTTGCTCCATAGATGGCAGCACCAGAAGTGATAAGCTAAAGATTTTTAATTGTTTTAATAATTTAAACAGAATAATCGCAAAACTTTTCAGATAGTTTAATACGGGTCAAATATATTATTTCCGGATAATCCAGTAAAGATTAAAAAAATTCAATTTATAAATAAAGAAAGCGTTAGAACCACTGATATGAAAATAGTGTGACATGTAAGAAATTAAAGCAGTCTGTTTAAATCCCATGAAAATAAAATTAAAAGAAACAATCGGGAAAAAAACACAGCTTTATTCAAAAAAATCTGAAAGATTTTAAATGAATTTATAGTTTAGTCATTTCTTGCATTAAACATAATAGTGTTTTGGCTCTGTCACTTGTTAGCAGATATGTTCGGAATAAGTTTTTGAAACAAAAATTACTGCACAAAAAGTATATTTTAGAACTTATGATAAAGGATAGATGGCAGTAGCATACAAGCTTTTATCTGTGATGGATATACTCATATTTATATAAAACGTTTTTTCGACTTAACATTTTTTCTGCAAGATCAAATTATCCAAATAACTATAAAATATCTTCCTTATTGCTATTATAATGATAAAATAATATGTTTTTGTTAAATTACATTAATATAGAATTACGATCGCTGGAACAAGAAAAAGTAAAATGGAAGATCGCTTTTAATAAGAAAAATTAAAATGGAAAAATTAATTAAATGTCTTTTTCTGTAATTCTTTGCTCCATAGATGGCAGCACCAGAAGAGATAAGCTAAAGATTTTTAATTGTACATCGTTTCTTTATTTTAAAATTGATAATGTTGTATTTCAACTTTTCAGCGAGAAAGCAATGGCATTTTTGAAAGAATTCTGCCGTTATTCCTTTAATTCCTCTAGGTTTTAAAACTAGTGTATGTGTGGGAGGAATAACAGTTTTCACTTGTTGTATGTAGGATAATTAATATTGTCGGGACGTTATTGTTACAGAATATTAACCCAACTTCTTCCGGAAAAGACATTCGAGAGGGGCTGGGACCAAACTTCTCGAGGAAGACTTCCTGATGACTTCCAGATGAGGACAGCCAAAGAAATTTAGAAGAGAATTTTAGAAAATGAAGGGCTTATTTTTCTTTTTCTTTTTCTGACTAATCATAATTGTGCACCTTCAAATATTATTTTAAAAATATAATGAACAATTTGGAAAAATAGGTGAACAATATATAAAATATAACCAAAAATTACCATATAACAATGTTTCTTCGAATGTCCTGAGATATTAATATTAAACATGAAGATTGAAAAATTTGAAAACAGAGAAAAGTATAGAACGTTTCAAAATAATAGGAATACCTCAAATATTAAACATTCCCATAATACGAATAATTCAATACGAATATTACCTAGCTGAACATTTTAAATTCCCTGTCAGCATTTAAAATGTTACAAAATAAATGTTTATAATTTATTGTGTCTAATATTTTCAACAAAACGTTATTTATTACTACCCATTACAGGTATGGTATGACCATTATATTGTTCTTGAATAATATAAAAATTGAGTAATTATTTATCTTATCAAAATTAAAATTTTCTTTGTTGCGAATTCCTACATTCACAAATAATTCGGATGTATATGGTGAAGAGACTGTGTATCAATTTCTTTTCATCTGGCTGAGTATTTATACTAGTCAATATTTTTATGCATGTACCCCAATTCGTAAACTTGCTGATCCTCTTAACAACATACCTAACATCAATAAAGCAACATACATTTTAAATCGATTTACGTTATGTTAATTTGAAAATAAAATCAGCAGTAAATACATTTGCAAGGAATAACAATTTTTTGTTATTTATCATTATAAATGAAACTTTGAGTATTTCTTCTGTAAACTTTGAAGATTATGTTCCGAGAATAAATTTTATTACAAGTAAATGAGAATTTTATCTATGAAGTAAAAAGTTAGTGGATTTTCTGAAAATTTCAAATTAATACTCATACATAGCGCGATGACTTACAGCAACACTAATAAAGTTTCAAAAATAATTTTTGCATCTTTCGGATGCAAAAATATTAGGTATAATTCTACACCTGTTTAAATTTTCAAACACCAGAGAATATTTACTCCAGGACAATCAGAATTCAAAAAATCTGAAAAAGCACATTAAAATGACAAGTCATATGCTATAAGTTCTTAGTAGAATAACTTTCCTTAAGAAACAATTAGGTGCGTATTGTTGGCAGTATCATTATACACTTACCCTTCAGATTTGAAGGCAATAATATTTTACATTTTATACAGTACGAGCAAGTATGAAAATCATCACTAAGAGATAAATGCTTATAAAGTTCCCACACTGGTAATGTTTACATTAGAACTATTGAATGTTCAGATTGGAATATTTTAAAGCTGTTTGTATTAAATGATTGAAAAAGGTTTGTTTTCAGGAAGGTTACACAACACTAATCAACGGTGAAGTTTTTGATTCTAATAAACATAAAACTGTATATTGTTTGACCGCAATATAAAGATGTAATGCAACTAGCCTCAAATAGGTCAAAATGATATGTGGTTTTAAGATGGACAGATATGTGGATATTTTAAGATATGTGGTTTTAGGACAACGCACCACATGAGCCAGATGTTACAGAGGGGGAATATGACGATAGAAAAATGTAATTTTCTATTTGTAAAGCCAAAATATATGCTTTACTTCAATTGAAGTTTTCTTTATATAATACACTCTGTCACAAAAAAATATGCACCCAGAAAAAATCAAGCTACTATCACGAAACTTGGCAGGAATGTAGTCTGGTAAGAGATATTCGAATGATTAAAATTTCTACGCCAATGAGACAAGGGTAAGCGCGCTATGCACAAATGAGTTGCGCAACTGGAAGAGTTTAAAAGCATGATTGATCGTGCCATACGTTTAATCAAACAAATCTGTCGACTTGGACGGTCGGTATTGTGACTACAGATGCCTCTGAGACGTCACCGACGATACTATGAACATATTCGGACTTTGAGAGGGGGCGTAGAGTAGGCCTCAGAGAAGCAGGTTGGTCGAACAGGCGTATCGGCGGCCACCTCGGACGGAGCGATATGGTAGTTGCGCGGTGTTGGCAACAATGGATCACGGAAGGGATAGTCTACCGACGCGAAGGGTCAGGGCGTCCCAGAACACAACTGTGCGCGAGGATCACGCAATCATAAGAGCGGCCACCTTACCATCAACAACGTCGCTAGAATCGGTTCGATGCCATTTACCACCCTCCAGACATCCGGTGGTATCAAGGGAAACCATTCGGAGACGACTGGCGGACGCAGGTATAAGGAGCCGATGTCCATTAAGACGCCTACTACTGACCCCACATTATAGGTAGTGTCGACTGGATTTTTGCCGACCTCGGGCAAGCTGGAGTGTGACCGACTGGAGGCATGTGATCTTCAGCGATGAATCCCGATTCAGTCTCAATGCTGATAACCAGCGCATACGCGTGTGGAGGCGGCCAGGCCACCGGTCTGATCCGGCATTTGTTGTCGAGAGTCATACGGCTATTACACAAGGTGTGACAGTGTGGGGAGAGATTTGTTGGGACACACGATCACCTCTAATCGTCTTTCAACGCACTTTGTACGTCTTTAAAGCCAGTTGTACTGCATATGCTATCAAGTAGCCCAGGTGTCATTTATCAGCAAGAAAACTCTGGTCCACATACTGCGTGACTCTCCCAACAATGTCTTCAAGGATATGACGTACTCCCATGGCCTGCCAGGTCACCAGACCTCTCACCAATAGAGCACGTCTGGGACGTGCTTGGAAGGTAACTGCAGCCGTCCCGGAATACCGGCGAATTATCTGCCCAGTTGCAAAGTTTATGGCATGGTCTTCCGCAGGAGGTCATCTCACTGATTAGATGCCACGCCGTGTTTCGGCTTCTATAGCTGCCAGAGGTGGATTTACTACTGACTGATTTGTAACCTTTTTCATGCCATATCTTCTAAAAAAAACGCCATATCTTCATAATAAATACCTTCTTTTTGCAGCAAACCCTTCAATTTCATACTAACATTGATTATGTTTCCCCTGACATAAAGTGTATTCTTTAAGAGTGGGTTAGCAATCTCCATCATACCTTTTTTATTTCCGGTAAAGTGCAAAGAACTATATCACATGCATTTTTTAAGATATGAATTTGTAATTCCCTTCAGAAAATTTCCCACATGATTTTTTTATTTGTAGACCCTTTTCCTAATTTTTTTGTTTTTTACTGATTGAAATACTATAAAAAAGTATCCTTAACTCAATTAAAATAAAAATGGAGATTGCTAGTTCTGATCCTACACCACTCATATATGCTGAGTTTGTGGAAATGGGAGCCCGCTTTGGGAGCGGAATTTATGAAATCCTCAAATGATTGAATCTACACTTTAGGTCCAGCGGTTTGGTCTGTGCGTTACCTGTCAGATAATCACCGAACTGTTTTATATCTATGTATATATAATGTGTATGCCATATTTGAATACGAATATGTATAGCCATATTTGAATATGTCGAAATCGATGTATTTTTTTTTCATGAAAGTACATAAATGTTACATATTTGGAAAGAGCTTTAAAAACTGATAATTTTTTCTGCGTACACTTAATATGTTACTTCAAGAGTTTTAGAGTTATTTGGATTCTAATCTTGAGATCATCCGATGATATGTAAACAAAGCGTGATGTGATTCTTTCACAGAATAATTCTCAGTAAAAAATGAATCACTGGAAAAAAATGTGTCATTGATAATTTTTTCTGCTTACGGTTTAAAACTATATTCAAACTTTTTAACAATAATAAATACTTTATTGAATTTAAACTTTATATATACTGATTTTTTGGGGATTTATGAAGATTTATAAAAATGTAATTTTAAGTCAATTTTAATTCGAGATTCGAGTGTGAAGTGAAGTGATTCGATTTGGGTATTTTTCCGTATTTGAAATTGGAATGCACATGGTAAGTTTAAAAGCTCTTAATTTTTATTTTCAGTTTATTTTGTACTTTATTCAAAATATATAGATACTTATTCTTAAATGCTTTATTCAATATACTTTAAAAAATACTTTTTAATAATAATAAATAGATTATTTGAAGAAATCATGTGTAAAATTTCTATTAATGTGTAATTCATGTGTAAAATTTTTCTATTAAGTATTTTGAATAAAGTATTTATGAATAAAGTATTTATTAAATACTTTCAGATTCCAAATTCAAACTTATTCTAAAAAACTTATTAAATACTTTATTCAAAATATATAGATACTCATTCTTAAGTACTTTTTATTCAAAATACTTTTTAATAATAATAAATTATTATTTAATAATAATAGATTATTTGAAGAAATCATGTGTAAAATTTCTATAAATTTGTAATTCATGTGTAAAAATTTTCTATTAAGTATTTTGAATAAAATATTTAAGAATTATGTATTAATTAAATACTTTCAGATTCCAAATTCAATCTTATTTTAAAAAAACTTATTAAATACTTAAAAAAACTCATTAAACTTATTAAAAACTTATTAAATACTTTATTCAAAATCTTATTTTTCTATTTTCAAACTTTTGTTTTAATGCGTTAATTTGCTATTTTTTGAAATTTTTGGTTTAAATATATTACATATGAATTATTTTGTATACAAATTTCTGCGTGGCATTTGCTGAAAGCTAAAATTAATATTGAATTCATTATTGAATAATATTTTAATAAAATTTATTTTTTTATAATAGAGATGTTTTTTCGGTGTTTTGTTTTATTGCATAAAATATTTTACATTTCTTATTAAATAGTATGTTTCATGAATGAAAATTACAACTTGATTTTTCTTATTTGATTTTTTTAATTTTCATTCTTTTACAACCTTACAGAATTTTTTTTATTTTAAAACATGGTTAAAATGTATTACATATGACGGTAATGCAGAATTTTTTTTTGTTGTTCCTTATTCATCTCATCTGATCAAATGCATTTGGTACAGCTTCTTCAGATGCACCCCCTGCCAAGTTTGGCGATTTTGTGTGTGGCGAGGTAACCATGCGACTTTGGCGAGATTTTGTTTTAATGTGCTGATTTTTTAAATGATTTTTTGTATTGGTAACTCAATTCTTTTTTCTTTGCAGATTCAACTACCGTTGCTTGCTATTTCCTTTGGTTCTATTTTTTAAATTTCATTTTCTGTAATTTTGCAGTTTTGAATTTAATCTCAGTTTCATTTCAGGGTCTTTCATTTTATTTTCTTTTATTTTGTGCCTAATGTTTTATGTCCTTAGCATTTTTTTTGAAGATGACACAGCCTCCCAGAAAAAAAATGTCTTCGGACATAACAGCGACAGAACAGACAATGAGAGCAAAGCAGGTGAGAAGTTGAATCTACCTCGGAAAGAGAAGCGAGACTGGAAGAAATCAGACAACAACAGCAATGAATAGTTGGACAAAAACCACAGGATCGTCATGATTTGTTAGCAAGAGTGTATCATAAAAAAAAAATCACTTATGAGTGTCGTGTTGCTACATCCAGTTTTTAGTTCATTTGGGCGCGTATCGTAAATTATTTTAGTTAGTACTAATTATTTATTTTTTCTTATTTATTTGGGTGCGTTGTGTTTTAATAATTATTTTGTTGAATACAACCCAAAGCCCTGAATGTCAAACTTAGCAACCGAACAAAAACCAATCAACTATTTTCAAACTTAGATTATGTTATTTAACATCAACAACTTTCAATTTAGACAAACTAAAGATTTTAACATAACAAAACTTAGTTTATTTACACACTTAATATTTACAAGTAACAAAAAGAATATTTCATTTCCCGAAATCAATGCACATTATTTTTTTTTCACAAAGTTGTATTTTATTATTACTTTGCCAAGGTTAGGGAGCGTCCCGAGCGCAAAAACAAAATAAACTTTACTATTAGTTCAACACTAAACACCTTCTCACTAAAAATCTCCTTCTTTAAGAAAAAAAACTAAATTACCTCTCCTGAATTGGAACTGAACAAATCAAATTTGAGATTTAACACTCACCCCAATTGCTTTTCATCAACTCACGTTGCTGTGTTGGCCTTCTCACCTCGCCGAGTGTTCGGGGTCACAATTTTCCACCGGGCAGGGGGCTATCTCTGTAGTCGTGCTTTCCTTGGCGCGTACCTTCACTATTTTGCACTGGCGATGGGAATCTCTTCACGTCGTGAAACGGGGCACTGGGCTCTCCTCGTCGTGTAACTTCTCGATTTCGTTCTCGATGGGTATTTGCTTCTCGGCAGTGGCACGGGAGCTGGGTCTCTTGGTCTCTGCTTCAGTCTGAATAAGGACCTCTCTATTTTACTTGGTGAACGCAAATCGTTTTCTATAAGCTTATCGTATATGAAGTCTGGGGAGCTCTTCTCGCTACCCTCACAGTGGCCGTAACAGGTTTATGTGGCACCCTCAAGTCCACTTAAAGTATATCTTTTTAAGTCGTGCTGGAGATGGGGACCTACAACTTCCCCGATCAAGACTCTCTCCACTCTTTCTTTCAAACTCCTTCTATATATTTTATTTTAATCCCCTTTCACATTTATGACTCCACCTTCTCATAAACTTCAATCAGCCAATCCGGACACCGTAAACTTTTCATTCGCTATACAACCTTCACACTTTCTCATTGGCTTCTGAACTTAAACTTCACGCCCTCACTTCCTGTCCATTTCAGACTACCCAAGAATTGCACGTGGCGATGGGGATCTCTGTACACCATAAATTCAACATAAAAGACCTTTGTAACATGATGTCACTTTTTGGCTCCATCAACTATTCTATGTCTCCAATCTCAGATCTTCCCATCTTCAAATCTCATAAAGCTGTCTCGCACAAGCTACGTCCTAAACAGCACTATTCAATAATTACTGTCGGCGTTAAGTTTGATTCCGGCCTTTTATCACCAGCATGTAATATAGCTAGCTTTTTATATTTAAAAGCGCTTTACTACAATGAGTCTCATCACAAAGGCAAAGATTTTTGGAGAAGTTAGGTGTCATATGTACACGATAGAGTGGCAGAAGCGAGGACTTCGTCATGCTCACATTCTGATTTGGCTCAAGGACTCCCTAAACGTTAACCGCGTGGAAGACTTTATCAGTGCAGAAATTCCTACCGAACAAGAAGACCCATGCCTTTTTTTCCATTGTAACTAAGCAGATGGTGCACGGCCCTTGTGGATCCATAAATTCAACCTCTCCATGCATGAAAGATAGAACATGCCATAAACGATAGCCGTGCCAATTTTTGAAAGACATGCAAATAGGACAAAACGGATATCCACTTTATCCGCGCAGATCACCAGAAGACGGGGGATTTAAAGCTGACATCCCGTATTGCCCTCTACAAAGCAAAATTTTCAATGCCCATATAAAACGTAGAGTACTGTAATTCAGTTAAATGCATCAAATATGTTTGTAAATATGCAAACAAAGATTCTGATATGGCTGTTCTTCAAGTGACCAGTGAAGAGAATGACATAAATGAAATTGTCCAGTATGAAATGTTAAATATATTTTATTGTCAATACATTTTAATTAAATCAAAAGAAAATGTTGCTATTAAAGCAATATTAAAGTGTTGAGTTGTAGTTTGCACAAAATGCTGTCTGATATATGAAATACATAAGCTTGGTAAAATGTGCCAGTGTGAAATATATATTTTTATTAATTAGGTTTTATTCACGTATGTATCTTTTTCATCCTTCTGAAAACGATACATGCCAACATCAGATCATTTTGAAAATATGAATATGCACCCATAAGCTACGCAACTCACTACCATAATAGTCTTAAAATTTATATTTTAACACATTTCTGTTACCGCTGTTGTTTGTAAACACACGATCTTCATTGCCATGCTCATTTCAGAAAATTCTCATTGGGACGATGCTCATTTAATGCATGTTTTCAAAAGTGAAATATACCATGTTCCGTAAATGCCCGAAAATATTTCTATACTGGAGATGTAGACAGATTAAAGAATTTAAGTAAACTTTTGTGTAATTTATACATTTGTGTGTGTTTAATTATTTATATTAATAGATTTATATTTATAAAACGTTTTATTCTTGCATTCTTTTAGGGGTTTATAGTTTTGCGTGAAAGTGGAGCACTGGTGTGTGGATTTCAAATAATTTTAGATTTTACTGGAAATTAGCAGAACATTAGCTTCCAAAACAGTAATCGTTTGCAAAGTTTTATTTATATTATTACCATTAAAGTGTATATCATTATCTTTGTATTATCTTTATAAGCTACACAACTTTCTACCATAATACTCTTAAAATTTATATTTTAACACATTTCGGTTACCGCTGTTGTTTGTAAACACACGATCTTCATTGCCATCAGAAATTTCTCATTTCGACGATGCTCATTTAATGCGTGTTTAAAAAGTGAAATATAAAATGTTCTGTAAATGCCCGGAAAATATTTCTATACTGGAGATGAAGACAGATTAAAGAATTTAAGTAAACATTTGTGTAATTTATACATTTGTGTGTGTTTAATTATTTAAATTAATAGATTTATATTTTTTAAACGTTTTATTCTTGCATTCTTTTAGGGGTTAATAGTGTTTCGTGTGAGTGGAACACTGGTGTGTGGTTTTCAAATGATTTTAGATTTTACTGGAAATTAGCAGAACATTAGCTTCCATAACAGTAATCGTTTCAAAAGTTTTTATTTATATTATTACCATTGAAATGTATATCATTATCTTTCTATTATCTTTATAAGCTACAGAACTCTCTACTATAATACTCTTGAAATTTATATTTTAACACATTTAGGTTAGTGCTGTTGTTTGTAATCACACGATCTTCATTGCCATGCTCATTTCAGAATCTTCTCATTGAGACGATGCTCATTTAATGCGTGTTTTCAAAATTGAAATATACCATGTCCTGTAAATGCCCCGAAAATATTTCTAATCTGGAGATGTAGACAGATGAAAGAATTTAAATAAACTTTTGTTTAATTTTTACATTTGTGTGTATAATTATTTAAATTAATATATTTATATCGTTTAAACGTTTTATTCTTGCATTCTTTTACGGATTTATAGTTTTGCGTGTGAGTGGAACACTGGTGTGTGGTTTTCAAATGATTTTAGTTTTTACTGGAAATTAGCAGAACATTAGCTTCCAAAACAGTAATCGTTTGAAAAGTTTTTATTTATATTTTTACCATTAAAATGTATATCATTATATTTCTATTATCTTTATAAGCTACAGAACTCTCTACTATAATACTCTTGAAATTTATATTTTAACACATTTCGGTTAGTTCTGTTGTTTGTAAAAACACGATCTTCATTGCCATGGTCATTTCAGAATCTTCTCATTGAGACGATGCTCATTTAATGCGTGTTTTCAAAATTGAAATATACCATGTCCTGTAAATGCCCCGAAAATATTTCTATACTGGAGATGTAGACAGATGAAAGAATTTAAATAAACTTTTGTTTAATTTTTACATTTGTGTGTGTTTAATTATTTAAATTAATATATTTATATCTTTTAAACGTTTTATTCTTGCATTCTTTTACGGATTTATAGTTTTGCGTGTGAGTGGAACACTGGTGTGTGGTTTTCAAATGATTTTAGTTTTTACTGGAAATTAGCAGAACATTAGCTTCCAAAACAGTAATCGTTTGAAAAGTTTTTATTTATATTTTTACCATTAAAATGTATATCATTATCTTTCTATTATCTTTATAAGCTACACAGCTCTCTACCATAATACTCTTAAAATTTATATTTTAACACATTTCGGTTAGTGCTGTTGTTTGTAAAATCACGATCTTCATTGCCATGCTCATTTCAGAAATTTCTCATTGAGATGATGCTCATTTAATGCGTGTTTTCAAAAGTGAAATATACCATGTTCTGTAAATGCCCGGAAAATATTTCTATACTTGAGATGTAGACAGATTAAAGAATTTAAATAAACTTTAGTTTATTTTTTACATTTGTGTGTGTTTAATTATTTAAATTAATAGATATATACAGTGTGTAACAAAATTATAAGACCACAGTGGATTTTGTGATTTTTAGTATAAATAGTATAATTTTTTTAAAATTAAATTAGGTTGATGTTAATAAATGAAATATAAAATATATGCATATTATTTTTAAAAGATATTTAAATATACTAATTATTTTATCAACAATTTCAAATGTTTATTGATCAAATATCTGTAACAAAATTATAAGACCACTAGTTAAAACAAATTTTTTTAATAAAACTAATATGATGTTGATCCACCATTTTTCTGAATAACTTCAAATACTCGATTTTTCATTGAATTAATTAGGTTTTCGAGCAAATATTTGGGAATTTTGTCCCATTCATCCATGATAGCTAGTTCCAATTCACATACAGAATGATACTGACGGTTATATGCATACACTTGACGAGCCAAATGGCCCCACAATTCTTCGGTGGGATTCAGGTCTTTAATAAGGCTTAGCCAGTTAAAGACTTCGATTTTTCCTTTTTGAAACCAGTGTTTAGTTGATTTAGACACATGGCATAACGCATTGTCTTGCTGAAATTTCCAGTTTGATCCTCCTAAAAATGGGCCAAAAGGTATAAGGTGTTGGTAAAGCAGTTGTTGGTAGCAAATGGAGTCCATTTTTCCAAGAACTCGCTGCAGATCACATTTCCCATCATATGCAAAAGCTCCTCACACCATCACAGATCCACCACCCATCTGTCAAATGAAGAAAACCCGAGGTTCCGTTCGTAAATCATGCCAGTAGGAAATATTACCGTCCGGGCCATCCAAATTAAATTTTTTTCGTCGGAAAGAATAATATTTTTCCAAGCAGCATCCCAGGTCATGACTTCCTTTGCCCACTTCAGTCTTCCTTCTTTATGATGCTTTAACAGTCTTGTTTTTTTTTTAATTTCCCGAGAGCAACATCTGAAATTTGATCGTAAAGTGCGCCGGACTGTCATATGTGAAATAGTTTTACTTGTCTGCTGTGTTATTTTACGAATAGACAAGTTCTCTTTCGTCGCAAACTTGAAAATTCAGCTTTTATCGCAAGCTGAAAACTTACTCTTTCGGCCAGATCTTTTATATTTTCCATAAAAATCTCATTTACTTAAAACGATATGAATTGCAGTTTTAGAACGTTTAAGTATCTTACTTATTTCGCGTTCCGATATTCCAGAACCCTTATAAAAACAAATTTTTCGAACTTCTAGTTCAGATAATTCTCTTCCACGCGGCATTGTGAATTTCCTCATAAAAACAAACAAATTAAATTCTATTTTCTTTTACAATATTATCGTTTGGACTTTTTTGTGATGTAAAGTTACAGTTTATCTACGATTTTTAAAGAAAAAATAAAATAGTTTTAAAGATGCAAACAATTTTAAATAAAAAAATAAGTGGTCTTATATTTATGTTACACCGAGATTTCAAAAAATCGTCTGCTCTGTGAAATTAACTCAATTTTTTTTCCTTTAAGCGATTTATTTGAGAAAATATAACTTTTTTCATTTGCTTCAAATTTTAAAATTATTTATTTTATGCAGTGCAGTATTAAAATGAGTGATATTTTGGGTGGTCTTATAATTTTGTTACACACTGTATATTTTTTAAACGTTTTATTATTGCATTCTTTTAGGGATTTATAGTGTTGCGCGTGAGTGGAACACTGGTGTGTGGATTTCAAATAATTTTAGCTTTTACTGGAAATTAGCAGAACATTAGCTTCCAAACCAGTAATCGTTTGCAAAGTTTTTATTTATATTATTAGCATTAAAATGCATATCATTATCTTTATATTATCTTTATAAGCTACACCACTCTCTACCATAATACTCTTAAAATTTATATTTTAACACATTTCTATTATCGCTTTTGTTTGAAAACAGACGATCTTCATTGCCATGCACATTTCAGAAATTTCTCAACGAGACGATGCTCATTTAATGCGTGTTTTCAAAAGTGAAATATACCATGTTCTGTAAATGCCCCGAAAATATTTCTATACTGGAGATGTAGACAGATTAAAGAATTTAAGTAAACTTTTAAGAAATTTATACATTTGTGTGTGTTTAATTATTTAAATTAATAGATTTATATTTTTAAAACGTTTTATTCTTCCATTCTTTTAAGGGTTTATAGTTTTGCGTGTGAGCTGAGCACTGGTGTGTGGTTTTCAAATGATTTTAGCTTTTACTGGAAATTAGCAGAACATTAGATTCCAAAACAGTAATCGTTTGAAAAATTTTTATTTATATTATTACCATTAAAATGTATATCATTATCTTTATATTATCTTTATAAGCTACACAACTCTCTACCATAATACTCTTAAAATTTATTTTTTAACACATTTCGTTTATTGCTGTTGTTTGTAAACACACGATCTTCATTCACATGCTCATTTCAGAAATTTCTTATTGAGTCGATGCTCATTTAATGCGTATTTTCAAAAGTGAAATATACCATTTTCTGTAAATGCCCCGAAAATATTTCTTATTTGGAGATGTAGACAGATTAAAGAATTTAAGTTAACTTTTATGTTATTTATACATTTGTGTGTGTTAAATTATTTAAATTAATTTATTTATATTTTTTAAACGTTTTACTATTGCATTCTTTTAGGGGTTTATTTTGTTGCACTTGAGTGGATCACTTGTGAATTTTTTTCGAATAATTTTAGCTTTTACTGGAAATTAGCAGAACATTAGCTTTCAAAACAGTAATCGTTTTCAAAGTTTTTACTTATATTATTACCATTAAAATGAATATCATTATATTTATATTATCTTTATAAGCTACACAAGTCTGTACCATAATATTCTTAAAATTTATATTTTAAAACATTTCAGTTACTCTGTTGTTTGAAAACACACGATCTTCATTGCCATGCTCATTTCAGAAATTTCTCATTTCGACGATGCTCATTTAATGCGTGTTTTCAAAAGTGAAATATACCATGCTCTGTAAATGCCGTGAAAATTTTTCTATACCGGAGATGTAGAGAAATTAAAGAATTTAAATAAACTTTAGTTTAATTTTTACATTTTTGTGTGTTTAATTATTTAAATTAATTGAAATATATATATATTTATACGTTTTATTATCGCATTTTTTATGGGTTTACAGTGTTGCGTATGAGTGGAACACTGGTGTATGGTTGTCAAATAATTGCTTTTACTGGAATTTAGCAGAACATTAGCTTCCAAAACAGTAATCGTTTGCAAATTTTTTTTTATATTATTACCATTACATTGTATATCATTATCTTTATATTATCTTTATAAGCTACACAGCTCTCTACCATAATACTCTTAAAATTTATATTTTAACACATTTCGATTACCGCTGTTGTTTGTAAACATACGATCTTCATTGCCATGCTCATTTCAGAAATTTCTCTTTTCGACGATGCTCATTTAATGCGTATTTTCAAAAGTGAAATATACCATGTTCTGTAAATGCCCGAAAATATTTCTATACTTGAGATGTAGACAGATTAAAGAAATTAAGTAAACTTTTATATAATTTATACATTTGTGTGTGTTTCATTATTTATATTAATAGATTTATATTTTTAAAACGTTTTATTCTTGCATTAATTAGGGGTTTATAGTTTTGCTTGTGAGTGGAGCACTGGTGTGTGGTTTTCAAATGATTTAGATTTTACTGGAAATTAGCAGAACATTAGCTTCCAAAACAGTAATCGTTTTGAAATTTTTATTTATATTATTTCTATTGAAATGTATATCATTATCTTTATATTATCTTTATAAACAACACAACTCTATACCATAATACTCTTAAAATTTATATTTTAACACATTTCGGTTATCGCTGTTGTTTGTAAACACACGATCTTCATTGCCATGCTCATTTGAGAAATTTCTCATTTCGATGATGCTCATTTAATGCGTGTTTTCAAAAGTGAAATATTTCAAATGATTTTAGCTTTTACTGGAAATTAGCAGAACATTAGCTTCCAAAACAGTAATCGTTTGCAAAGTTTTTATTTATATTATTACCATTAAAGTGTATATAAGGGGTTCCCAAACTTATTTGACCTACCGCCCTTTTTTCAAAGAAAAAATTATTCACCACCCCCCTGGAAATTTTCCGTTCTATGCGAGTAAACAGAGATACAATGACAAATTTTCGGCCTTTTATGTATCTGTTTTTCTAACTATATAGAACATAATTAGAGGGTAGTATTGTATATAGATAATTAGATGATAATTAGAGGATATAGATCACTATATAGAAGATAATTAGAGGGTAGTATTGTAAAATCCAGTAAGCATTAAACCTATTTAATAAGTATTGAAGCGTTTTTATAGGTTCAGACAATAGCAAATTGTCATTCTTCAAAATTCGACGATTCATTTTATTAATAAATTTAAAGATACTATTTTTATTGTGTTTATTGTTCGAGTTTCTCTTTTCTTCCTCATTGTATTCGAAAGTTGGTTCTTATGATTTTTGCTTACATTCATTTTCATATACAAGATACATGTTCATAATTTCTTCGTTGTATGTCATTATCTTTATATTATCTTTATAAGCTACACAACTCTCTACCATAATACTCTCGTGTAAGTGGAACACTGGTGTGTGGTTTTCAAATGATTTTAGCTTTTACTGGAAATTAGCAGAACATTAGCCTCCAAAGCAATAATCGTTTTGAAATTTTTATTTATATTATTTCTATTGAAATGTATATCATTATCTTTATATTATCTTTATAAACAACACAACTCTCTACCATAATACTCTTAAAATTTATATTATAACACATTTCGGTTATCGCTGCTGTTTGTAAACACACGATCTTCATTGCCATGCTCATTTCAGAAATTTCTCATTGAGATGATGCTCATTTAATGCGTGTTTTCAAAAGTGAAATATACCATGTTCTGTAAATGCCTCGAAAATATTTCTATACTGGAGATGTAGATAGATTAAAGAATTTAAGTAAACTTTTGTGTTATTTATACATTTGTGTGTGCTAAATTATTTAAATTAATATATTTATATTTTTAAAACGTTTTATTCTTGCATTCTTTTATGGGTTAATAGTGTTGCGTGTGAGTGGAACACTGGTGTGTGGTTTTCAAATGATTTTAGCTTTTACTGGAAATTAGCAGAACATTAGCCTCCAAAGCAATAGTCGTTTTGAAATTTTTATTTATATTATTTCTATTGAAATGTATATCATTATCTTTATATTATCTTTATAAACAACACAACTCTCTACTATAATACTCTTAAAATTTATATTTTAACACATTTCGGTTATCGCTGTTGTTTGTAAACACACGATCTTCGTTTGCAAAGTTTTATTTATATTATTACCATTAAAGTGTATATCATTATCTTTGTATTATCTTTATAAGCTACACAACTCTCTACCATAATACTCTTAAAATTTATATTTTAACACGTTTCGGTTACCGCTGTTGTTTGTAAACACACGATCTTCATTGCCATGCTCATTTCAGAAATTTCTCATTTCGACGATGCTCATTTAATGCGTGTTTTGAAAAGTGAAATATACCATTTTCTGTAAATGCCTCGAAAATATTTCTATACTGGAGATGTAGATAGATTAAAGAATTTTTGTAAACTTTTGTGTTATTTATACATTTGTGTGTGTTAAATTATTTAAATTAATAGATTTATATTTTTTAAACGTTTTTTCTTGCATTCTTTTAGAGGTTTATAGTGTTGCGTGGGAGTGGAACACTGGTGTGTGTCTTTCAAATGATTTTAGCTTTTACTGGAAATTAGCAGAACATTAGCTTCCAAAACAGTATTCGTTTGCAAAGTTTTTATTTATATTATTACCATTGAAGTGTATATAAGGGGTTCCCAAACTTATTTGACCTACCGCCCTTTTTTCAAAGAAAAAATTATTCACCACCCCCCTGGAAATTTTCCGTTCTATGCGAGTAAACAGAGATACAATGACAAATTTTCGGCCTTTTATGTATCTGTTTTTCTAACTATATAGAACATAATTAGAGGGTAGTATTGTATATAGATAATTAGATGATAATTAGAGGATATAAATCACTATATAGAAGATAATTAGAGGGTAGTATTGTAAAATCCAGTAAGCATTAAACCTATTTAATAAGTATTGAAGCGTTTTTATAGGTTCAGACAATAGCAAATTGTTATTCTTCAAAATTCGACGATTCATTTTATTATTAAATTTAAAGATACTATTTTTATTGTGTTTATTGTTCGAGTTTCTCTTTTCTTCCTCATTGTATTCGAAAGTTGGTTCTTATGATTTTTGCTTACATTCATTTTCATATACAAGATACATGTTCATAATTTCTTCGTTGTATGTCATTATCTTTATATTATCTTTATAAGCTACACAACTCTCTACCATAATACTCTGGTGTAAGTGGAACACTGGTGTGTGGTTTTCAAATGATTTTAGCTTTTACTGGAAATTAGCAGAACATTAGCCTCCAAAGCAATAATCGTTTTGAAATTTTTATTTATATTATTTCTATTGAAATGTTTATCATTATCTTTATATTATCTTTATAAACAACACAACTCTCTACCATAATACTCTTAAAATTTATATTATAACACATTTCGGTTATCGCTGTTGTTTGTAATCACACGATCTTCATTGCCATGCTCATTTCAGAAATTTCTCATTGAGATGATGCTCATTTAATGCCTGTTTTCAAAAGTGAAATATACCATGTTCTGTAAATGCCTCGAAAATATTTCTATACTGGAGATGTAGATAGATTAAAGAATTTAAGTAAACTTTTGTGTTATTTATACATTTGTGTGTGTTAAATTATTTAAATTAATATATTTATATTTTTAAAACGTTTTATTCTTGCATTCTTTTATGGGTTAATAGTGTTGCGTGTGAGTGGAACACTGGTGTGTGGTTTTCAAATGATTTTAGCTTTTACTGGAAATTAGCAGAACATTAGCCTCCAAAGCAATAATCGTTTTGAAATTTTTATTTATATTATTTCTATTGAAATGTATATCATTATCTTTATATTATCTTTATAAACAACACAACTCTCTACCATAATACTCTTAAAATTTATATTATAACACATTTCGGTTGTCGCTGTTGTTTGTAAACACACGATCTTCATTGCCATGCTCATTTCAGAAATTTCTCATTTCGATGATGCTCATTTAATGCGTGTTTTCAAAAGTGAAATATACCATGTTCTGTAAATGCCTCGAAAATATTTCTATGCTGGAGATGTAGATAGATTAAAGAATTTTTGTAAACTTTTGTGTTATTTATACATTTGTGTGTGTTAAATTATTTAAATTAATAGATTTATATTTTTTAAACGTTTTTTTCTTGCATTCTTTTAGAGGTTTATAGTGTTGCGTGTGAGTGGAACACTGGTGTGTGGTTTTCAAATGATTTTAGCTTTTACTGGAAATTAGCAGAACATTAGCCTCCAAAGCAATAATCGTTTTGAAATTTTTATTTATATTATTTCTATTGAAATGTATATCATTATCTTTATATTATCTTTATAAACAACACAACTCTCTACCATAATACTCTTAAAATTTATATTATAACACATTTCGGTTATCGCTGTTGTTTGTAAACACACGATCTTCATTGCCATGCTCATTTCAGAAATTTCTCATTTCGATGATGCTCATTTAATGCGTGTTTTCAAAAGTGAAATATACCATGTTCTGTAAATGCCTCGAAAATATTTCTATACTGGAGATGTAGATAGATTAAAGAATTTTTGTAAACTTTTGTGTTATTTATACATTTGTGTGTGTTAAATTATTTAAATTAATAGATTTATATTTTTTAAACGTTTTTTTCTTGCATTCTTTTAGAGGTTTATAGTGTTGCGTGGGAGTGGAACACTGGTGTGTGGTTTTCAAATGATTTTAGCTTTTACTGGAAATTAGCAGAACATTAGCTTCCAAAACCGTAATCGTTTGCAAAGTTTTTATTTATATTATTACCATTAAAGTGTATATAAGGGGTTCCCAAACTTATTTGACCTACCGTCCTTTTTTCAAAGAAAAAATTATTCACCACCCCCCTGGAAATTTTCCGTTCTATGCGAGTAAACAGAGATACAATGACAAATTTTCGGCCTTTTATGTATCTGTTTTTCTAACTATATAGAACATAATTACAGGGTAGTATTGTATATAGATAATTAGATGATAATTAGAGGATATAGATCACTATATAGAAGATAGTTAGAGGGTAGTATTGTAAAATCCAGTAAGCATTAAACCTATTTAATAAGTATTAAAGCGTTTTTATAGGTTCAGACAATAGCAAATTGTCATTCTTCAAAATTCGACGATTCATTTTATTATTAAATTTAAAGATACTTTTTTTATTGTGTTTATTGTTCGAGTTTATCTTTTCTTCCTCATTGTATTCGAAAGTTGGTTCTTATGATTTTTGCTTACATTCATTTTCATATACAAGATACATGTTCATAATTTCTTCGTTGTATGTCATTATCTTTATATTATCTTTATAAGCTACACAACTCTCTACCATAATACTCTTAAAATATATATTTTAACGCATTTCGGTTACTGCTGTTGTTTGTAAACACACGATCTTCATTGCCATGCTCATTTCAGAAATTTCTCATTAAGATGATGCTCATTTAATGCGTGTTTTCAAAAGTGAAATATACCATGTTCTGTAAAAGCCCGGAAAATATTTCTATACTGGAGATGTAGACAGATTAAAGAATTTAAGTAAACTTTTGTGTAATTTATACATTTGTGTGTGTTTAATTATTTAAATTAATATATTTATATTTTTTAAATGTTTCATTCTTGCTTTCTTTTAGGGGTTAATAGTGTTGCGTGTGAGTGGAACACTGGTGTGTGGTTTTCAAATGATTTTAGCTTTTACTGGAAATTAGCAGAACGTTAGCTTCCTAAACAATAATCATTTGGAAAGTTTTTATTTATATTATTACTATTAAAATGTACATTCATATGGTTTTTCATTTACGCATAAAATGAAAAAATTAAAATGCCACCAAAACTAAAGAGGCTGGATTTCATGGAAATAAAAGCAATTCTCCAATTAATAAAATATCGGGAAATCAAAGAATTAGAAGGTGCAGTTTTTGTTTACAATTCAGTAAGTTCTGAGAGTCATTTTACGGTTCTATACATATTACAGTTATATTCAAAATGACCTACAATCTAAGAGAAAATTTTAAAATACATAAACAGTTTTGAAAAGAGAAAAGATTGATTTGCACGATTCTTGCAAAAAATGACATTTTCAACGTAAGCTGTTACCTTAAGGAACCTCTTAACATTTATGCTCCAAATAGTTCAACACTTAACATTGTTTTAAAACAGCTGTTAATTTGGTTGTTCACACGTAGGAATTAAGGCAAAATCTTAGCATTTATACTCCAAATGGTAGGACACAAACATTGTTTATCCACAGGTGTAAAGGTAATAACCCGTAATAGAAGTTTTTGAAAGAAAAATGTTAATTTTTCCGGGTATTGATTTGTAATTTCATTGTTTGTATTAAATGATTGTTTTATTAAATGTTATTTTGCTAATATTACCCCTATTGTTTTCTTTTTTACATTAATCCTTTTTTACTGTGTTCACTTTTTCAGTTTAATAATTTGTATTTTAGCACCTGATAACAACTTTGATTACAGATATTATGAGTGTTCTGTGCAAAAGTATGCAGTTTATATTATTTGTTCTCTATTTCTATTAGAGATGCAATGGATCTTGTTATATATATATGTTTTACCCCGTAAAATAGAAATATATTTATTCTATTAATTTAATCCTTTTTGTTAAAAAAATATCTTAAAGCTGAATGCTTCAAAGGAAATATATTTTAAAAAATTTTAATTTTTAAATATTTATATTTGAGTCCTTTTAACTCCGATACTCCTCATGGTTCCAATTCTTTAGAAATGTGTACAATTTATAGATTTCGTTATGCATTATTGGTACTATAGCTTTTTGCAGTAAATGTCTTGAACTTAGAACAATATCCACCCTCCTGGAAATAATATTTAATATGTAATAGCAATATTTTTTCACATTATAATATACCTAACTGGTTTAATATTGTCAAATGATTGACATATTTCATTTTAACGTAACTAAATATAGTCTAATTTTGTATATTTTTAGTTTCACCTTTCATTTACTTAAATTCAAGTTGAATACATTTAAAAGTAATGCAACTTCCCCTCAAAAAAAGAGGAGAATAGAATAAACAAACTGAAAAATTTGCTCACCATATTTATATATATTAGAGAAAAACCTTAATTTACCAATAAATATTTTTATGTGCTATGAAAGCAATAATTTTTTCTGTTAATTTGGTTTTAAAATGACTCATGGTTTTTAATTTCTTAATCTCACTTATTCCATACAATATTTATGTTTAACCATACGTTGCTCCTACGTTTAGCTGCATCTCAATTTTTTTACCCTTTCATCATATGAATTATATTAATGAATGTGTGAAAAATAAAATGCTTGGTTATATTAGTTGTTTGAAAACAACATTTAAAATCCCTTTAAAATGAAATCTTTTTCGAATCTTTACTTCCATTTTCTGATTTTTAGTGAATTTTTAAGAATTAATTTTTAGAATTTAATTTATTAAATGCCGATCACGTGGTTTTTTTCTTTTTGTGATACTTTAAATAAATTTTGAGCCACGTGCATAACAACGAAATAGAGAAAAAATAATTTTTTTTCTTGCTAATGCGGCAGACGATTGGACATTATCCAAAAAAAATATTAAAATACAGTAAGAGATATGTTCCTCAAACTGTACTATTTTAACTGTTCTATATTCTTTAGTACATTCTATTAGATATAATTTGAATATTTTCTTCTACATTATTTTCTCTATAAAAATATCCATTGCGATTTCTTTAAAAATAAACATTTTTTTTTTTTACATCAATTGCATACATTGATCGTTGTATTTATTATAAGTATATATATATATATATATATATATATATATATATATATATATATACTTATAATAAATACAACGATACATTTGGCAAATACAATACATTAATAAATACAATACATTTGGCATTAATTGCATACATTGACCGTTGTATTCAGTTTGAATGTACTCCGTAGCGACATTCGATATATATTCAGCTAGTATATATATATATATATATATATATATATATATATATATATTGATTTAAAATATTGTAAGACACATCTTAGACGAAAGCATAATATATGCTAAAATTTGAACATCCATGCTCTTTACGATCCCTAAACAGACTGTCATGGTAAACTGCTGCCTTACTTAGCACTTGCATCCTGTTTCTATATTTTTTCTCGTCTATATACCTCTGCAGTCATTTTTATATCCCGATTTTGGCCTCTTCAGTCATTGTGCCGCAAACGATTGACCGTAGCTCTCCTAACACCAGCTAACCCCTTTTTCTCTGAATTTCTCTAGGGTACTAAAACAATCAACTCGATATTATTAGAGAATTTTTTAAAATGTACTGTCAAGGCGATGCACTCGTCGAAGCTATGGGGCATTTTTTTGCATACACCATTTTACTACTATGAAAGTAACAAGTGCATGTTTTTAACTCTATTTTTTGCACACGAAGGCATACGATGAAATTAGGCTCCCGATGTATGTTTGCCTCATTTCTATTCTTGTGTTGTTAATTCTTGAATACGGCACTTAGTTAAAGATTTCTATCGTGACTAAATTGTTTTTTTTTGAAAAATAAAATCATAGTAAAAGAGGATTTTCATAAATGTAAACACTGCATTTTAAGCTCTATTTTTATAAACACCAAGAATAGTAAAAACAGACACCTGTTAAACTGTTGCGGCGATACAAAACAACTGACCAGTTTACCCGATCGGAATTCGACTGATTGCCACGCCTCCGTCGAAGCACCGCAGTAAGTTTTTTCAGTGCTCTTTGGCAACGCGAGCAGTTACATGTCAGGCGGGCGTTGACAGAAGCGGCTCGCCGGATATAATATAGCAGATGTAACAGGAGAGGTGGAATTGAAATAATAAAATGGTTGTGTTGTTTTAGTAATGTTTCTCGACTCTGTGTCCGAGCACGCTTAACCGTGTCGTGACATTATTTACACCTTATCCCGTCACAGTAGACACGACTACACTGTGTTATTGAAAATACAGAGAAGGAAATTCCGCGTCACTCGGTGTGGGGACTGAAGATCTGCAATGTCCACTGACATTCCACCATTAGGGCTCACACGGTGCTTTATGCCTGAGCTCCACCATTAGGACTCCAATACTAGATTATGCTTCAGGTTCCACTATGAGGGCTTCAATGTTGGATTATGCTTGAGGTTCGGCCATTAGGACTCCAAAGTTGGATTATGCTTGAGATACCTCCATTAAGGGGACTCCGTACCCTTATATTGATGAAAATATCAATTTTTCAATTTTTTGTTAAAAATATACATTGACACCTCTAATATATTGGAGGAAAGTTTTGAAATGATCTGACGATTGTAGGTGTATCTAAAACACCTTTCATTTTCTCGACAGCCCTTTAAATGCCACACCCACTTCAGTGTTTACATTCCTTTTACTCTGAAATTTCCTTTTACTCTGAATTACAAATAACCCAGGTGATAACCCAGGTAGTCACAAATTAAGAGTAGGTGTGACAGAGATCAAAGTGGTCCGGAGTACATTACGTCAAGACCAAGAATCTATATACATAAAACGCGTAGGTATGCGGCACAAAAATCGACGATATTTATACACTCCGAATGGCAACGGCTGCAACTACCAGATGTAAACATTACCGGCCGTCCGCAATTTGCAACTTAGTGTCAACATGGATTTAACGCGCTGAAATCAGGAATGCTAGAAAGCGATTTACACGATCAAGTGAAAATTGGGAACGATCTCAATAAATAAAGCAAAGAATAAGCAATTCATTAAGAGAGATTATAAATGATCGCGAGGTTAAGCCTAATCGTCGCCGGCACAGCAACCGACAGCCAGTAATAGTTAATTTTCTACACTTTTTTCAGTACTTGCTGAATGTTTTTTTCCATTTTATAAGTGAAGAAATTTTCCCAACAGTTTATTGTTTGATATGATTAAGTGGAGATATCTGAATTGTGAACAACATTACATACAGAGAGTGATGTAATCCACACTATATTTTAGTACTTGCTGAATTATTACTCCATTTTTTTAAGTGAAAAAAATTTTCCCAAAAAATTTCTTATTTCATGTAATGATAAAGTGAAGATATCTTAATTTTCAAAAATGGTGCATGCAGAGAGGGATGCAATTTTTAAAATCATCGGTGTTGGGTTTCTTAGTTTTATCTTTAACTCTGTTCTGAGGCAATGGAAATTCACATTTTTTAATCACGATGTTTTAGAATCAGCCTTACAGAGAATACCCCTTAACAACCTATATTTATGATGACAGGTAATGGTAACATTCCTTACATATGTTACTTTGAGTTCAGTTGTTTTGCAAAAGAAAATATAAAACTAAAAGCGACCACGCTGGTCGCGCAGCGGCTAGTTAAAATCAATTTATTAAAATAGCAGCACATTAACCCTTAGACCGCTACGAACGCGCTCAGAGCGTTCATCAGAGTCTTTCCCCCAGCTTTACGAACGCTGGACTCGTCCAACTGGATTTTCGAATGTTTTGCACGTTATAAATTCATTTTTTCATACAATAATAAATGGCAGAACTTAATGCCATTCAAATACAATCTCCCCTGATAATAAGTAGATATTTAGATGATACTTTGAGAATGCATAGAATATAAAATAGCTTGAGTTTGGGGTTTTCGAAAGCTTAAGTCTATTCTAACTGACATTTTAAGTGATTCCGAGTGAATTTTCAGATTTATTCAATGACAAAAGTGATGTAAAGACTATAGTGGACTAAGTGATGAATAAACTATATATTGTAAAGACTGTGAAGTGAGTTTATGCATATTACCTTGCTTTAAAATATATGATACTATAAGAAATTTATAAACGAAAAAAATCTGTGCATTATACAAATATACACTGCTGACCACCCAAATTGCAACACCAAGAAAGACAAGAGATATCACAACAAAATTTATTTTGTAGATAACATGTTGACCAAGTATCAAATGATTAAATTTATAGACTTCTGTGAAGTGTGGTTCCTGCCAAAATCAGTAGCCAGAGTAGCCGCCATTGTTGGAGATCACCGCTGCCACACGCCTCGGCATTGATTCAAAGAGACTTTGGATGAGTTCTTGGGGTACAGCAGACCAAGCAGCTTCCACACGTTGCCAAAGTTGATCTGCTGTGGCAGCTGGGGATGGAATCTATGTCAATCGTAGAGCAACCATGGACCACATGTTTTCTATCGGCGAAAGATCCGGAGAGCGAGGCGGCCAGGGAAGCAATTCAATCTGGCGATTGACGAAGAATCGTTGGACAATGCGTGCCACGTGTGGTCGCGCATTATCCTGTTGAAATATGGCTGTGGGCAAGCCCTGAAGGTAAGAAATGACAACTGGCTCCAACACCTCGGAGATGTAGCGCCGGCTGTTTAAAGTACCGGCAATGCGTACTAGACGTGTGCGAGAGTGATATCAAATACCGCCCCATACCATAATACCCGGTGCAGGACCAGTGTGGCGGTGCATAACGCAGCTGTTCAGCATAATCTCTTCACGGTGTCTCCAGACTCGAATGCGACCATCGTGGTATGCAGACAGAAGCGTGACTCGTCAGTAAAGACAATTTCATTCCATTCTGCCGTCCACATCCTTCTGTCATCGCACCATTTGCGGTGGAGACGTCTGTGGTTCTGCGTTAAGGGTAGACAAAGCAATGGGCGTCTTGCGGACAGACCACTCTGCTGTAAACGGCGTCGAATGGTACGCGCAGACACTGGATGATGCGTTACAGAATGCATGTGCTGTGCTATGGTTCGCAATGTGACTGAGCGATCCGTCACTGCCATGCGCACAATTTGCCTGTCATCACGTGAAGTGGTGCGCTGAGGTGGATGCGATCGAACACGCCGGTCCGTCTTACCCTCCTGCATCCAAAGATCACATATCCGCATTACAGTTGTTTGGTTTCGTCCAACACGACTACCGATTTCCCTGAAAGATAATCCACAATCTCGGTAGGCCACTATCCTTCCTCTGTCGAACTCGGATACTTGATCAAAAGATGATCGCTGTTTTCGACGAGGCATAATTGATCGTTTTTTTAAAAAAACCTCAAGAAAAACACAATTGCCGAACTTGAAATCGTCGAAATCTCCAAGCCTTAATTATCGCTTTGAAGTGGCGCCACAGGTGCGCGTGATGTGCGTCTGCGCCGAAATTCTAATCATTCGCATATCTCACCTCCGCTAATGCATGTTGTAAATTTCATGTTATTTGCATGTTTCCTTCAGGGTGTTGCATTTACAGTGGCCAGCAGTGTAGAATTAGGTCAGAGAGGTTGCCAGAATTGGTGGAGGAAGTTAGTATGTGGGAATGCGAAGCGTTTACGCCAAGGTAAGTAGGAGGGGTTACCAGGAAAGAGATGAAACACAGAATGGGAGATTATAGGTAGTTAGTAATATTATCACACACACACACACACACACACACACACACACATATATATATATATATATATATATATATATATATATATATATATATATATATATATATATATATATATATACCGGGTGGCCATAATTAAACTGACAGTGCTCACAGTGTTCTGTAGACGGGGGACGAAGGATTCCGCGAAAAAATAAATTAGTTCCAAAAGTCACCGCTAGGGGAATATTTAGCACTGTGTAATAGAAAATAGAGTGTTAACAGATGCAAATCAATACGGAACACCAAACATTTGGTTTCGTCCAATACGACTACCGATTTCCCTGAAAGATAATCCACAATCTCGGTGGGCCACTATCCTTCCTCTGTCGAACTCGGATACTTGATCAAAAGATGATCGCTGTTTTCGACGAGGCATAATTGATCGTTTTTTTGAAAAAACCACAAGAAAAACACAATTTCCGAACTTGAAATCGTCAAAATCTCCAAGCCTTAAATAGCGCTTTGAAGTGGCGCCACAGGCGCGCGTGATGTGCGTCTGCGCTGAAATTCTAATCATTTGAATATCTCACCTCCGCTAATCCATGCTGTAAATTTTATGTTATTTGCATGTTTCCTTCAGGGTGTTGCATTTACAGTGGCCAGCAGTGTACATATGTATTCTTAAAAGTTTTATGTTTCACTTATTTTGTACTATTTATTTTGATTCAAATAACTTAACTGTATTGAACCCGCGTTTTTGAACATTCCTTCGAAACGCACATCCTCCGAAACGTGTTTCCAAAAATAACCCAACGCTGGGGGAAGAACCCGAAGGGGAAAACTCAACGGTCTGAAGGTTCAGAAAGTTATTTTATAGAATTAACTCAGAATTACGTCTCTGATAATGTAAACAATTCAACACAAACTAAAAATTTATAAAGTGGGCATAGACTGCCGAGCAAATTAACTGAAAACCTACCCTAGAGTTGAAAACTTTTAACTTTTCAGTAAAAGATTGCGAAGTTGCAGTAAATCCTCATATTGAAAACGGACAAATATAACTGAAATTAAATATTCAAACAGAGCTAGATAATTATAGGAAGAATGTAGACAAAAAATAATAAACAGAAATCTAGCACTCAGGGCTCTACGCACCATAAGGCAAGATTATGTAGTAGTGACGGAACTGAACCAGAAATCGAGATAACCGACTGGTCTCGTCATCAGGGAGCCTAACCAAATAAGTTACCTCAAGGGGAATTTTCTGAATAGGATGCAGTTCTAACCTAAAGACATCACAAGGGCCCGTGATCCCCATTGAAACAGTCAAAATAAGTGAAAAAACACGGACAACTTGCACCTAGGGCTCAACGCACCATATATGCAAGTACACATACAATCCTTAAGAACACAACTGAAAAGACAGAAGTACACGAAGACAGAAATGCAAAGATGCTCACATACCCTAATTCAGTGAGTGACGGTTATAGTCAAACAGCAGCCAATTTTTACCCTAGGAGTTACGTCACTGTAGCAAAACCACAGCGCCACACCCCGTAGTAGATTAAAGAAAGTATGAAAACAGAAAACCCTATCCTAAACGTCCTTAAAATATACCCGAATCAAAATTCCCTTTTGTTAAAACTTTTAAATTGTCGAAATTATTAGGGAAATTGTTCTTACGTAGGTTTTCCTCGAAAATGCCACATACCTCCAAAAAATCTTCAGCGTTATTACAAATGTTTTTTTATTATGTTTAGTTGTGAGTGAAAGATATACAAAATTTTATAGTTCAAGTTGCTATGGAAATTGGTAAAAGTGATAACTTCAAAGTTAAAATATAATCTTTTATTATATATCCCAATTTTTAATTCGTTATTTTGAATTTTAATTTTTATACCCAGATAAGCCGCATAATGATTATTTTCATTAGTCCTGTTTAATGTTAATTCCTTTGGGTAGATTTTATTTAGAAATTCCAAATCGTTACAGTTAAAAATTATAAGGTCATCAATATACCTAAATTCAGTAATATTATTTGAGTCCAGAAATTTAGTTTCGTAAGAATGCAAGAAAATGTTAGCAAAGGCAATAAAAAAGCTATTACCCATTGGGATATCCTTTACCTGTTTAAAGAAAATCATTCCAATAAGAGGTAGTTTTCAAAAATATTAAATTTACATAGATCAATTCAGTCACATTTCTGAGAAGATATTCATTAAGTTATCATGGGGAATTCTAGTAAAGAGGTTTTCAAAATCAAACGTGTGTATGCTTTCTATAATCTTACTCTTTAACACTAGAACCGCGGGACTTTCGATATACCTAGAACCGCGGAACGGGTCATTTTGACCCTAGATTGTAAACTTATAAAATATGCACGAGCGCTTAATTTGTTTAACTAAAACATTTTATTTTTTAAATAATAATCAATATTTCTCAGAATTTACATTAAATAATTTATATAAATCAAGAGAAATTAACTTAATTTTTACAAAATCGCATTTTTTAAAATTTTATGTCCTTGTGTATAATAACATGTCTCTTTAACAAAATATAACATAAATTTCCTAATTTCAATGGAAAAAGAGTATCTCTTTTCAATATGTTTAGAAATAGTTTTAAAAAATTAAAATTAAAATTTTTTTCAGTTACTAAAAATTTTATCAGTACTTAGTTTTACAGATTTTAAAATCCAATTTACTGTATGCATTTTGTACAAAACTGAGTAATAAGTTTGGTACATTTTCCACAGATGGGTGCTTTACATTTTGAACAGATATCTAGAGTTTTATTTTCACATTTCGAAATATGGCATCGGACTAGTTTACGCTTAATTTGTGGTTGTCCGTCGTTTTCATTGGTTGCTTCACATGCTCTTTTTGCCGCCTTTTTATGTCGGAAGAGAACAAACTTTTCTCGCAATTCTCCAACCAAGTCTTGAATGAATTTCCGTCTACTAATAGATTTTCCAGCTACAGCTTTATATAAAACCCAGGCATTGATTGTAATAGGTCCAAAATATTGCAAAAAAACCTGCACCGGCCACCTACATGAAGCAGACTTGACTGTATATTTTCTTTCCATTTGTTCAATCACGTCCACACCGTATTTAGTTGCGTTGTAGAAAGCGATTGTATCAGGTATTTTTTTTGGGTTATCTGCAATTTCTACGTTTGGATGGAGACTACTTAGCAACAAACCGTTTTTTTTCTTTTTTACCTCGATAAACAGTTAGACTCGTGTCTTTATGGGTTAGTACCGTAGTCGAATACAATGTGGATTTTAACATTTTTATAGAGACTAGTATTTCTCTTCTTGAGCGTTTTACAGTTCCTACAAGGCTGGTGTTTTGGATTTCAATGCCTCTGCAAGCTTCAGTGTTGTGAAAAAGTTGTTCGTAGTGACATTTCTACCTTTGTTCTCATATGGACTTATTAGTCGCAGCAATACATGTTCAGATATAGAAACATAGGATGGACTTCCAAGATACGGGAATCCATTTATCAGATATTTTGAGTCAACATCTGCAGCCAACCAGAACTTGATTCCACACTTATCTGGTTTGTTTGGCATGTATTGGATAAACCTACACCTAACTTTTGTAGGAAATAACTGTTCATCTACAGTTATATTAGGACCTGGTGTATAGTTACTCTTGCAATTTTCAATGAAACGATTCCAGATATCCGAAATAAGGGCAAATTTGTCTGTCTCTAGACGCTTTGATCTTGTTGATTTTACGTCGAAGCGTCAAAATCCCATTATTGCATGAAATTGGTCTCTCGACATTGTATTTTGGAAAAATGGTGGTCCTCAGTCCTTTGACCACAAGCTATCCAGTTCAAGGCATTTTGCACAATATATACCATGTGCATATAAAATTTATATTAAAGCATCTCGTTCTTCTAATGTTATATTCCATTCTCCTTCATGAATCTGCCGGTGAGCTTCATCTTCAGTACATTTCTTTATGTGTTTCAATATCCATTCATCTATAAAAAGTCTCCAAGCACTTGAAGGACTGTTGTCGATAACATTGCGTTTAGCATGTAGTGTTGGGTCCCCCAACTTCTTTCAAAATATTACACATTGGTTTTCTTCCTCTATCGTTTGTTCCTAATTGAGCGACATTCCAAATTATCCCATCTTTGTCATCTTCATTATTTCCAACTTTGAATGTTATTGTCGATTTGTTTTTCGAATTTCTTTGCGTGTGTGTATCTTTTCTTGGAATGTTTGATTTTTATTTTTTATCAGATAAATTATCATCAGTATTGCGATAAGAAGGACCAGCGATTGTTAGATCATTGCCAGAGTCATCTTCACTTTCATTTTCTTCATCCGAATTTCTTCATTAGCAGGCAGGTATTCATCCTCACTACTCAAAATCGAATTTTGAGAAACCTTTTTTCGAACCTTCTGAATCGTTTTCAGATAATTGTTTAAATATTCTAAAGCTTCCTGAACAGCAAGATTACGGCGTCGTGACATAGTTTTTATACATATACTAATTACACAATAAAAGCAACTTCAAAAAGTCTAAATATTCGCAGTAATTCTTTACTGCATTCGAAAGTAGTTCGTGCTTCAAACCTAATATAATGACCTTGAATGAAAAACCTTCACTATTCCCCCTTCTGGTACAGTCCATTTAAGGAATTCTAGGGTGGGGTAGAAGTATTTTACAGTTACAGTTCGAGAAAATGTACCTGTTTTTCGTTATTTGTGCATTAACATTTCTTACGGGTCAAATTCACCCGCTCCGCGGTTCTAGGTATAAGTGTTAATAATCGGAAAATTATTTATGTTACGAATTTTTAAATTTGGTAAATTGTTGTTCACCTTAAAATATTAAAAGTCATAAAAGGAATTTTTTATTCAATCGATACTTTTCGCGTGGTGATAAATGAAACATCGTTTTGGGTCAAATTGACCAGCTCCGCGGTTCTAGTGTTAAAAATTGTTGAACATCCTAGTTATTATCTATACTTATATATAAAGAGAGAGCGATTTTGTACGTGGAGGGTAATCTCCAGAACCACTGCACCTATTTGAAAAATTCTTTCACTGTTTGAAAGGTACATTATTCCAGATGGACATAGGCTATATATTATATATACCTGATCAGTAGAAATAAAGTTAGGGTCTTAATCCTAACAGTCGCCATTGTTACCGCTACTGTCCTCTACCGCTCTTTGTGCCGAATATTTCAGCGATTCTTACGTGGTGCTATCTCGGTGGGCTTCTGTTCTGACGTTAGCGGTTCGAAACTAGCCGTTCTCCAGCACGCTTTTTTTAAAAATTAACTTTAATTATTAACTAACGTAATATTAATTTGAATATTTTTTATTAAAAATTGAATATTTAAAAAAACATTCTTTACTTAAATTCCTTTTTTATTTCATCTCTTAACCTCTTTCTATTAATTTGAATACAATTTTAGGTGCTTAAAATAATTTTAAAAAGCATTCTTTTCTTAAAATCCTTTTTTTATTTTTGAATAAAACTACGGTCTCAAGCACGCCTCTTTCTTTTAAAAAATTACTTTTTCTATTAATTTGAATACTATTTTAGGTGCTTAAAATAATTAAAAAACATTCCTTTCTTAAAATTCTTTTTTTTTTTTTTTTGAATAAAACTACGGTCTCAAGCACACCTCTTTCTTTTAAAACAATTAACTTTAATTAATACCTAACGTAATATTAATTTGAATATTATTTTTAAAAAAAAATTCTTTGCTTAAAATCGTTTTTTTATTTTTGTATTTTTATTTCATCTCTTAAACTCTTTCTTTAAAAAAATTAACTTTAATTAATAACTAACGTAATATTAATTTGAATACTATTTTAGGTGCTTAAAATAATGAAAAAAACATTCTTTACTTAAAATCTTTTTTATATTTTTGTATTTTAATTTCATCTCTTATTCTAATTTTAGGATACCAATGTGTATCTATATTTCTATAATCTATACTCTATACTAATATATAAAGAGAGAGCGGATTTTGTATGTGGAGGATAATCTCTGGAACCACTGCACCTATTTGAAAAATTCTTTCACTATTTGAAAGGTACATTATTCCAGATGGACATAGGCTATATATTATGTATATCTGATCAGTCCAAAGAGAGTTATGTTGGGTTAAATGTTGAGCTGATGCTTCACCTTTGCAACTTTTAATTTGTCAACCATAGTCAAGTAACCATAGCAACACATGAAACTACATTTTTATTTATTATCAGTAAAACATCTAATATTTTAAAGATCCAAGTGGAAGAGGTATTGAAAAATACAAAAAGAATTTTTGAAATTGGCTACGTTTAAGGGTTTATTGAATAAAATTTCATTTGGAACTACGCTTTTTATTAGACATTTAAGGTAAAAAAAGATTTTCAATTTATTGGCTATCAACTGGAAATTTATTGGTGTAATATTACAGAACTTTATTTAACTTTATGTTTTTGAATTTATGTACAATTTTATGCTCAATTTGTGTAAATCGAACTTGAAATATTGAACTTTATTCAAAAATTAGGGTGTTTCATTGAAACTGTGAAATTTATTGATTATTTCGATTAGGACTATGTTTGTTCCTTTATAAGTGAAAAAGTATTACTTCAATTGAGCTAAAATTATGTATAGATATAGTTGATAGTTCAAATTAAAACATAGGCATATTATTTTTTGAAAATCGGGCCCCAGAGTATTTTTAATTAATGTTTTAATGATTTTGCCCATAAAAGTTACTTATTTCGACAGCTTCCGTGGCTGTCCTCGCTGATAGTGAGACTATGGGACCGAGTCGTACCAAAATCGGCACACGGGTGACACGATTCAGTGCCTGACGTAGCCGGATTTTTTAATTTTTAATTAAGAAAAAAGTTATTAAATTTTTTGTGCTATTTATGGTGCTTTTTTCGTATTTTTTTGTGTGTGGACTCTGTAGGGGATAGGCTATGGGGCCGAATCGTATCAAAATCGACATGCGGGTGGCCTCCCGGAAACGATTCAGTGCCTGACTTTACAGTTTCCAATAAAAATAGTTCTTTTGCCATCATCATCAACAAATCCCAAGGCCAAACATACAAATATATTGGACTTGACTTACGGAAAGATTGCTTTACTCATGCACAATTATATGTTGGTCTCTCTAGGTCAGGAAATGCGGAGAATCAGTTTATTTTAAAACCTCATAAAAACGAAACAAAAAAATGTGGTATGTCATGAGGTTTTAAAATAAATTAAATCTACCTAATATCTACTTAAGATAGACAATTGTTCAACCCGGACAAAGTCGGGACGGGCCTCTAGTTTATAATAAAACTATTTTCGGTAACCCTGATTTTATTTAGAGTGATTTTTAAATAGATAAAAAACTTTTACTGCACACAGTGTTATAACAATTCCTACTACACGTAACGAACATAAATTTAGTAAGTACTTTATGGAATTTAATGGTGGGAAAGAGGTAAGGGTATTTTAGGCTATTAATCTTAAACTTATTATTTTTGCTAAAAGCTAATATTCTATTATCAATTTCTTTTTTGGTAAAGTTAATGTTTTGATAGGTATTGTTTGAGTTGTACTCCCTAGAAATTAATTGCTTGAAATAATCCTTACACATAAAACCAAAGTTATTGGCAGCCTTATCTACAACCGTTATAATTAACTTATTTTTTAACTCTTTAATTTTACTGTATAAATATTTGTTTAAAAAGAAACCTTGGGGTAACTGATTTGGTTAGGCTCCCTGATGACGAGACCCGACGGTTACCTCGATTTCTGGTTTAGATCGGCCACTACTACAGAAACTTGCCTTATGGTGCGTAGAGCCCTGAGTGCTTGATGTCTGTTTATTATTTTTTGTCCACATTCTTCCTATAATTATATAGCTCATTTGGAATATTTAATGTTAGTTATATTTATGAGTAGAGAATACCATTTCACTCAATATTTACACAACACCATACAAATTTCTGTCAATAAAAGTTATAATAAAGTAGTTATGAATTTAAATATTAGCCATGACCCTACCAAGAACCTATTACATTTTTCTGCCAATAAAGTTTCCAATAATGTAGTTACGAATCTAAATATTGAGAATAACCATATCAATAACCTAACACAAATTTCTGTTAATAAAGGTTACAATTAATTAGTTACGTCGATAAATATTGAGCATAACCTACCAATATCCTAAGACAATTTTCTGTCAATAATGGTTACTGTAAACTGATCCGACTTTAAATATTGGGCATAACCCTACCAATTACATATTACAATTTTCTGTCAATAATGGTTATAATAAAGAAGTTAAGACTGCAAATATTGAGTATAATCCTAAAAATAACCAGTTACATTTTTCTGTCGATAAAAGTTATCCTAAAAATGTTGCGACTTTCAATGTTGAACATAACCTTACGATTTCCCATAACATTAGCTTCACGCTGCTTACATTTCGGATCGGTCGATATCAGGAGCCATTTTGTTTCATCCCTTATTCGTCATAGCTCGTTCCCATTCCCGTCTAGTTTTGCTCCGTGCGGTAAAAGCAGATAGGATCCACTGAAAGGCGGGCCTAAAATCTGTATGAAGTATTGCGATTGGTTAAAATTTACCAGGCGTGAAAGTTTAAAAAAGAAGTATGACGTATAAAGACAATTTTTACTTTGTTTAGTTTTCTTTCTTTTGTCGTCTTCACGGGAAAACAAATGAAAACTCGAGAGGGAAAATAAACATTTAGTATACACAGTGGCGCACCCAGGGGGGGGGGGGGAAGGGGCCCTGCCATACCCAAAGAAATAGAAATTGCATTATGAATATTGATTTTTCATTATAAATATTTTTATCCTTTCATCTCTGACCCCCTTCATTATAAATATCTTTATCCGTTCATCTCGCCCCCCACCCAAGAATAAATCCTAGGTGCGCCACTGCGTATACATATTATACATATACAATTACATATATATATACATGTATGTAAATGTATGTATACGTGAGTAGATACAAACGCACACACACACACACGCATATATATATATATATATATATATATATATATATATATATATATATATATATATATATATATATATATACAGTGGAATGTCGATCGATCGTTTTCGGATCCATCGTTTTTCCGTATGTGTCGTTCATTTTATCCAGTCCCAACGATCATATTGCTTTGTTATGTTTCCGCATCTATCGTTTTCCCGCATTTATCGTTCATTTCAATCGGTCCCTTCGAAAACGATAGATCGAGATACCACTGTATATATATATATATATATATATATATATATATATATATATATATATATATATATATATATAACATATAAAACAAAAAACCTTTTCTGATTTCCACATTATTTTCATTTCCCTTGACAATTACTTGGGCGTAAGCAAACTAATTTCGTTTTCGCTTTTCGTTTTACTGTGATTGGCCTAAAAGCAAAAGTAGGCAATTACTATATCATCCCATAAACCCCCCAGTCTTCAAAATTGAAGATATGTGTTGTGCGCGTATTGTAAAGCCTGCATCCTGACAGCCTCGGCAGCCGCTCGGTGGTGGATATCATCTCTAATGTCGCTCCTATAACGTTTTGTCATCGTGTATGTCATGTTCACCTTCTCAACATGTCTGTCGCGCTGTTATATTTTTGTATAATGCTACACAATACCGTCAACTTACGCCGTGTAAATGTGTCGATGTTAACATTAATGAACATAAACACAGCTGAACGATGATCGAAACACAGCTTGTGTCGATGAACATAAACACAGCTGCTGTGTTTATGTTCTGCAGAGTATCTTCATAACCCGGAATAAATGAGTCCAGTTTAATGTGTGGACTACGTTTTCCGTGTGTTATCCACTCAGGCCCTGTCTACGCTTTCTACGTTAAAAGTGATATTATACCCTGTAGCATTCCATCTCGTGTGGCTGCAGTGTGGCCGGTGTTCTGAAACCAGTGATGTGCAACATATATATATATATATATATATATATATACACACATACATATATGTATATATATATCTATATATATATATATATATATATATATATATATATATTATATATATATATATATATATATATATATATATATATATATATATATATATAACAGTTCCGTAACTGACTGACTCACTGACTGACTGACATACAATGCAATGCACAGACCAAACCGCTAGACCTAAAGGGCTGACATTTTGCATGGAGATTCTTCTTATAGTGTAGGGATGCACTAAAAAAGATTTAAAAAAAATTCTCCTTAGATTTTTTAAAATCAAATTTTAAGCTGTTTTAGTAACTTTTTTTAAGTTTGCATTTAAAATGATAATTTGAGGGTTATAAAATTCATTTCACGAGAAAAATCATAAAAATGGCCTTTAAAATGAGATCTTTTTCGAATCTTTACCTCCATTTTCTGATTTTTGGTGAATTTGTCAAGATTCATTTTTAGAATTTAATTTATTAAATGCGAATCACGTGATTTCTTTTTCTGGTACTTTAAATGAATTTATCGTCACGTGCATAACAACTAAATATACAAAAAATATTTTTTGGGCTTCCTAATGAGGCAGACGATTGGATATTATCTAAAAACATATTAAAATACAATAAAATATTTTATGTTCCTCAAACTGTACTATATTAACTGTACTGTATTCTTTCGGATGCTGTTAAATCTAGCAGTACTTAACTACAGGAAGTGTGAAGGAAAGCAAATATCCCTGTTAAGACGGAGTAGAATGTCCGTGCTGGTATACAGAAGCTGTACAAAGAATACCGAAACTGGGTAAAGAGAAATCGAGAAACACGGATAAAGAAAATGTGACATATTAGATTTTGAAAGGTGATCTCGTCCAGTTATTTTACATTTCCCGGAGAAATGTTATGGTCATGACTAGCGTATCACAAGAAGATAAAGAATTTCTTAGGTCATAAAGAGATGATAGCATGAGTTCGTCAATAAGTGGAGTAGACAAGGCTTTCGTCTCGAAAATAAGAAGTAAGTGTACAGAAGAAGAAGAATTTCAAGATAAAAAGAACTTCTTATATACCATGCTTTTAAATTTTCTGTTGGATCATATAAACTTGACAATTCTATGTATTAATAAATACTTTTTAAAAAATTCTTTTGATGAATTATCCGATCAACTTGAAAGAAAATGAAGTTCATTGGAAGTTAACTTGCACATAACTTTTCGTTCCCGTTCCGGCCAATAGATGGCTGCATCAGTACACAAAACAAAATTAACTGAAAATAACTGAAAATTAATTTAATTCTGCTTGAAGATGGCTAAAAGTATTTAAAAAATGCATTGTCATCGTGTTCTGAGCTATCTATATATATAAAACGCGTGGGTATGGGGCACAAAAATCGACGATAATTCTACACTCCGAATGGCAACGGCTGCCACTACCAGATGTAAACATTAGCGGCCGTCCGCAATTTGCAACCGCGTGACAACATGGATTTACGCACTGAAATCAGGAATGTTCGAAAGCGAGCTGCACGATCAAGTGAAAATTGGGAACACTCTCAAGAAAGAAAGCGAAGAAATTATTCATTAAGAGAGAGGCGTGAAAGAGAGAGCATAAATAATCGCGAGGTTAAGCTTAACCGTCGCCGGCATAGCAATAAACAACCAATAATAGTTAATTTTCTACACTTTTTTCAGTACTTACTGAATTTTTACTCCATTTTATAAGTGAAGAAATTTTCTCAACATGTTTTTATTTTATATGATTGAGTGTAGATATCTGAATTGTGAACAGTAATATATACAGAGAGTGATGTAATCAACACTATATTTTAAAATTTTCCCCAACAATTTGTTATTTGTTGTAATGATAAAGTGTAGATATCTTAATTTTGAAAAATTGCTGAATTTTTGCTCCATTCTATAAGTGAAGAAAATTTCCCAACAATTTATTATTTAATATGATTAAGTGTAGATACCAGAATTGTAATCAGTAATACATACAGAGAGTGATGAAATCAACACTATATTTTACATTTTCCCCCAACAATTTCTTATTTGTTGTAATGATAAAGTATAGATATCTTAATTTTGAAAAATAGTACGTACAAAGAGGGATGTAATTTTTAAAATCATTGATGTTGGGTTTCCCCAGTCTAACTTTAACTCTGTTTTGAGGTAATGGAAATTCACATTTTTTGATCACGATGTTCTAGAATCAGCCTTATAGAGAATTACCCATAACAACATATATTTATGATGACAGGTAATGGTAACATTCCTTACATTAGGTTACTTTCAGTTGCGTTGTTTTCAAAAGAAAATATAAAACTAAAAGCGACCCAGCGGCTAGTTCTAAAAGTTTCAAATGTCTATCTAGTCGGGAAGTTAGTCGAAAATCGATTGCAAGATTTGTACTTGACAAACACACAAACAAGAAAGCAAGTTAATAAAAATATGGTAAAACAAGATTCATATAAGAATAAACAATATAAAGCTATCGACGAAATCAATAGGACGGTTATACTGGAAGACTCACGTCATTCATCATCAGCACCTAGTGACGAAGGGGCCGAGTTTTCGCTTCCTGTAACGAAATAATTGAGTTCAAGTCCTAGATTAAAACCTCATGACCAAACACTCACACCTGCTTGGTATCGAGAAACGGACTGCACATTTTGTCAGCCTCATATATGTTCGCTTTTGGCACGAGGCAATTGAAAGTCGATGGGCTCCAAACAAGGATTTGGAGCCGTGTAAGTGTAAGTGCTATGCTGAACACTTACACAGATGCAGACGCCAAAAAAAGTGCTCTTACAGTTTCCAAGAGACACCTTTGGTATCTGTCAGAAACAAATGTGGGACTGGCTTTTTTGGAGTCAGGCTGATAAGGAAAAGATGACTAAAAATTTAGAACCAAACCTGCAAAGAAAAGGGAAATGACGCGATTAGGGGGTTAAAAATCCATTTTTTTGAAGAAAAAGACCTGGGACTTTTCGTTACGAATAAAACAAAGACGTTCTTTGAACTGTTTGGGATACAGTACGTGACTCTCTAAGCCGTTTGAACGCTCTTAAGGTGGTCAATGATGCCGCACAAAGAGGAATTGCTCTGATAAAAAAGGTTTAACGAATGGGTTAGGGACGAACAACAAAAACAACTCTTGTTGAGGGTAGTCGATCATCACAGGAAAGTCGTCACCAAGCGGATAAAGAAGGGATTGCATCGTTCAAAGTTGATTAATATAACACATGTTTTACCTATCAATCTTAGTGTCTAGTTTTTATAATATTTTAAGTTTGTGATTTCTAGTTTTCCCAATAAAACTAATTAAAATTGAAAAACCGTATTTTTTGCCCACTTTTAGAAAATTGATCAAAGTGTGCAACCTCTAAATATTATCCAATCTTCTTGAAATTTGGGA
Source organism: Dolomedes plantarius (assembly GCA_907164885.2). NCBI lineage: Eukaryota > Metazoa > Arthropoda > Arachnida > Araneae > Dolomedidae > Dolomedes > Dolomedes plantarius. The sequence continues at coordinate 2,966,884 of OU015493.1, forward strand.
TAGATATCTTTTACATCACTGACACTCGGGGCGTAAGCAAAGTCTGCAAAAATTTTACATTTTATTTTTTACCTTTCAAAATGAAACACCCTAATGTATATATACAGTGGACGTACGTTAATTCGAACTCAAAGTTTCTCAGAAAATAGTTTGAATTATCCGAAGTTCGAATTATCCGATATTAAGAGAAAATATATAACTTTAAAAGTGTATCACTGAGAAAGAAAAATCTCCTGGTACGTATAACCCCAGACTTAGCCCGTTAAGCACTGATGTCCCTAACGTTTAGCGGAAGTGCAATTGTCTAGGAATGCAGGCATGTGCCTCTTTACACAGAATAGCAATACAGATGATTTTGACACACAAAATAATAAATACAGCGTGTATTTTCTCCGTTAAACGAGGAAAAAGAAATTTTTTGTCGAATATTTAGTTGGAATTAACCGAAGTGATAAAAATTTAGTTCGAATTAATGAGATATTTTTAACATTAAACCCAATACAAGTTTTTTTGGGCCATTAGATTAGTTCGAATTAACCGAATTCGAATTAACGAGCGTCAACTGTATGTATATATATATAATATATATATATATATAGATATAATATATATATATATATTATATATATATATATATATATATGGTTTAGAGTAGTTAACGAAGTTCATGGAAGTCAGTTTCGAGAAGATAATCAGATTTTCAAAGACGAACAACCATAATTAATTAACAATTGACTTTTGTCTGTTTTTTCTGCTTTACTAAAGGCTATGTTCAATATAAGGGGACACAGGACATTCTAAGAGGTGGAAAATAGGGGTGGTAAATAGGAGTGACATTTGAGGATCGAGTAGCTAAAAGTATGAAGGAAAAGAAAGTAAAGGAAAATAATCTTCTAAAAGAAGGTTCTGCTTGTACATCGGGAGCCTTTTGAGCTATTTCAGTCCAATAAATAGAAGGTAAAAGTGATAGTAAAACTTTAAATTGAGTTTTCTTAAAACACCATTTTTTTAACATTGGGCGCACTGTTACTATCAAACTATTTGTGCATTATTGATACAAATTTAACCATATATATGTGTTGTTGCCAATCTATAATTTAAAGCAAAAACTTTGAATTTAAAAAAAAAAAAAATTAGTTTGTTTTTGGAGGAAAACCTTTTAATTTTTTTTCTATTGTGAAAATTTTTACAATTTATGAGTATTAAAAATTTAATTAATACCCCTCCTGCGAGTATTTTGGTTTTAAATTAAAGCTATGTGTATTGTAAATATACTACAATGACCATTTTATTCCTGTGTGTATATTCTTATATTTTATGGTGCGCTCAGTGATTTAAGGCATTCCGTATCTTAGACTCTTATCCATTTTCTAAACATGCAATAAAAAATATTAATTTGCAAAGAAAACCTTTTATTTTTGCAGCGTATATAATTCAAAA